>RJVU01008328.1:112675-139883 GCA_003731715.1 Anabarilius grahami | reverse complement strand
TTTCTTGTAAAAAATAATATATATATATATATATATATAAAAACAGACTATAAAGTTATGTCCCTCAGTCTGAACTCAACCCTGTCATGCCAACATTTCTCCGCCTATAATAATTTAGATTCCGCCCATATGTGACATCATTCAGGTCTCTTTAAAAGTGGTGCAGAAGATGGTAAGTAGTATCATACTTTTTATTCATATTTTTGGGCGTACTATAGTCATGGAGGGTACTGTCACGCTTATCAACTCAACCCCATCACATAAATCTAAGATGGAAAATTATTATTTTTCAAAATGTTATTTTTTAAAGTATATTCAATGTACTTATTTCATTGCTGCAATATATGGCCTACTCCCCTACACTGCAAGAGAACAGTGACCATTCTGTGCAAAAAAACCCCCCGTCACATTCAACCCCGTCACATATCTGTATATTTCTCATTGTTCCGGGGTTGAAAATTTGTGACAGGGTTAAGTTTTTCACTTCGTTTATAAATAATTTGAACAATAATAATAAAAACTTGTCATGATTTCAGTAAAGATATACTTACTAAAATCATGACAACTCATAATTTTGTTAAAAATAGAATATTTGACATAATGTGTGCACTTAAAGGGATAGTTCACCCAAAAATGAAAATTTGATGTTTATCTGCTTACCCCCAGGGCATCCAAGATGTAGGTGACTTTGTTTCTTCAGTAGAACACAAATGATGATTTTTAACTCCAACCGTTGCAGTCTGTCAGTCGTATAATGCATGTCAATGGTAACAAAATCTATGAGAGTAAAAAAACATGCACAGACAAATCCAAATTAAACCCTGCGGCTCGTGACGACACATTGATGTCCTAAAACAAGAAACGATCGGTTTGTTTGAGAAACCGAACAGTATTTATATCATTTTTTACCTCTTATACACCACTATTTCCAACTGCCTTGAGCATCTGGTGTGTGAGGTCTGAAAACACGCTCTGATGCCGGAAGTGATGTCTCGCGCGTATCCATCAATGAGTGCGAGACATCACTTCCGCCGTCAGAGTGCATTCAGACCTCACACACCGGATGCTCAAGGCAGTTGGACATAGTAGTGTATTAGAGTTAAAAGATATAAATACTGTTCGGTTTCCCGCTATGTGTCGTCACGAGCCGCAGGGTTTAATTTGGATTTGTCTGTGCATGTTTTTTTTGGCTCTTATAGATTTTTTGACTCTTATAGAGTTCCCATTGCCATGCATTATACGACTGACAGACCGCAACGGTTGGAGTTAAAAATCATCATTTGTGTTCTACTGAAGAAACAAAGTCACCTACATCTTGGATGCCCTGGGGGTAAGCAGATAAACATAAAATTTTCTTTTTTGGGTGAACTGTCCCTTTAAACATTGACAAGCATCCTATGTCTGAAATGGCAGCCACATCAGCAGCAGAAAGACTGTGTTTTGCATGCAGAAATGATAGAGAAAATTTTAAAAATATAAAATTGAAGGCAATATCTCCCTTTAAAGTCTCTCAGTCTTCAACCCCGTCACACTTTTCTCAACTATTATTTTGGAAAAAAAATAGGGAAGATGATTAAAAATGATCTGCTGATTACCACCTGACATGTTAAGGACAACATCTAAATTGAAATTTCTTTTTTACAAAAATAAAGAGACGGGAGACACATGATTTGTTTATTTTTAACTTCAGTCTCATAAAAATGTGAAAATTATCATAAATGTTACATTAGTAGTTATTAAATTGTTATGGGGGACACATGAGCAGTAGGTTTTTAGTTTTTTTTTTATAGCAAGTTTTGCATAAAAACCTTTTTAAACCAATTCCATTTTGTCCGTTACGGGGTTGAGAATAAAAGGTGTTTGTATCTGAAAAAAAAAAACTGAAATTAGTAAAAAGTCTTTAATGCCTGAGGTGGGAAAATATGATTTGATGGAGTTTTGATATGTGCCTAATGATGTGAGGTATTTAGAAAATTAATTCTATGTAGTTTAAAAAATACAAAATCCAATTTGAAATATTACCGAATCCCAGGAGTAAACCTCCATATATTTTGAATTTCTGAATTAAAATTAATTTAGATATTTTTCAGAAGCATACTGTAAAAACATTTCAAGGTGATTAAAAATGTTATTATTTCTTAGAAAATAAGAAATAAGCAGTGAGGCAGTTTTGTTAAAATATCAATATTTGAACCAACTTTTGTCCACCAAATCAAAGTCATTTGGTGAAATCAACATGCAGAAAAAGGTGCGTCTCAATCAGCTTTCTAGTTCAGTATTCAGGGAACTGATTAGGGAGTCAGCCATTTTAAGGGCTGTCTCAATCGCAAATCCTCCCAGTGCACTGAAATGTTTCAGCTTCCTAAAAAGTCCCACAATGAAAACCATTGAGCATCAACCTATCTATAGTCCTTTGCATCGATGCTCACTATGTTACGGAAATTGTGAAGCACCAATATATTGCACGAGCCATGCAGCTCAATACACATCATGAAACAAAACGGATGTATTGAAAAAACAAACTGTTATTTAATTATATTTCAGCATAAACAAACATTGATAGACAGGTAGCGAACATAATCTATCTACTACCATTATAGTTCATTTACAGCTGAAATGTTGAAGTTATATGTAACAATCAAATTATTTATCTTAAGGTACTTTAATTAAATAGCATAAAAAAAATAAAAAAAATAAGAAAAATATCAGTTCCGCTGTTATTCATAAATACACTATATTGCCAACATTTTTGGGATGCCTGACTTTACATGCACATGAAGTTTAATGACAACCCATTCTTAATCCGTAGGGTTTAATATGGAGTTGGCCCACCCTTCGCAGCTATAACAGCTTCAACTCTTCTGGGAAGGCTTTCCACAAGGTTTAGAAGTGTGTTTATGGGAATTTTTGACCATTCTTCTAGAAGCGCATTTNGCCCACCCTTTGCAGCTATAACAGCTTCAACTCTTCTGGGAAGGCTTTCCACAAGGTTTAGAAGTGTGTTTATGGGAATTTTTGACCATTCTTCTAGAAGTGCATTTGTGAGGTCAGGCACTGATGTTGGACGAGAAGGCCTGGCTCGCTGTCTCCACTCTAATTCATCCTAAAGGTGTTGTATCGGGTTGAGGTCGGGACTCTGTGCAGGCCAGTCAAGTTCCTCCACACCAAACTCGCTCATCCATGTCTTTATGGACCTTGCTTTGTGCACTGGTGCGCAGTCATGTTGGAACAGGAAGGGGCCATCCCCAAACTGTTCCCACAAAGTTGGAAGCTTGAAGTTGTCCAAAATTTACACTTGGCACAATGCAGTCAGGCAAGTACCGTTCTCTTGGCAACTGCCAAACCCAGACTAGTCCATCGGATTGCCAGACAGAGAAGCGTGATTCGTCACTCCAGAGAACACGTCTCCACTGCTCTAGAGTCCAGTGGCGGCGTGCTTTACACCACTGCATCCGACGCTTTGCATTGCACTTGGTGATGTAAGGCTTGGATGCAGCTGCTTGGCCATGGAAACCCATTCCATGAAGCTCTCTACTGACTGTTCTTCAGCTATTCTGAAGGCCACATGAAGTTTGGAGGTCTGTAGCTATTGACTCTGCAGAAAGTTGCCGACTTCCGTGCACTATGCGCCTCAGCATGCTCTGACCCCACTCTGTGATTTTACGTGGCCTACCACTTCGTGGCTGGGTTGCTGTTGTTCTCAAATGCTTCCACTTTGTTATAATACCACTAACAGTTGACCGTGGAATCTTTAGTTGTGAAGAAATTTCACGAATGGACTTATTGCACAGGTGGCAACCTATCACAGTACCACGCTTGAATTCACTGAGCTCCTGAGAGCGACTGACTCTTTCACAAATGTTTGTAGAAGCAGTCTGCATGCCTAGGAGCTTGATTTTATACACCTGTGGCCATGGAAGTGATTGGAACACCTGAATTCAATGATTTGGAGGGGTGTCCCAATACTTTTGGCAATATTAGTCCCAATACTTTTGGCAATATAGTGTATCAGTAGTGACGCTGTACAACAAGGATGTTGTAATGTCGCCAGAAATAGAGTGTCCAAACGTGTAGTGAGTGAGGGTGCTTACCAGTCCCCGAATTCATGTGCACAATACTGATTCACGAGCTAGGGAGCTGATTGAGACAACGCACCCCAAAAGAAAAAGAAATCATTGATGATCCATGTATGTCAAGATCAGTAAGTCTCATAAATTATAATTTGACCTTTTATGAAAAGGCAACGCTTTTGTCATTGATCCTTGTAAGTCTCAGATGTGTCTTAAAACTTGCTGGCTACCTAGAGCATTTTTGAGAATCTCATTTAATCATATTTCAGTCTGTGAATCGAGAGGAGCTCCTACAGTGTCTGATGCAGTGTGATGTTATTGTATATAATATCACTGAACACACTGATCTCATAGATGAGGCAACATGGGCCATTTCAGGTGACAATTCCTCAGATTTCCATACTGTTTATTTAGGCTGCATCTCAAAATATGGTGAAGCATGTTCAGATGACCAAAATTATGCATCTCATTATGCAGCTCACTAGGTTTTGGGATACAGCCTTAATGTCATTTCATTTCTTTTCAGTTTCTTTCTTTATTCATATGAATCAAATCAAATTGTGTATTAAATCTGTATTTACAATAGCTCTGCACTCTGAAATTGAACATTTTAAGTCTTCAAAAATATTCATCCTGCTGTCAACAATCATGACATGGGCAATGACCAAACCAGCTGATCCTGTGAGTGTTGATTTTAAATATATCATACAGTGATGTCCAGTATGGAAGCTTCTTTCCACCATGGAATTGTGACTTTTTATCTCACACTTCTGATTTTTTTTTACCGCAATTGTGATCCTACATCTCAGAATTCTGACTTTTTTCTAAGAGTTGTGAGATAAAAAAATTGGCAGTTGCGAGAAAAACGTCAGAATTGTGAGTTTATATCTTGCCGTTCAGACTTTTGTCTCAGAATTATGAGACAAACTCTTAATGGCTAGAAAAAAAAGTCTGAATTGTGAGCTGACAACTGAGTTTATATCACTTTTAAACTTGCAATTGAGAGTTTATATGTCACAATTTTGAGAAAATCAGAATTGTGAGTTTAAATCTCACAGACTCACAGTTGCGAGTTACAATGTCAGAATTGTGAGATATAAACTCGAAATTGCAAGTTACAAAGTCAGAATTCTGACTTTTTTTCTAGCAATTGCGAGTTTATATGTTGCAATTCTGACTTTGTAACTTGCAATTGTGAGTTTATATCTCTCAATTTTGAGAAATAAAGTCAGAATTGCAATAAATAAACTCACAATTCTGACTTTTTTCTCACAATTACAAGTTTGTCTCATAATTCTAAGACCAAAGTCTAATCTGCGAGATGTAAACTCACAATCAGACTTTTTTCTCGCAATTGCCAGTTTCTGAGAAAAAAAAGTCTGAATTGTGAGATGTAGGTTCGCAATTGCGGTAGTCAGAAAAAGTCAGAATTGTGAGTTTTTAAATCTTGCAGTTTTTATCTGAATTATGAGACATAAACTCACAGTTGTGAGTTATAAAGTAATAATTGCATGATATAAACTTGCAATTTTGAGAGAAGTCAGTTTATCACAATTCTGACTTTTTTTCTCAGAGTTGTGAGACAAACTCATAATTGTGAGTTACAAAGTTAGAACTGCGAGAAATGCGAGAAAAAAGTCAGAATTGTGTTTATCGCAATTCTGTTTTTTTCCTCAGAGTTGTGAGATATAATCTCGCAATTGCGAGATATAAAGTCCAAATTGTAAGCTGACAATTGTGAGTTTTTGTCACAATTTTGAGAAAAGACTATAAAACTTGTAATTGTGAGTTTATGTATATTTATGAGATATAAACTCACAATTCTGACTTTTTTCTTTGAACTATGAGACGTGAACTCGCAATTGCAAGTTTTAAAGTCAGAATTGCGAGATATAAACAATTCAGGGATAAAGTTTTATTTTTGTGATGTAAGCACAACTGCAAGATAAGAAGTCAGAATTGTGAGATAAATTCACAATTACCCTTATTATTATTTTTTTATTCTGTGGCCAAAACAAGCTTAAAGGCCAAAAAAATCATTTTTTTTCTATTTAGTTTTTTTCCCCCTCAAAATTTTAATAAATAAATAAAAGTTTTATACATTACTCTTTTTAATTTTTTTTTGATTATGTTGATATTATCAATTGGAATGTGCTGTACATTACAGACCAGACATCATTACTTTTGCTATTTTTTCTGATTTTATCTTAAGGATGATCCTGATATTCCCTTGACTGAAGAGGACTACAAAAGAAGAAGACCACATCCAAACTTTAAAGAACACACAAGCACAGAGAAGCTTGTGCTTAAACTGGGGAAGACTGTAATGACCAATCCAGAATCCGGCCTAATACATTTCAAGCTTAGAATACCTTAACATATGAAACAAATGCCCTTTTCTTTTCTTTCAGAAAAAGTCAAAGCTGGCTACTTATGTTGTAACATCAGGGCTGCAGTATGGAATGGGCGAGAGCATGTTTCACTTATTCTTTAAAGTACTAAAAATGACAACAGTATGAAAGCAGCATAATTGTCAATTATGAATTAATAATCACATTTTGTTGCCTAACTTGTTCACTTTCCCCTAGACAGCTTGGCTCGGAAAGCTTAGCAGTGTTCCTGTTTTTGGACCTGGGACAAATATCATTCCTGCCATTCATATCCATGACCTTGCAAGGTTTTAGAAACTGCAGTTGTGGCATTTACTCAGATGTTGATTGGTGTATTGTTTAACTTGTAATTTCATTCTCATCTCATATTTTTGTTATCATTTGTCATTTTAGAGTGGTGCAAAATATCATCGATCACAAACCAAAAACATACTACTTCATCGCTGTTGATGATTCCAAGAACACTTTTGAAGACATTGTGAAAGTATTAAATCATTACACACTTCATTGCTATATGCTGTACTGACTGTATTGCTCACACTTTAGTTTTGCAATGAGAAAACACCACTAAAAATCATTAGTAAACGTGCAGCTGTCTATTTCCTTAGGCCATTGCCTCTGCCCTGGGTTCTGGACAAATAGAAAAAGTCCCAAAGGAGGATGCCTATGGCACAAAGGCAATTACGGTTGGCTGTTTTAGCTGAACACACATTTTTACCATGTCGTAAAATAATATGTGAAGGTAATATATCACATTGTTGTGTATTTTCACAGGAAACTGACTTGCTTTACCTCACTGTCAACCTTCAGACTGAGTCTGTTTTCTTAAAGGACAAATTAAACATCTCCTGGGATTATGAATCTGGAATAGTTGATAACATATTTCGTGTGGTGGAGGAATACAAACAGACAAGGCAGTTGTTGGTAAGCTTTGATAACACTTGTTGAAGTAGAATATATATATCACAAATCAAATCATAATGTTTTAATTTGTTTTTGGCAATCATTTTTTGGCATTTTTTATAATTTGAAGAAATTTTTAAACAATATAGCTTTAGAAAACAGTTTTACATGCTTACATGCTCCTATTTTGCATTTAATTTCCATCAGCCAATAAAAATCTGTCTTCTTGGGCCCCCTGCTGTTGGCAAAAGCTCAGTTGCTACAAAGTTGTGCAGATATTACAAACTTCATCATATTAATGTCAATGAAGCCATCAATGAGAAAGTCAGACAACTGGTGAGTGAGGACTACATAACAGCTTCTTTTTATATTGGTATTTTAACAATATCTACTGCAATTAAGAACAATTGTTGCGTTGCATACAAACCATAGATAAAATAAAATTAAAATAAATAAAGTAAATAAAACAGAAAATAAATAAAAAAGGTACAATATGTTAATTATAACCAGTATTGGGGAAAGTTACTTACAGACAGGTACAGACAAATATCCAGTATATATCTACATACATGTTATATACAACTAATACAGTGGGTACAGAAAAGAATCACCCCCCTTTAAAATAATCACATTTTGTTGCTTTGCAGCCTGAAATAAAGACGGACACAGTTTTTGTTTTATCCAGCTGTATTTACTCAGTGCAACTTGCAACATCCAAGTAAAGGTAAAAGATATAAGCAATATGTCTGAAAAAATAAAAAACAGAATCATTGAGTTGGAAAAAGGATCACCCCCTTGTGTTAGCACTGCAGAACTGCTCAAGTTCAGTTAAATTTGATGGTGACTGTTTGTGAACTGCACTCTTCAAGTCATTACACAGATTTTCAATGGGGTTTAAGTCTGGGCTCTGACTAGGCCATGCAAGGATATTCACCTTTTTGTCCTTCAACCACTGTGTGGTCAGTTTTGCTGTGTGCTTTGGGTCATTGTCGTGTTGGAAGGTAAACCTTCTTCCCATTGACAACTTTCTGGCAGAGGGCAGCAAATTTTCCTCAAGAATTTGATGGTATTTTGCCCCATCAATTTTTCCTTCTATCCTGAAAAGTGCTCCAGTCCCTGCTGCAGAGAAACACCCCCATAACAGGACATTACCACCTCCGTGCTTTACTGTAGGAATGGTGTTATTTTTATGGTGAGATGTATTGGATTTCCGCCAGACATACCGTTTAGTGTTGAGGTCAAATAATTTGTCTAATCTGACCATAACACCTTTTTCCACGTGGTCTCAGAATCTTCAAGGTGCGTTTTGGCAAAGCTCAGTCATGACTGCATGTGGCCTTTCTTGAGGAGTGGCTTTTTTCTTGCAACCCTCCCATACAAGCCACATTTGTGGAGAATTTGTGACATTGTTGTCACATGCACACAATGACTACTCTTTCATCCAGTTTGGAGCGACATCCTGATCCAGGGAGGGTCTGTGTTGTACCAAATGCCTTCCACTTCTTTATGATAGACTTCACTGTGCTTCTAGGCATTGATAAAACCTTTGAATTTTTTTGTATCCATCTCCTGACTTGTGCCTCCATGCAGGAAAGCTCTTTTCAAGCTGAGCTAATCAGAATGACCACAGCTGATCACAGTCGAAAGTCTAATGGCTTTGTGTGCCATTGAGAAGGTGATAAGCTACACCTGATTAAGTTTAGTCATTTTTAGGAGTGGGTTTTTCCAACTCAGTGATTCAGTTTTTTATTTTTTGTTTTTATTTCTCACATGTTGGTGTTATATCTTTCACTTGGATGTTATAAGTTGCACTGAGTAAATACAGATGGATAAAACAAAATCTGTGTCCGTCTTCATTTAAGGCTGCAAACCAACAAAATTATTATTTTAAAGGGGGGTGATTCTTTTTCTATACCCACTGTATATCTAGTCAAATAGGGGTGTACATTTATTCTACAGTTGTCAATGTCACAACATAACAGCTTCTAAACTACTGTTTAAAAAAATAAAAATTGAACAGTAGTGGAATATATATAAAAGGGAGGAGGTGTACAGTGGGGACCAAAGGTCGGAGACCTTATATTGTACACAAAATCGTTTTAGGATTTTGAATAATGTAAAACTTTTTACCTTTTTTAAATATTGATTTGCTGATAGTATAATGTATAATGAGTAAAATATATTAAAAAGTATAAATAGAAGCATTTTCAGTCTCAAACTTTTTGGCCCCACTGTATATGAAGCTGTCTTGAATGAACAGTATGTGTTCTTCAGGAGGAACTGCTTGGGAGAAATGAGAAGACAAGGGAGAATGAGGAAATGCTCATTGGTGCTGAAGAGCAGCTTAAAACTCTAAAGAACAACATGCTTCAGAATGATGGTATGCATTGAATGAAGCTTCAACATGATCCTGTATAGATTTATGTATCTAGAAATATGATTGTAAGATTTTACAATAAGTAAGTGCTTCTTAATGCAATTTTGATTGTGTTTTCTCACAGGCCAGTTGGATGAGCAGCATGTTATGCATATCATAAGGGAGAAGCTAAACTCAATGCCTTGCAGAAATCAAGGATTTGTTCTGGATGGATACCCAAAGACCTATACACAGGCTAAAGAGCTTTTCTATGGTCAGCTATCTTCCATTTAAAAAACAAAACAAAAAAACAAAACAAAATGGAAATATAAAGTTACCTTTAACTTCTGAAATGTTTTCCAGAGGCAAAGATGGAAGTAGAAGATACCAGATCTACAATACCTCAGTATAGCAAAGTGTTGATTCCAGGTTAGTCATTTCAGAACATACATATATATATTTCACAACGTTTGCTTGTAAATATATTTAATTGCATGAGGCAACCTTTAAACATCTTAGTAATATCACAATAATTTAATGGTTGTTAATGTTCATGTAATAAAAGAGTTATGGCAATAATAATGATACATCGAAAAATAATTATTACCATTAAGATAGTCTTCAGCTTCCACATGCTTTTTTCCCCATTGAATATCTTGTTTATTTTATCTGAAAATACACTACTGTTCAAAAGTTTGAGATCAGTTTATTTTTAAATAAATTAAAAACTTTTATTCCACAACGACTCATTAAAGGGTTAGTTCACCCAAAAATGAAAATAATGTTATTTATTACTCACCCTCATGTCCTTCTACACCCGTAAGGCCTTTATTCATCTTCGGAACACAAAGTAAGATATTTTTGATTAAATCACAGCAGTGACATTTCCTCTCTCAAGATCCATAAAGGTACTAAAAACATATTTAAAACAGTTCATGCGAGTTCAGTAGTTCTACCTTAATACTATAAAGCAAAGACAATATTTTTGTGTGCCATTAAAACAAAATAATGACTTTTCAACAATATAGTGATGGGCCGATTTCAAAACACTGCTTCGGAGCTTTGCAACTAACCCTTTCAATTGATCAAAAGTGACATTAAATGTTTATATTGTTACAAAAATTCCTCTTTCAAAGAAATACTGTTCATTTGCTCTTTCTGTTGAGCAAAGAATCCTGAAAAAAATGGATTGGCGAATGCTGTGTTTCATGTTAACAACCATTGGCTTTTTCTTACAGAGTTTGTCTTTTCACTGGACGCCACTGATGAATTTCTTAAAGAGCGTGTTCGGAATCTTCCACAGAATGTGGCAGAGGAGATGCACTACACTCAAGATGAGTTTACAGAGAGTCTTGCAAAATTCAGGGAGACTTTGGCAGAAGACGAGTCTGTGCTTGACTATTTCGATGAACTGGAAATCCGTCCTGAACATATTGGTTAGAACCCAAAATGTCACACTTATTTTTGTGCTCACATAAGAAAATGGCACTCCATCAAATTGTTAAATGAACTGATGGATAAGCTGATTGTTATGAAGCAGGGTGGAATTGTTATTAAGAATTGTATTTTCATGATATCATTCAGACTGTGAGAACGAGGCCACGGTGGACAAAATAATTAAGACAGTGGGGCGGCCGATGAACTATGGTTTGAGTCCAGAGGAAATGGAGGAAGAGAGGAAGAGGAAAGAAGATGAATGGCACCAGCAGCTAAAACAGGAGGAACTTGAGAAGGAACTCAAGGAGATAGTGGAGAATGATAAAATGGACGCCCTTTTGGAGGAATGGGTAAATTTGACCTTATGCTCAAACAAAACCTCAATCATTTGCCCTCACCCTAACACAATTATTATACGCAGCAACAGATTGAGGCTGTCTACACTGGACACGACAAAGCGACCTTTGCAAATCCATTTAGTTCTTTGTGTCAGAAGTAGCACGAGCACTTGAAGTACATCAGAAATAAAACAGAGCATCTGTTTACTGTCGGAGATTTGTCATGTCACACCGCATCCAGTGTAGACAGCATCGCTCGTTATAATGGGTTTTATTGTCAGGTCACGTTCCACCGCTCGCATCTGGTGTAGACATGGTAGAAAGGCCTGTTCACACCAAGAACGATAACTATAACGATAATTTGCATCCACACTAACGAACGATAATGGATAATGGTCTGTTTATTCTCAGCTCGCACACTGCAGTTTCAAAGTGTGTACAACATGTTTTTGCTGTTCTTGTTGCATTTACACATTTTTAACCAGCAGATGTCCTCAGCATGCTATGTTTCGAGTGAATCTAGCTAGTGTAATCGGTCTAATCTAACAGTAAATTTAGCTGACGAAGTCAATATAGTGGAATAAAAAAAAAAAGCCTAATCTTTATCACTGCAACTTCAAAGGAAGCAAGACAATGTTGTCAAAACTAGTGCTGGATACCTGAGGTAATTTTATGTTACACTGTTTGCAAGCCTGGCATTGTGATCTTATCGTTAATACTTAACCAATTTATTCTGAGGGTATGACCGATTGTTTTCCACATATCCATTTTTTAAAGTATCCTTGAAATGGCGGTTTGACTTGTCAAACAGAGCCCTTAAAATAGAATGGATTCTGCTTGGCTGTCAGTGTTTTATCATTCATCAGCTGGAAAAAGTCATTCTGAAAGTGATCCCAACAATATTGTTTCTCTATATCATTATCGTTATAGCTGTGGTGTGGACAGTGCTATTCTTTTATATTTAGAATGATTTTTAGAACTATATGTTTATCGTTATATTTTTAGTTATCATTCTTTGTGTGAACGGGCCTGAACACTACCACCATGTAACACTGGTAACACTGACTACCGCACCAAACACCGTGCACACTCATAACTTCAATACTGGCAAAACTCGACCCCCACCCCCTTCACACACATACTTTTTTTCTCAGCCCATAACCCCCCCAGCTCAAAATACGTTCCTGCAGCTGTGAACGCTATAGGGGAACCACTCTGTCCTTAGCCCTCATGTCTCTCACCTGTGCCTGATTACCTTGTTTAGTTACTTAGTGTTTATTAAATAAAACTAAACTAAACATAAAAGTCTGAAAGAGAGACATGACATTTACTGTCCCCAAGTTTGAACAGAAGTGTATGAATGGGCAAACGCATTCTCATTCCCTTAGAACGACTACATTGTTCAGCTTGTGGATGTGTATTTGCAGAATAGGAACATGGCCGAGGTGATGAAGCAGGAACATGAGCTATTAGAGACACGATCTGTCCCCATGAGACACTACTTGATGAAATACGTCATGCCCACTGTCATTCAAGGACTGGTGGACTGCTGTAAGGTCAAGCCTGATGACCCTGTCGACTTTTTGGTAACACTTGTCATATGGTATTCATATCGTGTTTTATTTAGTAAAAAATTATTTCAACTTAATTGGTGTCATATTCTCTTTACTCCATTTCAGGCTGAATACCTCTTCAGGAACAACTCAGATGATTAGCTCGCTCTGCTATAATAATTAACAATAAATGTAAAATAAAAAGTGTCATTAAAAGTGTGTGCTGTGTCTTCTTGTTGTTGTTTTTTAATCTCTATAAAAGTGAAAACAGGTGCTTGTTAAAGATTGTTACAATTTCACCACTTTCTCATTGGAAGAGGGAGGGGAAGTTATTTTGATTAAAGATTAAGAGGGCACATGAATTAAAAAAAAAAAATACATTATGTGCATGGTCAAATCATTTATAATAAATTATGCAATATTCCATAAAAAATAAGAATTGCACAATTTAATTTTATGGTGACTTTAAGGAAACTTACTAAAAAAACAGACAAAACAACCAAACTTAACGTGAAAAACAAAAATTACTTGTACTGTCAATATAGCTTACTGTTTGCTGAAAGCAGCTGAGATAATGGAAAATTTATTTAAATTTGTAGTCTCGCTAATTTCAGTTAAAAACCCCAAACTGCTGAACACTGTATTGCAAAAAAACGACAGTATGGCAAAAAATAATAATGTAAAACAGTATGCAGTATAACTACTAAATGTTTCAAAATTGCTATTTTTCATTTTAAAATTAATTTCTTATGAATCAATAAATCAGTAAACAAAAGAAAATCAACTGAAATATCCAACATTTACATCCAAAACATGTAAATGTAAAATAATAAAACATTTTTTTTTAAATGTTCGTGACGATGTTATGACAAAATAGACAGATTTTTAGCTATGTCTGCCCCTTTAAATACTATTATTTCGTAATACGTTACAAAAACAAGACGTGTGTCAGCCAGCGTCAGCAAGGCATGCGTCATGGCGTCACTTCCTGTACCAATTGGCAGTTGCAGTTGCCGGAGCGCCATGTTATTTCAAACAAAAGAAACAACTTCACTGCCTACCTAACAGTTCATGACTGGCTGAAACACAATGGCGGAATATAACCTGCTTCTCAGCTTCTCATAAACCGGAGATTTTCATAATGCCTTTGTAAGTATGTCGACGGAGTTTTAAGGACAAACGTGGTCAAAGCAAACGCGAGGTCCTGGGCCTTGTGTCACGAATCGGTTGAAAACTCGACACGTTGATAAAATAATTTAATAGTGCCGTTTAGTTGATGAGCTAGTTTACAATGTATTGATTTTGACAGGAATCTTGTCAGTATGCAGCTGGTAATGAGATAAAATGACCACCAGGCCATCAGATGTAGAGATTGCTCTCATACTAAGCACGTCGGCTTGTATGTAACTTACAGACATTAAATCTATAGCATTCAAGAGTTGAACTTTGTTCACATGTAGATCAGTAGTGCACGTATTTATGTAGGTCAGTGACTTCTTAATACCCTTCAAGGGGGCGTTCACACAAGACGCTTTCAAAACAAATTAGCGAAGCTGAACGCAACAGAAGGCATGGTCCTCCAGACGCTTTTATTAAAGTTGAACTATTTTTATCTTGACATATGGTGTCTGCAGACGCTGATTGCGCGAGACCCTGGGGAAAAAAAACAGCGAGCCATGTCGCAATTGTCAGACACGTACATATATAATTAAAATTAAACGCGCCACGTGTGAACGGCGAAAAACAGCAAGAAGCGCAATAAATGCGATCTTTTTTCAAAATATTTGTTCTACTATGAGCTGTTTACACTAGATTAGACTCAAAAAGGGTTTGTTTATATTGGAAGGTCTGCACTAATGTGGGAACGTGTGCTGTTGTTTTTGATCATAGGTAAATACATAATCTCTATTTTAACTTTCTCTGAATTTCACTTCTGTATTCTCTTGTAAAGTATTAATGTAAAAAGATTTTCACAAAGTATTGCTGACAACATTACAATGACATAAATGATAATATGTAAAGGTAGGTTCGTAACTATCTTTAAAGAGGTAAAGATAATCCAAAAATGAAAATTCTGTCATCAATTTCTCACCCTCATGTCGTTTAACACCCATAAGACCTTCGTTTATCTTCAGAACATAAATTAAGATATTTTTGATAAAATCTGAGAGGTATCCGACTCCTCCATAGACCGCAATTTAACCACCACTTTCAAGGTCCAGAAAGGTAGTAAAGACATTGTTAAAATAGTCAGCGTGACTGCAATGAATCAACTGTAATTTTATGAAGCGACGAGATAGGGCTGAACGATTAATCGCATTTGCGATAATATCGCGATATGACAAAACACGATTTTTTAACCGCAAAGGCTGCGATTACACGCTCGTCACGTGACACGCGAGAGTAAAGCAGTCTGCAGAGGAAGCATCAACTTGGCACGCTACGCATATGCCTGGCCTACAGGAAAGCACAGTTTGATTAATCTATCTAATATTGGTCATACTATACAATAGAGATTGGAGAAAAGATTCTCTCTCTAACGATTCTGGATCGATTTTGAGCTTAGTTTTTAACCACAGATGCACGATGGCGCTGCGTGTGCTTTAGAAACTTATTCTGCTTGCTTCCAATTGCTCTCTCTCTCATTCTTTCTTTCTTTCTTTCTTTCTTTCTTTCTTTCTTTCTTTCTTTCTTTCTTTCTTTCTTTCTTTCTTTCTTTCTTTCTTTCTTTCTTTCACACACACCACTCAAACCATCCACAAAATCATCTTTAATAAAGTTTGGAAAGGTTGAAGCGAATTACAAGGACATTTGCGCGCTTCATTGCACAGGATGCGCTGTGAGAGACACGTGCTTTGCTTACGCTTGCAGTGTGTCATCTCGCCCGCCAGTATTTTCCTTACAAATGCTCTACGATCGCTGCCTGAGTTATGTTATGTCAATTTCAAATGCTGACGTGAAGGGTGCTCGCGAACGCGGTTGTGCACAACTACGTTTAAGTGCTTAATTGTGTACTTGCATCTCAAAATGCTTTTATGATGCAAAATTAATGTAAACACAGGCAGTTATGTCTTAAGGGATCAAACAGACAGGACAAACCACATCTTATATTTCAAAAGAGATCTGTGCATTAGTGTGAATGCAGCTTATTAGATCTCCCGCTCTACGATGTCATCATAATAATTAACAACAGTAAAGCTGAGAAATAGAGAAATCACTCACGGCTCTTGAAAGGAAAATGTTCAGATACTCTTAAATACTGAAAGCACACTTTGTTTATTGCTTGTAATATGTACTTTTAATTACATAAGTAATTAAATAATAAAAAGTTTTATTAATAAGACTAATCAATAAGAAAAAAAGATCAAGAATCGCTTTGGAATTGGACTCCGACTCTCAAAATCGGAATCAAATCGAATTGTGTGCCTAAAGATTCCCACCCCACAATGATTTATTGCTTGTCTTTGTTGAATAACACAGAAGGTAAAGAGCTTAAAAAATAATCGCATGTTAAATCGCAATATTGGTAAAAAATAATCGCAATTAGATTATTTTCCAAAATCGTTCAGCCCTAGACGAGAATACTTTTTGTGCGCAAAAACAAAACAAAAATAATGACTTTATTCAGCAATTTCCTCTCTTCTGTGTCGTTCTCTTATGGGGCGTTCACACCAGACTCGACTTGCACGAATAAATTGCGCAATTCGCTCACTCACTCTCTTCCAAGCAAGATCCTTTTTATTCCTTTTTTTTATAAAAGTAGAAAATGTATCGTACAGCTCCGGGTATCCACATACAGCGACGATGATTTTGTCCTCCATTGTTGTTTCGGATTTCTGCCTACGCTCGCTACGTCGTAATCACGTCACTACTAGAGCAAGCTCCTGATTGGTTAACGTGGTGCGAATATTCGCCAAAGTTCAGATTTTTCAACTCGCGCAAATCACGCGTTACGCGCGTCAAACGCCCAAAATGCTCAATTCTCGGCAAACGCTCCACAAGATGTCTATCGCATCTTTGCATTGACTTAACATGTAAATCACTTGCGCTTAACGCTTCATTCGCATCTGGTGTGAACGCACCATTACACTGTTTACGTTCAGTCCTTCTAGTTTCTACATCAGAATGCTGGCTCAGCATTGGCCGACACTGTTCACGTGAGCAGCACTTCACATGCGTATGATGCTGATGGCAGCCAATAATGAGTCATTTTCTTTAAGCCTAGAGTTTCCGAGTTAGGGGAGTGTCAGTGAGAAAATATGGGGCATGCAATAGATGCTAAGTTGGTATTGTACAATTGTGATAGAATATATAACAATTCATTTTACAGCACCTTCATAAATCGAATAAAAACATAAAAGCAAAAACACATCTGATGCGCATTCATCTTCCGATCGGAGTGACTTGAATGCATGTGACCTCATAATTATTACTTCACAACTCATAATTTAAATATGAACTTCCCAGGAGGACTGGAATGCACCATTAATCTTTAGACATTATTTGAATATGTTAAGCCAGAATATGTTTCTGTTGACAATTAATGTTTGACTTTTTCACAGTCCAATTACCAATCAGGTGCAAGCAGTACAGCAGACCCCAAAGCATTATGGGATCACGTCTCCTATCAGCTTGGCACCGCCTAAAGAGGCCGATCTGGTTCTTACGCGAAAGCTGACAGAGACACTTCGACCCTTCGGTGTCTTTGAGGAGGAGATGGAGCTGCAGCGGAGGTAAAAGAAACACGCATCATTAAATCACACATGTATGTGGATATGCATCATGACAGTTAGAATGTGTTTGAGATCATCAGCTTGTTCTTTTACAGTTACACAACTTTTGAAGTTAACTTGTTATGCACAAAGCTAATCAAATCCATTGCTTTTACTTTTTTGTTGTTGTTTGTTTTTCCACATAAGGCACTGATTAGGGCTGGAACAATTCCTCGATTAAATTCGAATACTCGATTTAAAAAAATCCTCGATTTCAATTTGCCCGTGTCGAGTAACTGCTAAAATACCGGAAGTTGTGCTTTCCACGGACGAGAATCCATGAAACGCATTATTAGACCGTTTTCTAAGACTGCACGATATTAAACCTGTTTAAAAATCGTAATAAAGCATAATGTTATTGTGAATTTGCAATGGCTGTGAATTAATTAAATAAATGTATGTGCTGCAGGTTTAATATATATGCGCTGTAATTATTTACATACGTGTAGGTTATCTGCGTGCCTCTCAGAGCGGCTCCGTTCACAGTAAATGCAGCTTCACGTGAACGGTTTTCATTTACGTTAGTGGCGCGTCTCAAACTCCATCTCTGCATATGCTGTGAGTTTGGATTGCTTTTAACGTTCATCTGGAAACGCGATGCGTGACATTTAATCAGATTTGTAAGGTAAACCTTACAAATCTTAGCAAATGCAGGAGAATACATTATAGGGGCAGTCGTGGCCTAATGGATAGAGAGTCGGACTTGTAACCCAAAGGTCATGGGTTCGAGTCTCAGGTCCGGCAGGGATTGTCGGTGAGGGGAGTGAATGTCCAGCGCTCGCCCCACTCTCAATACCACGACTGAGGTGAGACCCTTGAGCAAGGCACCGTACCCCCAACTGCTCCCCGGGCGCCGCAGCAATGGCAGCCCACTGCTCCGGGTGTGTGTTCACGGTGTGTGTTCACTGCTGTGTGTGTGCACTTGGATGGGTTAAATGCAGAGCACAAATTCCGAGTATGGGTCACCATACTTGGCCACATGTCACTTCACTTCACTTCACTATAGATATTAGAGATGCATATGTTTCTACTCGAGTAATCTTTAGAATAATCGAACGATTACTCAATTACCAAAATAATTGTTAGCCATAGCCCTAGCCCTGATATATACTAGCCCTGATATATACTCACGGTGAAGTTCTTTTTTGTTTTCACTTGGGGGTAAAAAGAAGAGTGGTATACTGTTAGCGAACATCCCGATGCCATCCACGCTGCTGAGAGTAGCGTTTAGATAAATATGTATGTATGAGCTGCACGCTTTCCTTTCAGTAACAAAATAAACACAACAAAAATTACAGTGAGAAAACGGTAGTTAAGAAAGCATCTGATCATTGTGATGTGGCTATGTTTGCACCAGTTCTGCAATTCGGAACTCCAGTCAAGTTATGTCACATTTATTTTTATAGCTCTTTATACAGCGGATTGTTTAAAAGCAAGCAGCTTTACAGTATTAAATATGAAAAATATGGTCAGTGTCTCTTTTAATTAGAATTACAACTTCAATTTCTACTATAAAGTGGTTCTGTAGTGTGTTCATGTTTTTACTCATGGACGTCTGACCTCAATGGGCTGAACAGAAGAAATTAATCGGGGAAGATTTCCACATCAAAGAAGGCGGAGCCTCAGAACCACACCTACCTATTATGAAATCTCCACAGACCATGGTAGTTTGAAGGTTTTTACCAGCTGGAGTGAACTTTTCTGGAAAGTTTGCTTTGGCAAGCTGTATTAAACTGATTTTGTTTAAAATGACGTCACACCAGTTCGTTCTTTGCCTGTACTTCCTGGAGGATGATGTCTTACTAAGCAACTGGATTTTTCAAAAGATTAAAAGAATTTAAAAATTATATTAAAGACAGTAAAATTATATAAACTGTTGGCAGTTGTAACAATGTCCAAGAAGTCATGTTTTGTTTTGAAAAATTACAAAAAAGGACAAACTGGTGACACAGCTAAGATATTTTCTATTTTTACTAGTTTATATTAAAAACTTACTACAACAAGGACGTATAAAAATTGTTAAGTGTCAGTAAAGTCATATATAATGTTACAAAAGATTTTTATTTTAAATAAATGCTGTTCTTTTGGACATCAAAGAATCCCGAAATAACGTGCATCATGGTTTCCATGGCTGCTGAAATATGAATAGAGTACATTATATATATATATTAAAATAGAAAACTATTTCACAATATTACAGTTTTTAATGCATTTTTCATCAAATAAATGTAGCCTTGATAAGCATAAGAGACTTCTTTCAAGAACGGTCCTTAAAAATTGTTTATTATTTTATCTAATATACATTTATCTATATCCATAAGTATGAAAATGTACATCATAGTCTTGACACATCTTTAGGCTTTATCAAATTGCTGTTGTCTAAACATATTTCTTTTGCCCACAGAATCCTAGTGCTTGGGAAGTTAAATATGTTGGTTAAGTTGTGGATCCGTGAAGTCAGTGAAGCTAAGGTATCTTATGGTCCTTATAATAATAATAATAATACAAACATAAACTTCTAAATAACCACTCACAGATACAAACGGTTATATATTTTCATGTATTTACAGAATATTCCAGCATCAGTGATTGATAGTGTTGGTGGAAAAATCTTCACGTTTGGATCCTACAGGCTTGGAGTTCATACGAAGGGTAAGTTTTCATAGATCTGTGCTAGATGGATCCATATGTACTTCACAGTCTCTGTGTATCTGTAATATCTCATTCACTAACCTAATTGTTTAGGTGCTGATATTGATGCTCTCTGCGTTGCACCTCGACATGTGGACAGATCAGACTTCTTCTCCTCGTTTTATGAGAAATTAAAGGAGCAGGAGGAAGTCAAAGACCTGAGGGTATGAAGGCTTTTGTGAATGATGTGTACGTATACATCTTCCTCTCAATATCTGTAAGGCTTAATAATTGATCTTTGCTTTTGCCTTCTAGGCAGTGGAGGAAGCATTTGTACCTGTGATAAAGCTGGCTTTTGATGGCATTGAGGTATTTTTACTTCCTTACATACACTATTTTGCCAAAAGTATTGGGACGCCCCTCCAAATCATTGAATTCAGGTGTTCCAATTAGGGCTTAAAAACAAAAAAAAATGTAATCGTTTCACTCCGAGCAGAATCAGTATTTTAACGTTTCTGTTCCAGCGATCCTTTAGTAGTATTAACGTTCCGAAACCAGTTTGATTAGAAATAATGGTTAATAACTTGTTATATCATTTTTTTTTTCATGTAGCCTATGTATGCTTGCGATGCTTTGGTTTAAGAAGTTCTGTCTTAGGGGCCGTTCACATATTGTCTTTTCCGCGTGCAAGTCAGTTATTTCAAATGTAGCGATGCACAACTTTTCTGAATGCCACAAGCGCACCGCAGGCATGTGACAAGAACCAACCGATCAGCTATGGCCTTTCCGTAACAAAACATCAAAATCTCTGCCGAACAGCTGATCATAGCTGCACAGGGAGGTTTTAATATCTTATCTCCATAAATATATCTAGTAGTAAAGGTAATGCAAGGGCTAGAAATCAATTTATCTTTTGCTGAAACTTCCTACTCCTCTTGGAGAGCGCAGTTCATGGTTGCATAGCAACGACCGACGCCACGGGAGCGCAAGCGCTTTGGAAAGGAGAAGCGGTGCGGCCGTGCCTTCCACGTGTTTTTAGACGCGATATGTGAACGATCCCTTAGGATTCTTAATTCTAAGTTCATGTTAAATAAAAAAAAATAAAAAAATCAGTGACAGACAGACCTATTCAGCTGTTAATTTGAATACAGAAGGTTTTTTATTAAACCTTGAAATGTGATCTTGTATGTACAACAAGGAAAATTATTGAAATTTGTTAATGTTTTTCAAATAAATCTTATTTGAATTTGTGTCATTTTGTTCAAAATATCGTGATGCGTATCGTGAACTCAGTATCGAGATACGTACCGTATCGTGACCTGTGCGTATCGTTACACCCCTAGCCTACAATTATTAGCCTACAAACTTTTTTAACGCCATTCCAGTTTCTATTGCTATTCAAGGCGAGAAACAGGTTTATTTATTAGAAATTAAAACTAAATAAGAGGCAAAACAAATTAATTTAAAGTGAATCCAAAGCCTACCTTTCTCATTTGGCACGAATCCAACTGTTTCCATTTTCGCGATGTATGCTAAACTGTTATTTATTAGCTAACGTTTAGATTTGTACTTCACTCGCATTATCGACGTAAAACATCATCCTTCACATAACAGCATGGGTGGTAAATGGCAGATTGTATTACAGACTTGAATTGAGCAGTGTAAGTTACCGTTTTATATCTTTGGTTGACTCTATTTTATTTTAATATTTAACAGGCTGCGAGCGATAAGCAATGCAAGAATTTGTGTGCGTGCGTGAGGCGCCGATGCGACCACTGGAATTTTTTTTTTCCTTCTAAAAAACAGTAGCCTAAACTGTACTCCATAATTTATGGTCATACAAGTAAAAGCAAGACATCATTCATACATTTACAAAAGACACTTAAATAACGAAAACCAGCAGAATGTCTCAGTTTCCTTTACTAGATCTTTGGAGTGCGCCACAATGAAGCAAAATTCAGCACATTTTCTTTTGTTTTGTTAATCTGTAGTCCTAATTATTTAAGTGAAATATATTTCACGTAGCCTATAGGCCTAAACATTCCTTTTTATTTTATATATGTTATGTAGCCTATAGTTTTATTGTTTAGGCCTACTCTGTTCACAGAAGCGCTGCAGGTGCGAGATGTGACATTGTGTGAACTCATGTTCTACTATCCTGCAATTTTCGCTGGTTTCAAAACAAAACAAGCTGCATATTACTTGCCATTCATTTTCTGAGCGCAGGCATTTCACTCATGTTGGATGCATCAGCGTCACATTTGCATAGGCTGTACTATTTTAATTCGTGATTGGTTGACTGCCAAATCAAAATATTAAACTGAACGATAAAATAATGTTATTAACCAGTTAATGGCCATTTCAAATTAACGTTTCTGTTCAGAACGGAAACATTTGATATAATTTCCGTTTCTGGTTACGTTCCTGTCAATTTTGTTAGTTTCCGGTTTTCGTTTTCGTTCCTTGAACCGGTTCAGAGCCCTGGTTCCAATCACTTCCATGGCCACAGGTGTATCAAATTAAGCACCTATGCATGAGGACTGCTTCTACAAACATTTGTGAAAGAATGGGTCGCTCTCAGGAGCTCAGTGAATTCAATCGTGGTACTGTGATAGGTTGCCACCTGTGCAATAAGTCCATTTGTGAAATTTCCTCACTACTAAATTTTCAACGGTCAACTTTTAGTGGTATTATAACAAAGTGGAAGCAATTGGGAACAACAGCAACTCAGCCACGAAGTGGTAGGCCATGTAAAATCGGGGTCAGCAAATGCTGAGGCGCACAGTGCACGGAAGTCGCCAACTTTCTGCAGAGTCAATAGCAACAGTCCTCCAAACTTCATGTGGCCGTCAGATTAGCTCAGTGCGTAGAGAGCTTCATGGAATGGGTTTCCATGGCCGAGCAGCTGCATCCAAGCCTTACATTACCAAGTGCAATGCAAAGCGTCGGATGCAGTGGTATAAAGCACGCCGCTACTGGACTCTAGAGCAGTGGAGACGTGTTCTCTGGAGTGACGAATCATGCTTCTCTGTCTGGCAATCCGATGGACGAGTCTGGGATTGGTGGTTGCCAGGAGAACGCTAATTGCCTGACTGCATTGTGCCAAGTGAAATGTTTGGTGGAGGGGGGATTAAGGTGTGGGGTTGTTTTTCAGGGTTTGGGCTTGGCCCCTTAGTTCCAGTGAAAGGAACTCTTAATGCTTCAGCATACCAAGACATTTTGGACAATTTCATGCTCCCAACTTTGTGGGAACAATTTGGGGATGGCCCCTTACTGTTCCAACATGACTGCGCACCAGTGTACAAAGCAAGGTCCATAAAGACATAGATTATCGAATTTGGTGTTGAGGAACTTGACTGGCCTGTCCTGACCTCAACCCGATAAAACACCTTTGGGATGAATTAAAGCGGAGACTGCGAGCCAGGCCTTCTCACCAACGTCAGTGTCTGACCTCACAAATGCGCTTCTAGAAGAATGATAAAAAATTCCCATAAACACACTCCTAAACCTTGTGGAAAGCCTTCCCAGAAGAGTTGAAGCTGTTATAGCTGAAAAGGGTGGGCCAACTCCATATTAAGGCAGGAACGCACCAAGCCGACGGTTGGCCGTCGGGCAGTTTTTGTTCCTTGGCCGACTAAGTTTTCTCAGTGTGTTCTACACCGTCGGCTGAAGTTGGTCCTCGTCGGCTTCTTTTTCGGCCGATTCGACACGTTGAAACCTGCGGATTAAGAATAGGATGTCATTAAAATTCATGTGCATGTAAAAGCAGGTGTCCCAAAACTTTTGGCAATATAGTGTATATAACATAAATGGATAGTTCACGCCAGAATTAAAGTTGTCATTTTTTTCTCCCTTGTGTCATTTTGTGTGTTTTGAAATGTTGATTTGTTTGTGGCAGATTGACATACTGTTTGCCCGACTAGCACTACAAACCATTCCAGAGAACCTGGATTTGCGAGATGATGGCTTACTTAGGAACCTTGACATTCGCTGCATCCGAAGTTTGAACGGTAATGGGTCATAACTGATGAATCTTGATAGGGCTGGGTATTGACACATTTCACATCGATTCAGATTTAATATCGATTTTTTTGGATTAGGGCTGTGTGATTAATCTATTGAGTTTTGATGATTTTCAATATTAGCTTCCAACGGTTATGAAAATACGATAATCGAGATGAAGCGATTATTGTGCCCTATTCCTTTTCTTTTCAGCGGTGCGCTTTTGCTCCTCCTTAAAAGCCCAAACTTGACGTGCAAATCAGTAAAATTGTGTTACGTGACTTTTGTTAAATGGGACATATTTGATATTAAAAAGATTTATTAAAAGTGCGAAAGAGAACTTGTGGTGTTCCTCAGGTGGCTTTCTGTGCACGCGCTCAGAGACTAAGCGAAACGGAGACAAGCTAAGTGAACTTTGAGCTCTGGGTGCACGTCTGAACGGTCACACGCAAACAGATACACACAAAAATGTCAAAATGTCCGGCTTAGTGAGTATTCACTTAAACCCAGTTGGTTATGTCTTAAGTGAACGTATACAGTTGGGAGAAAATAGAATGTTTATCAGCTTACTAGATCTGTGCATTCGGTCTACTGTAGCCTAATGTTAATCAAAAAACAAAAGACAAAGAGAAAATCACTCTGCTCTTGACTGATGACTTTTGTAGCTTCAATAAGAATCAAAGCAAGTTTAATTCTTACAGTTAAGACTGTTTTGTTATTTTACATTTGATTATTTAATGTGTTAGGCTGTTGGCTGAATACTCATAGGTTTGCTTGGAAAAACTTAAAGCACTGTTTAATTTTTGTATATTTTTGTCCTGTTTTATTTATTTTTATTTTATTTTTTTATTGCATTACTTAGTTTCCTTATTTTCAATCATTTTGAGGACTTTTTACTTACATGAGTTAGCCTAGTATTCTGCTGTGATATTGAAATTAGTATTGAAAATTGTGACATTTTTCTGGCATGTAAAATTTAAATTTTATAGCAACCTTATTTCCAGCAAATATATACTTAAGATGTATACCATTCAGGCATAACATTGACCACCTTCCTAATATTGTGTTGGTCCCCCTTTTGCTGCCAAAAAGGCCCTGACCCATCAAGGCATGGACTCCACTAGACCCCTGAAGGTGTGCTGTGGTATCTGGCACCAGGATGTTAGCAAAAGATCCTTTTAAGTCCTGTAAGTTGCGAGGTGGGGCCTCCATGGATCGGAATTGTTTGTTCAGCACATCCCAAAGATGCTCGATTAAATTGAGATCTGGGCATTTGGAGGACAAGTCAATGCCTCAAACTCGTTGTCGTGCTCCTCAAACCATTCCTGAACCATTTTTGCTTTGTGGCAGGGCGCATTATCCTGCTGAAAGAGGCCACAGCCACCAGGGAATACCATTTCCATGAAAGGGTGTACATGGTCTACAATGCTTAGTTAGGTGGTACGTGTCAAGAGTAACATCCACATGGATGGCAGGACCCAAGGTTTCCCAGCAGAACATTGCCCAAAGCATCACACTTCCTCCGCCGGCTTGCCGCCTTCCCATAGCGCTGAGATGACAATTTGTGCTCCGCACTGGCACTTAAACTGAGGCGCTACAGCAATCTGTCATGCCACATTAAAGAGCATCAAAATGGTATTTATTGTTTGTATTTTGTGATGTAAACATAGTTTTAGTATGATATAGTGATATATGACACAGTTTTAAAGTTGACTCTTTGCTTTGTTTAGTGCCACAAAGCAAGTAATGTTTAGTTTAGTTTTTTTTTCCACGCATCATCAGAAAACAGCAGAGACTATTATATTGTTTTATCAAAATGGAAATTGATTAAAATCAATATTGTCAACCCAGCCCTAAATCTTGTTTACTTTTTTAATTACGTTTTCCCCTGGTAATCTCAATTTATGTACTTTTTTTGATTTCCTGATTTCTAAATTTGCTGACATTCAGGTTGCAGAGTGACTGACGAGATTCTTCACCTGGTGCCCAACATTGAGAATTTCAGACTGACTCTTAGAGCCATCAAAATGTGGGCCAAACGTGAGTAAATGCCTGTCTGTCAGCCTTGCATTGTATTCTGTTTGTGGAACATGCCACAAAAAACAAACTCTACAATGACCTGCTGTGTTTGGGGGTATTAGTGCAGTCAAAGAAAAGCAGCACTGCGTCATTGTGCCTTAGGAAATTCGTTTGGCTTGCATTTGCTGCCTAGAAACAAGTGCGCTCATGCTTGCACTTTAGTGAACAAATGACAGATTCTTGTTTGGCACTTGGACTTTAGAAATGCTTCATTGTGAAAAATGTCAGGTCAGTTCATAAATGAGGTTTACGGATATAAATGACATTTGAAATTCCTACAGGTCATAATATCTACTCGAATATCCTTGGTTTTCTTGGGGGCGTATCGTGGGCCATGCTGGTGGCAAGAACCTGCCAACTCTACCCCAACGCTGTGGCTTCCACCCTGGTCCATAAGTTCTTCTTGGTTTTCTCAAAGTGGTGAGTTCCTCAAACCGACAATGACATAACACAGAATCTGAACTTTTGATCTTTGCTTTCAGAGAGCCATTCTCTTCAATTTATTCATTATTTTTCCTCCTGGGTCCTGTTTTCAGGGAATGGCCAAACCCTGTTCTTCTGAAGCAGCCTGAAGACTGTAATCTCAACCTCCCAGTCTGGGATCCCAGAGTACTGTCTTTATTTATTTATTCATTCAATGATTTATCTGACTTTTTTATTTATTCATTCATTTGTAT
>RJVU01008328.1:95257-111958 GCA_003731715.1 Anabarilius grahami | reverse complement strand
TATTTTAAATTGTAATAATATTTCACAATATTACTGTTTTTACTGTATTTTTAATTAAATAAATGTAGCCTTGGTGAGCAGACGAAACTTCTTTTAAAAACATTAAAAATCTTAGTGGTTCCAAACTTTTGGACGGTACTGTACATATATGGTCTGATTAAATCATTTTTTTTTAGCCCACTCATGAACAAAAATTGGCATCAGACTTAAATCATACCTAAACTTTCTGCACAGACCTCTAGACTGCCATATTTAGCATATTTTTCTGCACTCTCTCAGATTATTCACTTCTGACTTCAGGCTTCAGGCTTCAGGTTGTGTTTTTTCCCCTCAGGTAACCCCCAGTGACCGGTACCACCTCATGCCAATCATCACGCCAGCTTACCCTCAACAGAATTCCACTTACAATGTCTCAGCATCTACTCGGGCCATCATGGTGGAAGAGTTCAAGCGGGGTCAGTCTCATTTCTGAAGATCCCTAGAAACACATTCTGATAGAAATAAAGGAGCGTGCTTTGAAAAATGAAAAATGTCAACATTTTCTCATGTCTTTCTAAATCTGTATGACTTTACTTTGATTTTATAGAATGTTCACCCTGGTCTTTTCCAAAGTTTGACATGGTCTGAAGTGCCAAAAAAGGACCATTTAAAAAGCACCATGAGTATTACATACAACTTGTGTGCTATTTTCAAGTTTTCTGAAGCTTTCTTTGAGGAACAGACCAAAATTTAAGTTTAAATTTATTAAAAAGCTTCCCCTCTGCAGCAGCTCTTAAATCTCATTTGCGTTTAAGTACATTAATGGATTCAGGTTAGGTCAAAAAAGGAATATAGCACACTTCTTGTATAACCACTTTTGTGGTGCTGTTTGTTTGTCCTTTAACAACAGTGTTTTCAACACCCTCTTTTTTGTTCCACTGCTAAAAAGAAAGTCATGCAGGTTTGGAATAACCAAAATAGTTTTAATTTTTTGGCTGAGAGATTCCTTTTAAGATGCAAAGAAACAGCACAAGGCTATTGCGCTGATTTTATGCGCCACTGTTTGACTCATATCGATTGTTTAACTTCTCACAGGTCTTGCAATCACGGATGAAATATTGCAGAATAAAGCAGATTGGTCCAAACTATTTGAAGCACCAAACTTCTTTCAGAAATACAAGTATGTATTAAGCTGCATATCCTGTTGGACACTCATGGTGAGATTTAATCATTTCAATAAAGATTTATTTCTCAAAACTGCACCCACACACATTCATAGCCCTTTCACAAGTACTACCTTATGTAATCAGTTTCATCAATTTGAAATAAAAGCAGAATTTTGCATATCAATTTATGCGTATGGAGTACAACAAAATTGCTTTTATGACACTTCAACGTTTTTGACAATTAAAATGTGTAATAGTCCTGCTGAACAAATTACTGTAGAGCATGACTGAATTGTTAGTAAGAGATAGTTAAATTTATATTTTTCAAAGGTAGGTATTTCAGTTTAAAGTGCCTTTCTAAAGTGGTTTTCTTGTGCTATATTAATTTGTGTACAATTCAAAAATAAAATGTTTTAGTTCACAATTTGTACAATGTATTTCTTGTTAGTCTGTGTTTTAATAGTGTTTCTAATTTTCAATTTATTTATTTTTTTCCAATTTCTGTTAATGTTTAGCATTTAGTCTGTATGTGTTTTTGTTCCTTTTTAGTTAATTTAAAGTTCATTACGACTTGAAGTCAGTAGGTGTGTTCGACTTGAAGCGGCGATTCTCAGACCGATCATTGTATGACATCAATGTACCGTGAGAGTGATTCGAAAGCATGCGGAGCCATCTGCTTTCTAATCGCTCTCACGTTACTTTGATGTCATACACACAGATTGGTCTGCGCAGCGCTGCTTCAAATTGAACACACCTCATATTTCAGTCAAAGGATACAGAATTCAGACTGATGAAATATGACATTTGGATGTTTTCAATGGATAATGGAGGCTTAAAACAGCACATTGCTTTGCCATGTGTTAATTGAAGATCCATTGTGCTTAAAGCCTGATGATCCCCTTTTTGGGGGTGGTTTTGTGGGTTGATCTTTTTTTATTTTTTATTATTATTATTATTATTATTTTTTAACTAATTTTAGCTCATTTAAATGTTTAAAAAAACCCTTCACTTTACAAAACAGTCTTCCCACCCCACATGAGGATGCAGCGACTGCATGCAGTTCATTGTGGTGCTCAGAATTCATAATCACCATTATCTTGTACAATGTAGCAATTAGCTGGTTTCAAAGAATGAATTAAAAAAATTTGATTTACAGTATCTCATTCTTTTCTGTCCAGACAAGCCCCTAAAACATAATCAGAGTGGGGGGGAAAAGTCCAAAGTGTGGTGCTCTGCAGAAAAAATTAAAAACATCAAAGCATAAAATGTGAACATTTTAAGATGCTATTAACTTTTAAGTTGCAGTCAATGTAGATTATCCTGCTTTTTCTTTGGTCCCTTGATTAATCTATGAGATATGGGGAGCTATTCCACTAAAAAGTCAAATTTTTATTTTTTTTAACAAAACAATGCTGAAAGTGTTTGTACACTATTCTATTAGATGCAAGTAACCCGTATTGAGACACTTTGGATGTTTGCTTCAAATAAATTTATGTGAATGTATGAATTGGGAAACTGGATGAAAGATAAGAATTATTTTCAGTCTAAAATAATTGATCAGCATAAGAGGACTAGATTGTTTCATGTTTCTAATTAACTGTAAAAATTGCCATGAATCTGCTGTTAAAGATAAGCATTTTAGTGTGTAAAATGAAGTATGATCATGGCTGGATATGATAAGTGATCCCTGCTGTCTTGAATGAAGTTCTTAAAGATAGGTTTGTCTTTGGAGAGAGGTGTTAACGGTACAGTTTCAGTGAGATGGGGGCGGGTCGGCCCTGTAAGTTTTGCCGGGTTTGGTTGACAAGCTTTAGTCTAAAGGATGTAATGGCATTGTTCTGTCTTTTATGTCCCAAGGCATTATATAGTGTTGCTAGCAAGCGCACAGACAGAGAAGCAGCACTTAGAGTGGTGAGTACAGCTTACCGTCTTTATCCAGCACTGTCACATGCTTTATCGGACCGATGTTCTGCTCATGTCCCCTGCATCTGTTTAAAAAATGTGGTGGACTAGGACTAAATATACTGTTTGTCTGACAGGGTGGGCCTCGTGGAATCAAAGATCCGAATCCTGGTGGGAAACCTGGAGAAGAATGAGTTTATCACACTCGCCCATGTGAATCCACAGTCATTCCCAGGACCAAAAGAGGGAACTGACAAGTGAGTTTAAGATGCTTTTGTCCTTCCCTTTTATTGAACTTTTACAAAGGCTTAAAACTGACTTAAGAAAGGAAGTAATGTCAGTAGTTCCAATCTCAGTCTCTTTCCTTTGTGTACGTACAGGGAGGAGTTCAGCACAATGTGGGTAATAGGTATTGTGTTTAAAAAAATGGAGGGATCAGAAAATCTTAACGTGGATCTGACGTTTGACATCCAGTCCTTCACAGACACAGGTAAGACTTCCTGTCTATTGGCAGTTCTAAAGAGAGCACACTGGAAGAGTTGACATTGCTTTTGATCTCTGGATGTTTTCTAGTAATCAACTTGTGTTCTTTGAATGGCTGTAGTTTACCGGCAGGCGATCACTAGTAAAATGTTTGAGCAAGATATGAAAATCACAGCCATGCATGTGAAGAGGAAACAACTGCATCAACTACTTCCGAAAGTCGCCATTCAAAGGGGCAAGAGAAAGGCAAGAGTCCATCTGTTCCTTTGCAAACATGATAGACAGTCGCTTAGAAATCTAGGTTTAAATGCATGTGCCACACTTAGTATTTGTTTTTGAAATGTTGATTTGCAACAAGTCTAAATGTCAAGTGTATTCAATTAATAAAATATGTAAGGTGTAAGGATTAAGTGTACGTTTAATGGTTTTCCAAATATTTTTTGAAATTTTTTGAAATTTTTTTCCCCCCTCAGATAATAAATTATGCTGTCTTGAGGTTTTGTTATTTGTAATCCATTAACATTGACTCACAATCATGAGAGGGTCTAGAGGGGTCCTCCTTATGATATAATTTCACGTTTTATAGTTTTCTTGGCTGTAAGATGGCTTCTTGCTATTTTTGTTACACCACAGTGACTTGGATTTAGTGGACCAAAGCCTCACTGCCTATTTTTAAGACACTAAAAGATTGTGCTAGATTCTTATTTCTTTCCTAGAGTGTTTTAGATCAGTTGTTCTCAACCTTTTTGACTAAGTATTTGAAGGCCCACGACATTTGCTAAGATATTTCCTTTGGTGTTTCTGCTCGTTTCCAAACCTTATTAGCAGAAACTGGGACTGTTGATATATTTAGTTACCCACAGTTATTTGATTAGACTATGCTGTATGTACCTCAAAAAGTATTGAGGGAAAAAATTGCATTTTTATTCATTTTAAAGGTGAAGTATGTAGCTTCTGTGACACTAGTGGCACCTAACGGAATTACAAAAATAAAGCATATTTTGCAAACACCCTTTTTGTGCATTGCGCCTCCACAGCTCAAACATTGCAAATACTGTACAAAAACTCTGTACACCTCAACTTATGGGTGCTTGTGAAGGCATGCCTCAGCAGGTACTTTCAATATAAGGTCCATCATATTAGGAATATTTTTGGCTGTGTTGCTATGTCATGAGCAAGCAACTAAGTAGGCTAACACTCAAGGGCCATTTTCATGACGGTTGTTAACTGAAAACTTTTTGTTTTGGCCATTCGTTTACATGACAATGGCGTTTTGGGGGCCTGAAAATGCAAATTTTTGAAAAAGATGCTATTTAATTTTTGAAAACGGTGACATCATGCGCATGCATATTATGTGTTCAGTCTTTAGGCGCGTAGTGTTTCTTTACAAAGGAACAACGCCAACTACTGGCCTGGCATGAATAATACAGCGGGTTTTTTTATTAATTATATATAGTTTTTGCAGATCCGTGTGAACGGAGATCATTTTGACAACTTTGTCGTTTGTACACAACGTAAAGGAAACACTTTTCCATTTTTAGTACATATTTGTCATGTAAACACCCTCAGTCTTTCAGTAAACTCATTCAACGTATCTGTGCCAGGTGCATTTTTGACACGACAAGCCACCACTGATTGAGGCTGTCTACACTGGACACATCAAAGTAAACATTATAAACTGGAACACTTGTCTTTCTGAACGTGTGTATGATGATGCTGTATGATAGTAAAGCGTCCATTGCAATGCGTTGCTTCGCACTGCATCAGTTTTGACACAACCTGTTTAAATTTTGAAGACCTAAATGCAGTGAAATTTGGCTTGCACTTCTGTTACTGGAGCTGATTTATTTATTTATTTTTCTTCCCCCATGTAATCAGTCATAGTCCCACAGCGACTTAACACCCTCTGGCTCAGCCTGTACAGCCAGTAGCCACGACCCAACTCTCGGTATAGGAGACTGACAGATCTGAGTAGTCTACTCTCAATGTTTAGATGGTGCCAAGGGGGCTCAATGTTTACACTTTTGAGGGAGATAAGCCCTTGAATGGCATACTAATAATAGTCAATGGACAATAAACTGGGTTAAGAGAATGTATTTTAACGTTAGAAAAAATCTTACATACTTCACCTTTAAGTCATTCTTGAAAATTTGCTGAGGTGGCTGGCTGAGAACCAGTTTTAGAGGATCTATTTTTTTTTTTGTACAATATTTAGCCCACATTAACATTTTTATATATTGTTATTTTTTAATACATTACATTAATTGAATACATTTATTGATTTTGACAAAGTGTCATGTTATTGATATATAGACATTATATATTTGCTATTGTAGCAGCGTTGACGAAACTCTATAGTGATGTACTATTTTTGTTAACTGTGTCTTGTTCTCATTTCATTTTTCCTGTAGCATTCGTCTGATGGCCTTCGTGTGATGAATGACGGCAGTCTTGACCTATCGGTCGACAGTGACAACAGCATGTCAGTGCCCTCCCCAACGGGCCCTTCAGCTGCCAAGAGCGCCCGTGCCTCCAGCCCTCAGGGGTATATCATTAAACCATTTTCACCTGCTCACCTGTTTTTCTAAAATCATTTGTCTGACTTTCTGTAAATCTTGTCTTTTGGGAATACCTATGCACAAATGCTTTTTTCTTTCTTTTTTCTGATCTCCTCTTCTGTTCTTGACCGTAGTTCCACTGGGATGGCCACAAACAGCACAGATTTGCAGGGAAAAACGGACACCTCAAGTGGAAGCACGCTCTTGGCTGGTGGTATGTCTACTGGGACCTTAACCCTATAAAGCTTACTGTATTATATTTGATACAGACATTAATACTGCAGAAAAGGATTATTGGAATAATTTCAGATAGGCCAGTGGTTCCCAAACTGGGGTACGTGACGTGACACGGGGTACGCGAAGAAAATGCTGAGCTTTGTCGTTCATTTAATTCTTCCCCACCTTAAAATAACATTAAAACCGAAATCTTTTGCGGTCAAACTGACAAAATCCATTTCCACACAAGCGGCGTGTATATGGGCGATTATAGATTACCTCACAGTCTGCTGCCTTAGCAGATCGCGCAACATTACTGCCGTTCATTACGCAAATGTGACATTGATTTTATAGAACAGTTCAACAAAAAAATGGGTAATATTAAGTGATGTTCTTCACAATATTGTCAGTATTTACTCTATTTTGCAACAAAATAATAGTTCCAACGAAAGCCACAGCAGAACTACAACAGACACAGCGGTGTTTCGTGAATGAATCTGTGGCTTTGAACGAATCCTAAAAGTTTTGATTCAGTGATTCATTCATAAATACAGCCATATGCTGTATTAATGCGTGACTCACGCATTAAGACATACCGCCACCTACTGGCAGTTTTAGTATGTAAAAGAATCACACTTCACGTTTTTATCATCATTGCATATTTTACTATGGACATTTTTTTTTTTATTTAAAATATTTTTTATGATGTAAAGATATTTATAAAGATAATAAATGCACTGGAAAGTCGATTTAGGGGGCAGATATTGTCTTTTAATGGAAAAGGTGCAGTCTAAGTGGAAGAGAGGGGGTACGCAGAAGGATGGTGAATGCCTCGGGGTGCTCCATTCTAAAAAGTTTGGGAACCACTGAGATAGGCTATGTCAGTGTCGATGTGTATCAAATGTCAGTATTTTTGACAACACTAGATCTGATTGGTTTACATTACAAGTTATCTGAATTTCTTTGTACTTTTTTGCTTTATAAATATAAGCAACTGCACCAAATTGTATATTTTTGCTCAGTTTGATCCTTTGAATAAAATTGGTGCTTTTTTTCCTCCTCGAGGGTAAGCTCCATATTCTCACTGTATCATACTATGTGACCCATAAAAGCCTGATGCTAAACTAAACCACTTTTCTTTCTTTTTTTACTTTTAAAGATTTTTTTATCTTTTATTTAATATGTCAGGCTTTACAGGGTTAATGTCATTTTAAAGTTGTCTTTTTTATTTTGTCATTTTGTCATTGATTGAACAGTCCAGACAATGAAAACTGTCATTTTCTTATCGTTCCAAACCTGTATGACTTTCTTGATTCTGTAGAGCACAAAAAGATAAATTTTAANTTTTTTTTTTTTTTTTTTTTTTTGTTTAATTTAATGCGTTATAAGTATTTAAATGATGACAGACTTTTAATTCTTTTAAATTGTTGGACAATTTAAGATTTTAACATTTTTAATACTACTTCTGATTTGTTTTTTGTTATAGCAGTGGATGGCACTAAACCCGATAATGTTGGGACTTCCAGCAGCAACTCCCCGCAAAAGGGGGCTGCTGCACTAAAGAGGCCTGCCTCACCCCTTCAGCAAGATTTGGAGAAGAAACCCAAAGTGGACAGTGTACAACAGAACCCTAATCCTAGTCCATGTTTATCTGCTGGCCCTGCCAAGAAGAGACCTGCCTCACCCCTTGGGAATGAGACATCCAAGAAAGCCAAAGTAGAGGATGTAAGACAACGCCCTTTAATCTGTCAAACCCTTTTTACATTTTATTTTCAGCATTGAGTTAATAATTTTATAATCTACACATTATCCAATGCTTTCTTTCACACAATGTGCACAATGAAGGCTGCAAAATTACAACAAAACAGTAAATTTGTGTGTGCAATTCATCTTTTTTATTGACAATAGAGTTGTCAAAAATGCCCCCATTCAAGAATCACCCATAAACGTTATATATATAAAGTGTGGATGGCATCTGAAAAGCCTATTTAAACTCTACTCTTCCAGTTCTCAACCCCAGAAGCAAAGTCCTCAGATGAAACTGAAGGTCATGTAGCTGTGGATCCAGCGGTAAAGGCTATTTGTTCTTTCTTTGTTACAAAATTGCCAACATTTTTATCTCCATTCCCTGAACTTAAAGATGCAGTTTGTCTATAATCTTTGTTTTCCGTCGCTCAGAGTGTCAGTCTCTATGTGACTGTTGTTTTTTCTTATGCAGATCGTAGAAGTGGTCCCTTCAGATGGTGAATTTAAAACAGAGACTGAATTAACGGTAAACATATCGTAAAAATAGGGTATGCTAGTTGTTATAAATGGAGTGACTATATGAGAACTTAAATGATGTTATTTCCTGTCATTCTCAGGTGGTGGACATAGCAGAGAAGATACCGCTTACCCAGGTTAGGACATGCTCAATTGATTATTACATAATAAGATTATTATTACATAACAATAATCCTTCCACCATGTCCACGACTCAGGTCATTTATCTGTTCTCACTGAAATCTTAATACTCCACAAAGCACCAGCCAATCAAAACAGAATTTTCAAGCTCTAATGTTTAAATAACAAAATATCTTTATGCATTTATAGCAATAAGGGTTACGATGTACACTACCATTCAAAAGTTTAGGGTCAGTGACTTTTTTTATTTTTTTATTACTTTTATTCAGCAAGGATACATTNCTCACTGAAATCTTAATACTCCACAAAGCACCAGCCAATCAAAACAGAATTTTCAAGCTCTAATGTTTAAATAACAAAATATCTTTATGCATTTATAGCAATAAGGGTTACGATGTACACTACCATTCAAAAGTTTAGGGTCAGTGACTTTTTTTTATTTTTTTATTACTTTTATTCAGCAAGGATGCATTAAATTGAAAAATAATAGTAATGAACTTTCATCAAAGAAATATTAAGCAGCACAATCAAACACCTTTGTTAAGAAATGTTTCTTGAGCATCAAATCAGCATATTAGAATGTTTTCTGAAGGATCATGTTACACCGAAGACTGGAATAATGATAAACTCAGCTTTGAATAACATTTTAAAAATGTTAAAAAAAATATATTTATTTTAAATGGTAATTTGTTTTTACTGTATTTGACTATTTTACTGTAAATTTACTGTGAAGTGCAGCCTTGGTGAGCATAAGAGATTTTTCAAAAACATTAAAAAATCTCATTAACCTCAAACTTTTGGACTGTATTGTACCACTTTGTAACGGTATTTAGATAATTGTGATTTGTAGTCAAGCAAAAAACTGGACATTTTTAAGAGCTTTTAAAATAACATATTACAATAATAATATCTCTGAAAATGATTACATCAGTATCTGAGGTGTTTGAAGAACTAAAGTTAGGCTTTGGTATAAAATTGTGTATAAAGTTTATTCCAAATAATTTTAATTTAAAGAGCCTTCTGTAGAGCTAAATAGAAATTCCCATCAAAATGCTCAATGAACAAATGTATTTTCAGTTATGGAAAGCAAACTACAAAAGCATATATTAAGGGACACTTTTATTTAGCTAATTATCAAGTCATATTCTTGTTTAGGATAACAAACAGATAAATGAGTTATCTAATATATTATCTAATATAACGCTAATATATTTATCATTTATAGTTATCTTTATAGTTATTGTTCTTGGTGTGAATGGGCCTTTACACTGATTCCAATCCATTTCAGATTTGAGTTTAATCACACAATCTATCCTTTTTTATGTTCCACAGAAAACTTCCAGCGCTGATCTGTCGGACGTCCCAGTCCTCCCGACCAACCCCATTGCTGTGGTCAAGAACTCTATCAAGCTGAGACTCAGCAGGTAGAAGCGGCCTAATCTTTTGCCCGTCTCGTACTCAGGAGGTGAAAGTCCCCTCGGTTCCTGCCCATGTGCAACGCGGCTCTCCACAAGGGGGCAGCTCTGTTCTTCCACAAACTTCCCTGTGTCCTCTCTCTCTCTCTCTCTCTCTCTCTCCCTCCCCTTCCGTACACTGCAAAAAGATGTCATACACAAAAACCTCAATGTGATTTAATGTGTTTGTGTGATTTGGTGCACATCCTTCTGTTTTGACCTGAAAGACAGTGACGCTTTGCTTTTTTTCTTTTGTAATCCATAAAGAGGCATGTAATTATATTCCAGGGTAAAGTTGGTCCATTGGAGACCAATCCACGATATTGTACAGAGCTGAAGGTGTAGATGAGCATCAAACTATGCTCGGTAGGTGGAGAAGCATTGAATCAACATGAACTAATGACAGTACTAATCTGACAGCGGAGGACATAGCTAGCTCATCCAGATGATTCTAGCTCACTAATGCAGCTGTAATTTAACCAAATCAGTCTGAGATTAGTGTAAACACCATCGTTTTGCTCCGCCGTCTTAGCAGGGCATTAATTATGGGTGTTATTAGGAGTGGAATAGCTAGTATTCCCAGCATGCTTTGATTCGTGCTCTGAGGAGACCAGTGCTGGCCGTTCATTTAGGCTTGTTTTACCATGTGTATATATATATAGAGAGAGACAACAATATTGAAACCTTTATTTGCTTACAACAGCTTGGTTTTCCTGTTCTATGCTGGGATTTTCCTAATGTGGAATCGAAGATGCATTTCGAATGATCAATGTGATTTAAAATGGCAGGTCAACTCGTTTCCGTTGACCTGATTTTGAGGATGTGGATGTGAAAATGTAATGACGATAAAAGATTGATTTAAGTTTCAAACGAATGTTGGTTTATTGGGGCAGGAGAGTGATTTTGTTCATTTTTGAAATCTGTACAAACTTTTCTTACTCCGTGTTTTGTCCTGATGGTCTGTGTTGACTGTGGATTCGTGTAACGGTAAAGCTGCCGCCCCAGGAACACCCGTCACGGCACAGATTCACTCCTGTGAAACGCCTCCTATGGCCTTGCAATGTTCTTTCAGTTCTTTCATATGCTTATTTGTAAGGACAAGGTATTGTACTTTTTCACAAATAAAAGTCTACGTTGTTGCAAAAAGAAATCACTGTGATCGGTTTATTTATCGCCTCTTAACAGTAGTGATTATTAATGTGGTGCTAATATACGTCACACTGCACAAAATTAAAACCAAAAGTTGGTGAATTTAATGCAACTATAAGGTTTGAGTCTTGGCCCAATCATGAATCAATCAGTGCTGATTTGAACATTTACTGTAAAATATTAACTAATATATAGTGATGGCTTTTGGTATTTAAAAAAAAAAAAAAAATGCAGGGAATCTACACCGGAATTACATTAAGAAAAACGTCTTGATTTTTAACAAATTTTTCCAGATTATTATTTTTTCTTTTTACATTTTTGGTTGGGGCATGTTGTCTCACCTGTTTTATATTTTAAATTTTACACGAGCATAACTATTTCTATAGATAATTTTTTTTTTTTTTTTATACTGAAAGCCCTAATATACTAATAGATCTATATAATAGATCTATTGTTAANNNTTTTTTTTTTTTTTTTTTTTTTTTTTACTGTTATAGTGTTCGTCTTATTTAATTTTCATATATTTCAGACAAAGGCATTCTAATTAATTTCAGTATGCCCTGATAGAATTGCATTCAGAGTGTCAGACTATGTATTTATATTATTAAATCTCAGCCTTTTGTCATTTGAAAATCGCACTAGGCCATATCACAAACAGGCATAAAAAAAGTTATCGGCCAACTGGCGAGTAACATTTGCATATATACTCACCAGCACTTTTGCAACTTGTCGAGTGCTAATTTTAGGCTCTGATGTATTGAATTAAATATCGTTTGTTCATGGGCAATAACTGGATTTTTTTGGGAGAAATTGTCACAATTTTTTTGTTACACTAATTACACAAGTACTGTGTACTACTAATTAGCAACATGTACTTATTATAGAGTTACAGTTAGGGTTTGGTTTTAGTTGTTTGTAATAATGCATAATTAATTTACTGTTATTACTATAATAAATGTAACAATGACGCATTAAAATAGTGCTTTGTGTTTAGTCAAAGTGTAAATACCTATACAGACTGACTTTTAGAAATACCCAAACAATACTCAGCAAATATCTGAGATGTTTTCTACACTAAAATACCCATTAGCTTTAGAGCAGGGGTGGGAAACGTTGATCCTGGAGGGCCATTGTCCTGCAGAGTTTAGCTCCAACCCTGAAAAAAAATACTCACCTGCCTGTAACTGAAGACCTTGATTAGCTTCAGGTGTTTAATTAAGGTTGGAGCTAAACTCTGCAGGACAATGGCCCTCCAGGATCAATGTTCGGTAACACTTTATTTTACAGTGCCGTAGTTACACATTACTACATGTACTTACTATAGTAATAACAGTAAATTATGCATAATTACAAATAACTAACCCTAAACCAAATCCTAACTCTATAGTAAGTACATGTAGTTAATTAATAGTACTCAGTACTTATTTGAGTAATTACAATGTAACTACGGCACTGTAAAATAAAGTGTAACCCAATGTTCCCCACCCCTGCTTTAATCCCGGGATACACTGCACGATTTTAGCAATCCTATAAGATCATTACAAATCACACTGTGTGACATGGATCTGTTAAACTTAGGTAACGACATGCATGTAGACCGTACGATGATGACACCTGTTGGCTAGTAGGCTATGATGCAAATTTCTATAGAAGAATACAACGTCATCAGCATGCACTAGTGGTAAACAAAAGGCCATGTTGAATCACAAAAATCGCCACCATTGTTTCACGATGGCAATCTTTCGTCTGGGACAGCCAAACATCGTTCAGTGTATCCCAGGCTTTAGAGAGATGAAGTTAATGACTTGAGCACCAATATAGTCCTGAAGTATGTGCAGCCAACTATTCATATGCACTGTAAATTTTTCCATTTTTGATCTATGATTTCATTGTGTACATTTGTGTACTTTTTTAAAGTCACCCTAACCTTTAATAATTTATTTTCATTTTGCTCTGTCAATACTATTTTTTTCCCCAAGTCTCTTTCAATCCCTTTAGCCCTTTTGTACCTTACTTTCATTAATTGCAAAAACAAATACCTTTTTTTTCCCCTGGAGAAAATGTTAGTGATGCTTACTCATGCAAAACATGTCACCAGTTATCACCAAAGATTTTTTTTTTTTTTTTGAGTGAAGAACTTATAAAATCTAAACTTTTTTGCAAAGGAAAGAGAGTCACATCCTTTAGATGTTAAAGGTTCTTCACATAACCATAATGCCAATAAATAACCTTTAAGGGTGTTTCCTTATCCTTTCAAGAGATATTCTGGGCCCAATTGCAAAAAAAGAAAAAGGTTCCTTGCAACCAGTTGCTGTTCCCTGAAGACTCAGATCATTCCTTCAGTCTATGGGATATTTTTACCCATTACATTGTCTACTAGCAGAAAATTCAAAGTCTGATCGCTTTGAAGATTATTTACGAGCTCATTTAATTCTCATAATTACAACTACAAAGTATGAGCAATACAGTGATGCGTCCCTTAGCAATCACACTGTTTCCCAAACGCTCCCCATTTCTGCTGTTGGTCATTCAAACAGCTAGTCTTTTCCGAAATTCATGCCATTGGTTGAGCCAGAAGTTTGAATGCACCACATATTTTACACTCTACACTGGTTCTCAATTGACTTACCTGGTTAAATAAATGTAAATTAAATAACATTACAGGAAGTCAACTTATGATGGCTTATAATTGTCTACACATTAAACTGGAATTGATGGAAGTATTTTAGCATTGAAAAAAATTACTTCATGGCATGTCGGTATGAACAGAATCAAATTTCTTCACTGCATTTGCTTTCGTTTAGTTCACTTGTATTGTTTTTCGCTTGATTCTGTGCTTGCCAGTTCAGTAAACTGATAATCAACAGTTCAAGAATCAGCAAATTTTTCATTGTAACAGGGTTTTTTTTTCTCTTTCTTCATTTTCTTAACTGTTGTTTGGAAGTACATCCCAGATACACATTTTAATTTATTCAGCTGCTGCTGTTGTTGTTGATTGATCAGTAATCATTATGGTCAGCTGAGCGTGATGATGACAGTTTACCTATTCTACAAAAGGAAAAAAAGCTTTATAATTCTTATTCAGTAGGTATTTGTGAGTGGAGTGTGCCAGTGCTTTTGCACCAGATAAAATGAGCCAGCCTCGAAGCTGATCTCAACCCACTGAAAAGAGTTTTGATTTGAGGACCTTAGAAGTTACAACAAATGTTTGTGTTCAATAGCATCTAAAACATTGGTCTCAAACTCAGTTCCTGGAGGCCCACAGCCCTGCAGAGTTTAGCTCCATCCAACTCACAGCGGCTTGGAAGTTTATAGTAAACCTGAAGACCTTGATTAGCTGGTTCAAGTGTGTTTAATTAGGGTTGGAACACAAATTTGCAGGGCTGTGGCCCTATATTTTTGTTATCTTGGCAAGATTTTAAAATAGGGAGCAGAAAATACTTCCCATATATTTTGTTTTTGACACCAAAATGTGTCTAATTTATGCATAAAATAATTGGGTTCATCATATAAAGTGTTTGTGTCTCTTCAGAAGACTTTTGAAACCATTTGATTCAAATGGATTTATTTTTCAATATCTTTATGAACTGTTAGAGCTTTGGGTGAATAGATGTTCAGTAGATGGAGAGAAATCTCTCAGATTTCATTAAAAATATCTTCATTTGTTTTTTGAAGATGAATGAAAGTCTAATGGGTTTGGAACAAAAGTGTGAGTAAACAGAATTTTCATTTTTGGGTGAACTAACCCTTTAAGCACTTTAAGTGTCTTTATTAATATTCTTTCTTTTAAAAATTATGTACTGTATGCACTAAAATGGGCTGGAAAAAATTATACTAAGGACATTTAATGTCATAAATGCTGACAATTATTTTAGGGTGAACTATCTATTTTACAGTTGTAAACTGTAGATATAACCTTTTATAACTAAATAAAATCAAAATCAAATGCAACGATTATTTGTGCAAACTAAACTAACTATGGGTATGTTGTCACCTTTTAACTATTGTTGGGTAGTTGACAAATAGGCAGTAAAAAAAATTCTTTTTTTGTAAAACATTTTTGAAGAAAAAATATATATAGTGTGAAGTCTGATGTTTGAAAAAAATATAAGGGGTCATTAACTTGAGACAACAAAAATTAAGAAAAAAAAACTAATAATATACATATAGCATGAGAGAGATCTTCAGTGTTAGACACTAAATTTCAGTGCTATTTATTTAATATGAAATTATTAATAAAATTGTTTCCCCATGACTTGCTGGACATTTTCAATAAATATGAGACAAACTTTGCTATCATCCTTTCAAAACTGCTAAAAATTATACAATTTTAAGATGAGTGATGATTATACCTCCCCTACTGCAATACTCAACTGTTCCTTTAAGATATTTTGAGATAAAGACAAATCTGTGGTTCTTTTATGTGTGTCACACCATAGGACATTGTCTCACTAAAGGACAGAAATGGTAGTTATTACATTAAAGATGCAATATGTAATATTTTCTGTCTGCTAGAGGTCGCTAGAGGCCTATTCAAAACAAAGGCGTAGCTTGATGACGCCAAGTTTGAGCGCGGAATCTTGGGATATGTGGTCTTCACTTCAACGGACGGTGGAATAGAATTGGGATAGGACTTGGGAAGAAGTCATGTTCATGGATGCGATTATTAACGTTACTGTAGTATGAAGCAGAGCAGGACCGAATGTTGTGGGAGCTGAACGAGGCCACTGGAGCGATTGCGCAACACGCCGCGAGCAGCAGAACTTTTATTATGCCACAATTGCCGGCGCCGCTTCTGCTTTTCCGGTCATGAATATGAGGTAACACAGCTCTGTTTATCATATTAGATACATTTGAGTGTGTTGAAAATGATGTTATAACGTTACTCTGTGCGGTCTTTCGGTGGCTGATGTGAGACACTTGTTGCACACTGCAGTAAGCTAGATCGATTTTAGAATATCATATTACAGGTGCTGGTCATATAATTAGAATATCATCAAAAAGTTTTTATTTAACTAATTCCATTCAAAAAGTGAAACTTGTGTATTATATTCATTCATTACACACAGACTGATATATTTCAAATGTTTATTTCTTTTAATTTTGATGATTATAACTGACAACTAAGGAAAATCCCAAATTCAGTATCTCAGAAAATTAGAATATTACTTAAGACCAATACAAAGAAAGGATTTTTAGAAATCTTGGCCAACTGAAAAGTATGAACATGAAAAGCATGAGCATGTACAGCACTCAATACTTAGTTGGGGCTCCTTTTGCCTGAATTACTGCAGCAATGCGGCGTGGCATGGAGTCGATCAGTCTGTGGCACTGCTCAGGTGTTATGAGAGCCCAGGTTGCTCTGATAGTGGCCTTCAGCTCTTCTGCATT
>RJVU01008328.1:41927-92072 GCA_003731715.1 Anabarilius grahami | reverse complement strand
TTTTATCTGAAAAGAGGACTTTTGACCACTGTTCACTGTCCAGTTCTTTTTCTCCTTACCCCAGGTAAGATGCTTCTGACGTTGTTTCTGTTTCAGAAGTGTGGTGACTCTTGATGCGCTGACTCCGGCTTCATTTGACTCATTGTGAAGCTCTCCCAAGTGTCTGAATCGGCTTTACTTGACAGTATTCTCAAAAGCTTGTGGTCATCCCTGTTGCTTGTGCACCTTTGCCTACCCAATTTCTTCCTTCTAGTCAACTTTGCATTTAATATGCTTTGATACATCACTCTGTAAACAGCCACCACATTCAGTAATGACCATCTGTGACTTACTCTCTTTGTGGAGGGTGTCAATGATTGTCTCCTGGACCATTGCCAAGTCAGCAGTCTTCCCCATTAGTGTGGTTTCAAAGAACAAGAGATACCCGGAATTTATACTGTAGGGGATGGTCATTTAATGAAACTCAAATGTAAATATTCTAATATTTTGAGATACTGGATTTTGGACTTTCATGAGCTGTACGCTCTAATCAACAAATNAAATTAAAAAAAAAAAAAAAAAAACTTTTGAAATGTTTTACTTTACATGTAGGGAATCTAGTATAAATTAAAGTTAATTTTTTTTTAATAATTTACAATGAAAAAATTAACTTTTTCACGATATTCTAATTATATGACCAGCATCTGTATATCGATATTGATATACACTGTATATATATATATATACATTTTTTTTTGTGGTGCTGTTCACTTTATTTAAACAATTTATTTTGATTTAACACCATTGTTTCTGGTTCAAATGTGATTGCTTCATGTTAAATGGACTTGAAATGGTTACTAGAACTCACTTGATGCTTTCATTTAGAAATAACATGTTTCAGTCAAGTAACCCAATCAAACAAGACTTTCACTTCCCATCATGCTTTGCACCGGGCTGAATTGGGAGAGTAAATGTTGAAAAAGTGTTATTTTATGCATTTTTTTGAAAGATGAGAATATGGAGAGACTTCTTACTGTTTAATGTTCTATTATGTAAAGGTTTTTGTTATGTTTGTGTTTTTTGGAGATTACCGTTGTGGTGAAGTGTAAAGCTTGTGCTTGGGTTGAGGGCCTGCTAATAAGAATTGCCTTCTTTTTATATATATATATATATATACATAATGAAGCAACCACTATGATAGTGCTTTGGATCAAACCAGTATCATTTCTAGACTGCCAACACAGATTATCACTTGGGGCAGTCGTGGCCTAATGGATAGAGAGTCGGACTTGTAACCCAAAGGTCATGGGTTCGAATCTCAGGTCCGGCAGGGATTGTTGGTGAGGGGAGTGAATAACCAGCGCTCTTCCCACCTTCAATACCACGACTGAGGTGAGACCCTTGAGCAAGGCACCGTACCCCCAACTGCTCCCCGGGCGCCGCAGCAATGGCTGCCCACTGCTCCGGGTGTGTGTTCACGGTGTGTGTGTTCACTGCTGTGTGTGTGCACTTGGATGGGTTAAATGCAGAGCACAAATTCCGAGTATGGGTCACCATACTTGGCCACATGTCACTTCACTTCACTTCACTTCAAATAGTTACGTTTAGTTTGTTGCTTTGTAAAGGACAAAACAAAAGCATTAATAATCATATATGATTATTGTGTATATAGAATTCATCTATTTAAAAAGAATTCATTACAAACAGATTTCCAGGCATTTCTTTTTTTTCACAGCTGATGCATTTTGCTTGCTTTAAAATAAATGCCTCTTGTTTAGTTAAGTTTTTATATTGGAGTCTTTTTTTCTGCCATTGTTTTCCTTGGATTTGCTTCTCAGTTCCATGCAATTTTAAGCTTTTCTTGGTTCATTCCATGTTTTACAGGCAACCTCTCTAATTCAGATTAGCACAGTTGGTTTTAAATTAATCTGGTTTATTTTAATTCAAGACTCCATAGTCCAGGTTTTAGTAATCTGTACTTAATCTGTGTTTTAGAAAGCCATTTTTTAAACCACGATTAACTATTCTGGATTAAGGCCTATCCTGGCTTAATTTAAACCCTGTCCGGGAAACCGCCCCTTAATGGCCTTGCTATTCCTAGCTAACCTGTCATTAGCAGTTAGCAAGACACATTTGCATAATTTTCCATGATTATGTAGTTTAACATACATTTTTAATTTAAAAATATAATGTAGGGGTGTTGCACCAAAGGACAACAAAACTTAACACTTTTATAGTGGTTCCAAAACAGTTAAATATTTGAATAATTCTGAGACAAAAACTAACCATGTGCATAAGTCATAGGCTTCACTAGGGGCTTCAGTAACATGACCTTGTATGGGGTCCTTCAACTAAATAAAGTTGTCTGTGGAATTGCCCGATTTAAAGGGTTAGTTCACCCAAAAATGAAAATAATGTAATTTATTACTCACCCTCATGCCGTTCCACACCCGTAGGACCTTCCTTAATCTTCGGAACACAAATTAAGATATTTTTGTTGAAATCCGATGGCTCAGTGAGGCCTGCATAGCCAGCAATGACATTTCCTCTCTCAAGATCCAGTAATGTACTAAAAACATATCTAAATCAGTTCATGTGAGTACAGTGGTTCAATATTAATATTATAAAGTGACGAGAATATTTTTGGTGTGCCAAAAAAACAAAACGACACATAGTGATGGCCGATTTCAAAACACTTCTTCATGAAGCTTCGGAGCGTTATGAATCTTTTGTGTCGAATCATGATTCAGATCGCATGCCAAACTGCTGAACTCATGTGACTTTAGTGCTCCGAACCGCTGATTCGACACAAAAGATTCATAACGCTCCGAAGCTTCATGAAGCAGTGTTTTGAAATCGGCCATCACTATATAAGTCGTTATTTTGTTTTTTTGGTGCACAAAAAATATTCTTGTCACTTTATAATATTAATATTGAACCACTGTACTCACATGAACTGATTTAAATATGTTTTTAGTACATTAATGGATCTTGAGAGAGGAAATGTCATTGCTGGCTATGGAGGCCTCACTGAGCCATCGGATTTCAACAAAAATATCTTCATTTGTGTTCCGAAGATGAACGAAGGTCTTACGGGTGTGGAACGGCATTAGGGTGAGTAATAAATGACATAATTTTTTATTTTTGGGTGAACTAACCCTTTAATATCAGGATATGGTATCACACCGGAGGACAAAATGTATCCTACGCTTTTTAGAAATATATGGATGAAAAAAATGATTGCCATTTAAATTATGCCTGAGGTATTTATTAAGATTTGTATGCTTTTCTTTTTAATGTGTAAAAGTTATTTATTGAACCATGCTTGAGACCATAGGACAATTTTGAGATTTGGCTCAAAAACAAAACAGTTTTTATAACAACAGGTCCATGTAAAACAAAGAAATGTTTAACCATTTACTGCATTTTAAATGATACTAATAGACAATACTAATTATATTAATTTTTGTCTTGTGTGACAGTAAAAATGCCATGTCACGTCAACAACCCAGTTATTTGTGCAAAAAAAAAAGGTTATGGTTATGTTAGCTGTACAACATGTTTCCATTGTTAAAAGCATTAATTTACTCGACTAATAGCCCTTGCAGCCACTGTCCAGTGGTCAATAAAATGGATAAGATCTGCACTGATTGGCAATGACAACATGACAATTTTACCTGGTATATCCATTTTACAGAAGGAACTCATACACGTGCTGTATGGCATGTAATTCTGGTAGTAGCTGCTTTCCTTTTCAAGCTCTGAAGAGTTGTTATGAGGCACACACTCAGCGCTTCCTTCTGTCTGTTGCTTGTAGTTTTGTTTTCTCCTTTTCCAGTAAGGCTGTCTATCTACGTTACCATTCTCTTCTTCGCTGACGGCTCCAGCTCAGGTGATAAAAGCGTAACCTTCACGTTAATGAAGTACTCACGCTAAAACATTGCTGTGTTCAAAGTGCGATGCCATGTTCATGAAATGAAAGGGCTGTCTGTCTGTCTCATTCAGATCAAAAGCATCAGAAGTTAAAAACACATTGAACAATTTCACTGAGACATCCAGGCTTTTAATGAGAGCAAAGCACTATGGGTAGAGGAAGGGATTGTGTCATTAAGTTACTCTAACAAAGGCCTTATACAGAGATTTTTCTCAAATTTAGCCCAAACTTTTGTTGGTAGTTAATTTCTTCTGAGGCTCACTGAAACTAAATATAAATTGCTTTGTATCTGTAGGCTCAAGACTTTAAAGGAATAACGTTAGTTCACCCAAAATGAACATGGAGGTATTACTTATCCTCATTTTTTCATCTGTTGAACACAAAAAGAATGATTCTGAAGACTTGTTGCATTGCTCTTCTACAGAAGAAAGAATAGAAAGAAAGTTGGAACAAAATGAGGTGAGTAGCTACACTCTAAAAAATGCTGGGTTAAAAACAACCCAAGTTGGGTTAAAAATGGACAAACCCAGCGATTGGGTTGTTTTAACCCAGCTGTTGGGTTAAATGTTTGCCCAACTTGCTGGGTAGTTTTATTTACCTCAACTATTGTTAAAAAAAAAAAAAGACTGTATTGCTTGCTTAAAATGAACCCAAAGTATGTTGGAAATCAACATTTATTAATATGTTTAATAAAAACAATAATTAAACAATAAACATTTATTAAATTGCTTATTAATAAATGTTCACCTTTTGATTATTATTGTTGCCTCTAGTAATTATGTGTCTGATTTTTAAGTCTGATTTTTAATTTCCAACCTATTTTGCGTTCATTTTAAGCCAGCCATATAGTCATTTTTAAACAATAGTTGAGTAAAAATAAAACTACCCAGCACATTGGACAAACATTTAACCCAACCGCTGGGTTTGTCCATTTTCAACCCAACTTGTTTTTAACCCAGCATTTTTTAGAGTGTACACAAGTAGTTTGTGTGTGTGTGTGTGATTAACTTCCTATAAGTTACTGATTTTGGAGCTTTTTCTTTTATACCATTTCAACAGTTTCTTAAAAAATAAAAATAACTATCTCAGTAAAGTCCAGGATGGATTGTTTACTTTATTTGTGATCAGTGTAATCAGTGTGCACTGCAGTGACTTTAACAGACCAACCGGTAGGTGTCGCTGTTGTTTTCATTGTCAGTTCAGTTCAAGTACCTCCTTTATGTCTTTAGGCAATGTGCCCTTTTCATGTTCACATGAAAAAAAAAAAAAAAAAGACCTTCTATAACTTTGAATACATTTAATAAACTAAAACAATGTTCATAACACCTAAATAATTCCCACTACTAACCAAAAAATTACTAGACGTTTGCTTTATGAGTGGTTTTCTGTTAGTGGCAAGCACCTGCTAAGTGCTGGATATTATTTAAAAATGGCATGCAAATTGGCCTTTGTTAGCCGCTGATGAAGAAACATTTGAATAACAATATCCCGAGTGTGGTGACGTCTGCTCTTCAGGTGTTTCTGAGCATGGCAGGGCTTTATGAGAAAGTATAATCAAGAGTTCTTGGCATGGACACAATATGGTCTGTAAAACACTACAGAAACCATCCATTGTCACTGCTGCAGAATAAACTGTTCTCCAAGTGTTTGTCAATTAGAAATGATGTGTGCTAAGTCTTGCTGCATTGAATTCATATAACATGAAATTATTGTACTGTCTCACATTTTGATTTTACCTGGATCGTTCTCACCATGCTGTAGATTTCCATGCCCAATCATGTATGTTGGTTAATATACAGTGTATACTGGATATTAAAACCACACTTTATAAAATGGGTGAATTTAATTAATTTTACTATGTTGGTTTTAGCAGATGTTGCATTATAATACATAACCCAGGTGTTTCTTCATTTGTTCCTTTTTCTAACTGAAACGCATCAAACAAAACATGTTTTCTAACTGAAACGCATCAAACAAAACATGTTTTCTATTCCGTTTTTTGTCCAAGTCACTTTAGAAACCCTTCAGAAAGTGACAGCAGGATCAGGTATTATCAATGGATTTGGATCAATTCCGTGAATTCTGTTTTGTGGTATTAGTTGTTTATCGCATCCTCTTTGACAAAATATACTGAAATTAGTATATGAAAATGTCAACAGATGATTAACAAATATCAAAATTAAATTCATACCCATATACTGTATGTAACTCACACCAAGTAATGGATAACTTATGCTCTTTATGTCCATCTAATTTTTCTTACCTTTAACATAAAATGTTTACTTTATGTACCCCTGAGAGAAGTACCTTTTTCATTTTTATGATTTAGACATTAAGTTAATCAATTCGCTGACCCCCTGCAGTTCCCTCACAAACCCCCGTTTGGGAAACCCTGGTGTAAATAGTGAAGTTGTAATTAATAAAATGTAATTGCCTGAGCTTGACTATCTTTTTATAGTAATAATTGCTTAAATTACAATTATATTTATCATTTAAGTTAAAGGGATAGTTCACCCAAAAATAAAAATTCTGTCATCATTTACTCACCCTCAAGTTGTTCTAAACATGCAGAGTGAGTTTATTTCTTCTGCTGAACACAAAAGAAGATATTTTGAAGAATGTCAGTAACCTAACAGTTTCCTGGTCCCCAATGAATTTCATAGTAACCCCTCCCCCCATACTATGGAAGCCAATGGGGTCCATCAACTGTTTGGTTATCAACATTCTACAAAATATCTTATTTTGTGTTCAACAGAAGAAAGAAACTCATACAGGATTGTAACAACTTGATGGTGAGTAAATGACAGAATTTTCATTTTTGGGTGTCCTACCTATTCACAGTCCATTTCTGGGTGAGTGCCCCCTCCTTCTTCCCTGCCCAGCCCAATGCCCCCATGGTCCCATTCTGCTCTCTGCTCAAAGGCCTAATTAGTGGCTGAATATGCAAATAAGCACAGCTGCCAAAGTGTAGCAGTTTTTTCCTGAAATGCGTCAGGAGTTCAAATGGTGCTTTAGTTCAGTGGTGAAACAAAATCAACTTGTTCATTACTGTGAAAATCAGTATTGAGAAAACTTAAAATTCAACGCAACCTGATGTATTCAAATTTTAGGTTTTCTCAACTATACTCTTAAAAGTTGTACTAGCACTATTTTATTTTGTCAGTTTGTATTTGTTCATTCACTAAATGCAAAAAAGCCCATTCAGCCAATAAGTTTAGCAAATTATAACACAGTAAAAGTAAATCTATTCTATTGAGCAATCTTTTTGGTAGCTCTCTCTCTCTCTCTCTCTATCTCTGTTTGTGTGTGTGTGTGTGTGTGTGTGTGTACACATATACATAGACCTCAAGAACTGTGACAATCAACAAATGTAAAAAGATGAGCTCACCACAACACATAAAATAACTAAACTAATGGCAAAACAACCACAGAAGTTTAAATGAATGCCAGCAAACAGTGAAACAATAATAATAATAGCTAATCCTAAAGGATTAGTTCATTTTCCAATGAAAATTACACCAAGCTTTACTCACCCTCAAGCCATCCTAGGTTTATATGACTTTCTTCTTTCTGGTGAACACAATTGGAGATATTTTAATAAGTATCCTGATGCATCCGAGCTTTATAATGGCAGTGATGGGACCAACGAGTATGAGCTGAAGAAAGTGCCAGTTAAAACTTTCTTCGTAACTTGAATACGGAAGGCGGTCTGGCGGAAGCTAGATATTTTACTTCATACCTTGTTAAATATGGATATTTTTTTTACACAAATGCATTGTTTCACTTCAGAAGGCCTTTGTTAACCCCCCTGGAGCTGTGTGGAGTACGTTTATGATAGATGGATGTGAATGGAAGCACTTTCTTCAGCTCATACTCGTTGGTCCCGCTCATTGCCATTTTAAAGCTCAGATGCGTCAGGATATTTATTAAAATATCTCAGATTGTGTTCATCAGAAAGAAGAAAGTCATAGGATGGCTTGCGGGTGAGTAAAGCTTGGGGTAATTTTAATTTGAAAGTGAACTAATCCTTTAACAGTAAGTGCATAATTGATTCATGCTGCAATGCATGCTGGGAACTCACAAACTAATTTAAAGTCGACATAAAAACAGAAGATGCATTTAGTCTTTTCTTCCTTAGTGACGTGTATCTGAGTGAAATGGCTTCCCATACAAGAAAAAATGTATGACAGGACTTGATTTTGTGCATGGGGAATTGGATGGTTGTGGTTTGCTATTGGTGGATCTCACATGAGTGACAGGTTACCACTCCCTCATGCCACTAAACACATCATCAGAGAAGAGAAGAGATGTCGCTTCAAGAAGGAGGGGAAGTTATTTTGATTAAAGATTATGAATTTTAAAAAATGATGTAAATGCACAGGTAAATCATTTATAATAAATACTGCAATATTCCATAAAAAACAAGAATTGCCCATTTTGATTTTGTGGTAACTAACATTTCAGAAATAATGTTCAATTTGAAATTCTTTAAAACAAGTATGTTTGACAACAAGTAGGGACAATATTTGGGGGAATTCTTCTGGTCTAACATGGAGTTTTACGTAATTCACATTTCTTAGTATTTGTGACTAAAAAGGTCCCATAAACTGTTGTTGCCTTTTTCAGTTGCTTTGATTCGCTATACAAATAAATATCGTAACATATTGACGTCTGAGTCATTGTAAACTCGGTCTTGAACTCTTCACGGCTGATTGTCGATTATGCTTGATTAAAGGATGAAGTGAACATTAAGAATCAATACCGCGGACAGCTCAGTGAATCAAACTACACAGTCAATTAACCAGCTGCCGAACATCAGCGCCAGGGAGCTGATCTCGGATCAGATCATCCACGCGTTCAGCTGAGGTGGGCCGCAGAGGGGAGAAAGACCGAAGCCTCTTGTCGCCTTTTTCAAATTTCTTTGGCTGGATAATAAAGGTTAATAACAGTCCTTTCAGTGTCATATTTGACATGACCAGTCATTGCAGTAATTACAATCATTACAGCCGAAGGATGTCGTCTTATCCCTCTTAAACATAGAGCGCTCCAGAAAATCAATTATTCAATCAAAGGACACCCCTCCTTCACTCTATTCAATAGCGGCTGAAAGGAGTTGGTTCACTTGATTTCAGGTCCAGAGAGAATAAGTCTGACTGCAGAGACCTTTAATTTCAGACGTTCAATGGAATGTTAACTTTCTTCACACGATCAGTGAACAGGAAGTTCTGTGGGATTCAGCGGGTTCCTTTTTTTGTTTTAAATGCGAGTTATAGTGGTAGAGGGATGTCAGACAAGTTACACTTTCTTGCACACGTTCTCTCCCTCTCTGTCCTCTAATGCATGCTGGGATTGTCAGGATGTAATTTAAGTGCATAGGCACAAAGACCAAATGCCAAACAGACAATGACGATGTGTTCAGCTTTAAATGTAGCCGCTCTCGGTTCGTTTGGGGTGTGTAATTAGGATCAGTGTTACAGAAAAGAGTCAAAAAATCACAATGTGCTTTAGACACAGGAAGAACGATCAGGGCAAATGAAAGAATCTGAACGCTCTGTGGGCCGCAAGGCTAGTGTCGCGGATAATACCATCAGACATAGTTTAAAGTAGTTGTGTTAAAAGCTGGCCCACAAAAGGTTTGAGACTTGAAGACCCATAGAAAGTCCTGTGGATTTGAATATAGTGCAAAAAAAAAAAAAAAAAGAATTACACAAGAGGTTGTCATGGAAACAGCATATCTTTATGATCTCAGAGCTCTTGTTTAGGTTCTCATTTATATTAGTCATTAAGAAGCAAACACTATCATCTAACATGAAAATGTTCAATTGTACTCAAGCAAGCAAGAACAAGCGCAATTGTAGAAAAGGGCAACTGCAAGTTTCTTTAATCACAAATAAGTAAAGAGTGATGACAAGTATTCAGCACATGCAAAGTTCTCTCTCTGACTGCGAAAAAGAAGTGTGATTATTTCACTTCGTGATACATTTTCACCCAAAATTTGTTGTGAGGTGTATGTTATTCTTCTGCTGTGTACAGCTTTAATGCATTTGATTTCAAACTAATATCTATAGTTTGCTGATTATGAGTTAAAGGGTTAGTTCACCCAAAAATGAAAATTCTGTCATCATTTACTCAACCCTCATGTCGTTTCAAACCCGTAAGAGTTTCATTCATCTTTGGAACACAAATGAAGATGTTTTTGATGAAATCTCAGAGCTTTCGGTTCCTCTGTTGACAGCTACACTGACATTTTAATGCTTCAAAAAGTTCATAAAGAGATGGTAAAACTAATCCATATGAATTGAGCGATTTAGTAGACATTTTCTAAAGAGACTCTTTATATGATGAAGAGATTAAATTTAGGCTTTTATGTAAACATTGATCAGCGAACCATCGAAGCTCAACCGAACCTGCTTGACGCACGGGAACAAACCTCAATAGTTCTTATGGAAGCTCAAACGTGCTGTGTAACACATGAGAATGAACCTCGTTGGTTTTTGCAAAAGCTCAAATGTGCTGCTTAACACATGAGAATGAACCTCATTGGTTTTTGTGAAAGCTCAAATGTGCTGTTTAACACACGAGAATGAACCTCATTGGTTTTTGTGAAAGCTCAAATGTGCTGTTTAACACATGAGAATGAAGCTCATTGGTTTTTGTGAAAGCTCAAATGTGCTGTTTAACACACGAGAATGAACCTCATTGGTTCTTGCATAAGCTCAAATGTGCTATGCAACACACAAATGAACCTCACTGGTTCTTGCGTAAGCTCAAACGTGCTGCGTAACACACAAGAATGAACCTCATTGGTACTTGCGGAAGCTCAAAAGAATGAACCTCATTTGTTCTTGCGGAAGCTCAAAAGAATGAAACTCACTGGTTCTTGCGTAAGCTCAAACGTGCTGCGTAACACAAATGAACCTCACTGGTTCTTGGGGAAGCTCAAGCATGCTGTGAAAGACAAGAGAATGAACCTCATTGGTTCTTGCGTAAGCTCAAACGTGCTGCGTAACACAAATGAACCTCACTGGTTCTTGGGGAAGCTCAAGCATGCTGCGTAACACATGAATGAACCTCATTGGTTCTTAGGAAAGCTCAAACGTGCTGCGTAACACCTCTTTGGTTCTTGCATGTGTCAAGCAAACATGCTTGAGCTTCCATTTACCACAACTGACGTGCGAGTTGATGAATGTTTATATGTGAATACAAGCTGAAATTCAATCCGTTCATCAAAGCAATCGAGTCTCTTCAGAAAATTTGAACTAAACTTTTCAATACATATGGATTAGTTTTGATCTCTTTATAAATTTCCTGAAGCGTCAAAGTGTCAGTTGCGTAGATTGTCAACAGAGGGACAGAAATCTCTCAGATTTCATCAGATTTCATCTTCATTTGTGTTTCGAAGATGAACGAAAGCCTTATGGGTTTGTAACGACATGAGGGTGAGTAATTAATGACAATGTTAATTTTTTGGGAGAACAAACCCATTTAAAAAGCATGCAAACACTGTTGCTGGTACAACATTTCATCACAACTGTGAGGTCAAGGAGTAATGTTAACATGTTGTGAATTATGAATGGAAAAAAGAGTGACTGAAATTTAATCTTTAAAATGTGTAATGAATTTTATTTAATCAAAATATCTAGTTGAAAATGTTCTTGACTTATCAGCTGATTATTACTAAAATTGAATAAATGCAATTGGCTTGACTTGTATTTAATTCAATATTAAGATGTAATCTTCATCATTATAATTCTGTTAATGATTGTTTTGGCACAGTATATTAAAACATGTTAGATTTGTAGTATCTGTGATTTATAAAGTCAATATGTTAAAGTCACTCGTGGTCTCCCCTATATTCATTTACCACATTGAAGTAAATAGAAAAAACAAGAAAGTTTTATATATGGAATCTTAAAAATCTTAAATGCACACCGTCCTGCTCCTGCTGCAACTGCTGGGTGTCTCTCTGCTCCTGTCCTCTCAGAGCTTTCTTCCGTTTAATTAGATTTGTAAAAACAATTTTTGGAGAGCTTTATTCTGTAAAAGCTCTCAGGGGTTAAAATCAGCTGAGCACTTCTTTTCAGATTCTTTTCAGCGGTGGAGCATAAATTATTTAAAATTGTGCGACCTTTTATCTCACCCCCTTTGAAGGCAGCAAATTAAAAATGTAAATGGCCTCCCTAATTAATATGCAAATGCATTCATTCCCAGTTAACAATTAGCAATTAAACCTGCACTGTCTAGAAAGAGCACTGACAAAATTAGCAACTTATTTTTGCATTTGAAAAATAGCGACGGGACACAAATGTTTTGTTGAACAAAGTGACTTTTTGAAATGTTTTGGATCAGCTGGCCTCAAAAATGCTCCTTTTTTTTTTTATTATAAAAAAAGACAGATTGGATGGTCACATACAAATCATTTGACCTTCTACTAAGAGGTTTCTCTTGTCCTTTTAAGAACAATTGATTTTTTTTGTTGAGTTTTTTCACTATACATTTGCTTAGAGATTTCATTAGCCAATAGAAAAGTCAGAAATCTCAGGGTTGATGACTTGCAAATGCTAAGGTATGCTGCCTCTTACAGTCCTTGTAGACAGAATAATGATGGTCACTATTCAGGCTATATAGAAGAGAAGGTTCTCCATCACTTGACAGTGGGCCCCATATACACTGATTATGACATTTACAGCTCTTAACATTGAAACATTGAAATGTTAAGTGTTTAAATGTAAAGACTTGCAGTGTAATTATGCCAAGCCCTTTGGGGCTGAGGAATTTCCAAATGATTGCTAAAACACTTCAAATAAATATACGTTAAGTTTTGTTGTACTCTTCCATTCAAATCTGTTACATTTTTCACATTTCATTGATGTGCTTTGTTAATATTATTTGTATTATAATCCTTGCCCTTACAAGTTCTGAAGTATTAAAATTTTATGGGCTGATTATTCATTTGATAATTATAAATAGCTTGTTTGTGTGTGTGTTTTACTGTTCAGAGCTCTTCTGGAAATGGCTTATGCACAGTCTTAAAATAATAATAGAAGAAAACACATTACTATGTAATTACACTTGTACAGTAACATGTAGTCCTCATTTCCCACAGTAATTAGTTTTGTGGTAGTTGACATAAAATGGTGATTTGGTGATAACATCCAGCTGGCTGTACATTATTACACTTATTACACTCCCACTTGCCACACAAGTAAATAACTGAACACAAACTTTGTAACTCAAAACATCCATGAAGAAAAACAGTTCATAGTAAGTGACTTTTAGTATAAACAAGATTAGAATGCAAGTAAGAGAAAATGTCATCCGGCTTATCAATGGCTACTTACCAAATTAATTACAGTATGTGAATATGAAAGATTGATTTAAGTTGAAAGTGTTTTAACCTGTATATTATCTTAAAGCACACTGTAAAAAAATAATTGTTGGTTAAAAAAAGCATGTTGCCTTAAAATTTTGAGTTCATTGAAATAAAAAATTTGAGTTAATACAATGAAGGCGATAGATTTAATCAACAGAAACTCAAAATATTATACTGAACCACATTAGTTATTGAAGTTGATTTGACAAAAGAAAAAATGTTGTGTTAACAAATCATGAAAATATTTTTTACAGTGCATTTAGATGAGAATAAAATAATCCATCACAATGTACAAAACATTCAATCTGGTAACAAGACGAACACTACAACAATATTTCAGTAATATTAACACTAAAGTCCTCAGATTTCATTTTCATACAGTTGATAGACTCAAGATGGCACCAATTGTATTTATATGAAACAAGTGAGAGTGTGTTATGGAGTGTGTTACGAGAGACATAAAAGTACCACCAGTTTCAGTTGCCCAGATGAGCGGACAGTGCTGGGTAGATTACTTTCAATTTGTAGTCGGTTACTGATTCCAAAATCCTATGACAAAAATTTTAGTTATTAATGTAATCCATTACATTACACATTTAAGATAATATAACTGGACTACTTTTGGATTACTTTTGACTTAACTTGTTTATTACATTGATTTTAATAGGATAATCTTGTACCATATTGATATTAAAAATACAAATAGGAAGAAAATATATTCCATTCTTTGTTATCAATAACATGAAGTGCAATAAATATCAAAGACTATAGATATAGAAAGACGGTTCACTCCTATTAGTTATAAATGGGAGAAACTGCAATGCGCAATATGGCGGAATATGTCCCGCCTTCTTGGTAAAATAGCCAATCGCTAATTGATAAAGTCATTGCATCACTGCAACTGCCATTAGAATCTCCGGTTCCCATAGAAACCCGAGACAAGCGCTTAGGACTGCACATGCGCAAAAACAAGCATTTTAAATGCTATTTGAGCATAAGAAACAACATTTATGGGACAGTTCATGTCAAATTGTTGCTGATTTGAAATATGTAATTTAATCGGAAGTTCGCCAAGCAGTTTTTGAGATTTCAGGATTCCCCCATTCAAATAGATAGGGCTTGGTCTTGGATGCCCGAAAAAGCTACCTGGAGGCATTGCAAATATGGCTACCGAGTTAACAGACTTTCCTTGAAAGGGACTTTGTAAATATTTCATTATGTCAGGGTTTTCCAAACTGGGGTTTTGTGATGGAACTGCAGGGGATTTGTGAGTTTAACGAAAAGCTATTGATTAAATCATAAAAATGTAAATGGGTCTTATTATGCGCTTTTACAAAGTCTTGATTTTGTTTTTTGGGGTGTACTAGAATAGGTTTTCAAGCTTAATTGTTCAAAAAATTCATTATTTTATACACATATTTGACATTATTGCAGTACTTCCCAGTCTGTCTCAAACGCTCTGTTTAGTTCCTGTTTTGATGAAGCCCCTCCTTCCGAAATACGAAATGTGCTTTGATTAGTCAGCTGGCCCAGTGCATCCCTTATCATAACCGCAAGTTTAATCTGCTCAGGTGTAAATATTAATGATGGTGTCAATGTTGCCATGCCAGTTCAAGCCCCATTCAGACCCCGAGAATGTAAGAACAAGAGGATCATGCAGAAGCTTTGCAAGCACAGATTTTACAGGACACATCAGAGTGGTAAGTTACTAAGGATTGGTGAACAGTTACAAAAGTGAGAGACCCTGTAGCTAAACACTACATCAACACTGTAATGTTAGCTAGTGGAGCCAAACAGCTTTGCCCATTGATTACATTGTAGCAATAACATAAAATGTATAATTGGACCTGTTAATAGAAAACACAAAAACAAATAATAAAACATATTTACAGGTTGTGATCCATAAAGAACTGATTTTACCGACAAATTGCACCTGCTCCGTCTTTTAGGAGAAGCTTTTTGTGCATAGCCGACATTATACTCTCTTAGGTTCTGGAAGCTGAAAAGGGGGTTTTGGAATCAGGGTGGAAAAAACAGCATCTTTTCGTCATGGTAACAACAAGCTACTAAAGCTGGGGCCAGTTGCATAAACATAACCACTAAGTTAAGACTGTGTCTTAAGAAATTAGATAGGGCTAATCAGTCTTACTTTTCAGTTTCAAATTAGAACATTCTCCCTTTTTTGTTACTGACAAAGTTATAACTGATCTTGAAGAAAAAAAAATAGATGACTAACTTGTAAGACCAGTTTTAGCAATTTATGCAACCGGCTACAGTTCGTCTTTTTTGTCTTCTTTAGTGCAGCTCAACCAAGCCTCGCTCCCCCCTTTTTTTTTCATATTCCGTGGTATTATTTTTTGTGCTTTTTTTCCCCACATTGTAACACTTGTGAAAAGTGTCTGTGAAGGCCTCACTGACATGACAGCCAGTGGCACAGATTCCCAACAATCTGTTCCATAATGGCGTGATGAATATGATCTTCAACTAGATGGAACTGGATTAAATATTTTGACTGTTGCAATCCCAATCGGATTTATGACCTGTAATGCTGCCTGAATCATAATCATGCACTGTTCAATGTTGGCCAGAGGAGAACTGGCCCCCCGACTGATCCTGGTTTCTCCCAAGGTTTTTTTTCTCCATTTTTGTCACCTGTTGGTCACCTGATGTCACCTGTTGGAGTTTGGGTTCCTTGCCGCTTTCGCCTTTGGCTTGCTTAGTTGGGGACACTTGATATTCAACAATGTTTTGATCTGCCTTCATTGACACCCTTCTATGTGAACAGAACTGAGCTGGACGATGACATGACTCTTTTCTCCAGTGCTGATATATAGATAAATTACCTAAATTAATAACTATTGTTTTTTACAATTGAATGAATCAATACTGAATTTATTTAAGCTGGACAATGACACCATTTTCTTTAAGACCTGCTGTGCAGCCACAATTATTTGCCAGTTATCACTGTAAAGCTGCTTTGACACAATCTGTATTATAAAAAGCGCTATATAAATAAAGGTGACTTGACTTGACTTGTAATGCTCCTGGTCAAAAAAGACCAGCCGACAAAAAATTGCTTAGAAATCTCTCATTATGCCATCACCACATATAATATTCATACATAAAATATGAAAAAAATTTTAACACCAAAAAATTATCACACCTAGTGTGCTGTGATGTTTAACCAGGAAATTTGTTTTGAAATGCTTTTATTTTCTACAAAATGGCACAAAGTCACACTTGTGATGTTCATGGTAAAAATGACCGGCCTACAAAAAATATATATATTAGGGTGGCCCTTATTGGTGGTAAATTTTTTTGGGGGGAAATGTTAACCTCTCACCCCCTCATTTGTTTCTGCACTAAAAGTAAGTAATGTATGCAAAATTTCATCCAGATAATTTGTCATTTAGGGTATACTCAAAGCATGCTTCTTTTTATCAACAGGTACTTGATATCTGATTGGTTATATTAGTGAAGGTTTCATTCACTGTTAAAATTTGGACTGTTTCTGATATCAGATGGCCACTTTGCATAACCAGGATGAAGTATACTTGCTTGAAAGTATGTTACCATACTTGGCCTTCAGATGTCACTTTCCCCTTTCATTGTCAATGTTCTTCGAGTATATCTTCACCGAATGGGAAAAAGGGTATAGTGAAGCATGAAGCAGCAGTGCAGACCATGAAGGAGGTCCAAGACTTTTGGGAAAAGGCCCGCAATCTCCTAAAGGCCTTTTCAGCACGCTGTGAAGAAGTTCGAAGACCTTGTAGGAAAATGGGAGGCCTTGAAGAAGAACAAGGGGCGAAGGAGTGAAACACACCAGAAAAACAAAGAAGAATGTTGGATGGATCGTCATAAATATCTAGATCAGATCTCAATTTTGTTCTAAATTCACTTTCTTTACAGTACAGTAATTTCACTTTTTAACATTCTGGTTTTACGCCTGCAAGAACTTCGTGGCTGAAGGATATGTCAGACTGTCATCATGATCTAGATCAGATCGCAATTGTTCAAAGATCAGTTCTTATCAGCAGCAATGTACTTTAACATTTTAAGACTAACAACACTGTTCTGTGTTCTCGTTTTTAACCTAATTTACAAATGGTCTTGTATAATTATTAATTATGTGCTGTTATGGTCATTAAGCTGGAATTTCAGTGTTGTTGAGCACACCCTAAATGTACTCCAATCTCAGCGAAATTTGGTTTGTTTCCATTTCTCATGAAGGAGAGTTGAATGGGTGGGTGAGAGCGAAAGATTTCAAAAGTCCAAAAATAAGGGCCACCCTAATATATATATATATATATATATATATATANGGATTCAGTCTTTTTGTCAACTTGTTTTCTTTAAATTAGGACAGGTTTTGTATTTATTTTTGAAACTGATTGACCGCAATTGTACCTATTGTAAAGTGTAACCCCTTGTCGCCGATCCAACATGCATTGTGCACACAGCAGCAACTGAATGCTACCCCAGATAGTCGTGCATTGTGAAAAGAACAGTCATCTGACGACTTTGAAAATCATGCATTGTGAACAAATAAAGCATTTTTGGCATTGTTAATCGAAAACTTGGTTTCATTTTATTTTGATGGTCCCTTTAACACATTCTAATGACTGTAAATAATATTGCACCTACATGTCTACTGACTCTCGTTAGAGTGTTAGTAGACTATTAGTACACTGGTAGGGTTAGGGTCAGAATAAGTTGACATGTATTTGCAAAGTTACTTATAGTCAGTACAATGTCTGTTGGGGGACCATCACAATAAAGAGTTAGCAGATATTAAGCACAGTCTACTAATACTCTAATGAAAGTTAATGTTACTTAGTGCACTTAGTTTGACAATTTTGGACATTATTTCTGGTTGGATATTCTCAGTTCTTCCAGAATNTACCCCAGATAGTCGTGCATTGTGAAAAGAACAGTCATCTGACGACTTTGAAAATCATGCATTGTGAACAAATAAAGCATTTTTGGCATTGTTAATCGAAAACTTGGTTTCATTTTATTTTGATGGTCCCTTTAACACATTCTAATGACTGTAAATAATATTGCACCTACATGTCTACTGACTCTCGTTAGAGTGTTAGTAGACTATTAGTACACTGGTAGGGTTAGGGTCAGAATAAGTTGACATGTATTTGCAAAGTTACTTATAGTCAGTACAATGTCTGTTGGGGGACCATCGCAATAAAGAGTTAGCAGATATTAAGCAGACAGTCTACTAATACTCTAATGAAAGTTAATGGGCATGTAGTTGCAAAGTTATTTATAGTCAACAGAAAGTTCAAAAGGGACCATCAAAATAAAGTGTTACTTAGTGCACTTAGTTTGACAACTTTGGACGTTATTTCTGGTTGGATATTCTCAGTTCTTCCAGAATACCATGCCCCTTAATAAGAAAAAATATATGCCCTCAAATTGAATGAGGTAGCTTACTCAATATTTCAAGTGCAGTTAACATGCTTGTTTAGTACAAAATAAAAATTGTACATTCTACTAACTAAACCTTGGAATTTACTTAGAAAAAAATATGATTACCTCAATGTTTTAGGGGATATTAGAACCTATTAGGGCTTACAGTGTAATGTTCACTGGGGCCAAATCATCCACAAATAATCTGAATTGGATCATCAAAGGGCAGCAGCAAAGACATTGGTTAATAAAGTGAGATTAAATACATAAAGTATATATGTGTTATTAAACAAATGTAATTGCAGGTTAAAATTAATGTTACTTTAGTTTCTTGAAAAAAGTAATCTGATTACACAACTTGGGTTACTTGCAATGCTTTACCCCAGCACAGCAACTAATGATCAAGAATTAACACAGTATATGAAAAGAATTTCACACACCACACCATCTCATCTCATCTAATGTACACTTTGTACTGCATTCAAAGAAAACAGTGGCAGTACGTCTGTTCCACGCCACAGCAGTTCTGTTTTCCAGACACACATCTTTCTCACACATTTTCAATCAGGTTCAAAGGCTCTTGTTCCATGATGAAGGTAAATCGAGTAAAATGGAGTGAGGACATCATTTCGTCTAAGGACCACCTGTGGCTCCAGGTATGAGCTGAGTGTGTTTTATGTCTCAGGGGAGCTGAGGAAGAGAAGAGCCTGTTCTGGGCGTAATTAACACAAGCCTGTTGATTCATGGATAATGAAACAGAATTCATTAACACTCCGTTAATTGCCATCTAGCTCTTACAAAGTTTTCACTCAGTTTAGAGGAAGGAATGAAGAGGTGAGAATGAGCAGCTCGTACTTTTACAGGAAGCCGATTGACTCTCTAAATTCACTGGCATTGAGGTACTTCAAGTCTCACTTGACAGCAGAGGATTATGTCCGGTCCTATAACCCTTACTGCTTCAAAGTGAGAGCCCCTTCAAATGTCATGCCTAATAGGGCCTTTGAATCTGTCTTTTATAGCCAGTACTCCTAAAAATATTACAGATAAATTATCTCAAAACCATCAGTCAATTTGTTTTCTGTCTTTGAGGCTACACTTCCAAACTGATCCTTTCTCTATAAAGTCATATAGTGTCAACCAAAAGGGAAATCCATGCTTATTTATGATATTAGTTTGTGATTGTATATAAATATATTGAATTTTAATGAAATTTTGCCATGTACTGTACACAAACAGAAACATAGTTACATAGTTTGTAACTTTACTAGAAAACTATTACATTACTAAAGAAACAAAAGGTGTCCTTGTTACAGTATAATTATCCATTTAAGCACTGAGTAATATTAATTAACTACATGTACTTACTATAGGTTTAGGGTTAGGATAAGGGTTTGATTTAAGGTTAGTTGCATGTAATTATGCATAATTTATAGAACTGATTACTATAGTAACTACATGTAGAATGTAACAAGAACATGAAAACAAGGTGTTACCAAACAAATCATAAGACAACTATTTCTTTACCTATTATAACCATGTACAATTTACTATAGTGAGGTTTAACTTCAAAATCTGTTTTTCGTAAGTAATTTTGTTAAAGGTTAGATTATTTTTTTTTTTACTGGAAAAGACTGGTTTGAGAAATACTGGTTGAGAAATTGATAATTTGCAGTGTATGAATCAGCTGGGAGAAAGAAAACCACATCTTATAAATCAGTAGTTTAAGTTTAATCATTTGTTTAGAGCAGAAATCAACAGAGGTGTAAAGAGTACCTGAAAACCATACTTGAGTAAAAGTACAGATTCCTTACAGCGAAAATTACTCCATTACAAGTTACAAGTCACCAATTCCAATACAACTTGAGTAAAAGTCTTAGAGTATCTGATTTTAACAGTACTTAAGTATTTTACTCGTGCTGAATGTCGGCTAAAAGATGCACTAGTCCTGAGAGACATACCAGTGAAAATAAGAAACAGTTGATTTGTAAGATGAGAACTCATGTTTATTTTCTAAAATCAAAATAAAACTGAACACCTCAATATTGCAATAAATCAAGGTCTACACAACAGCCTCTTAAACATCTACAAACTCTTAAGTCTCAGTTAAGCTCAAGTGCTCAAAAAGGCCATAAATAAACCAATATGCATCAAAAAGATCTTGTCAGTATAGTGGATAAATAAAATAATGTTAAGTAAAATGAAAAAGTCAAAGTCTACTTGCACTGGATGTGCTGGTTTCAGCCTTATCACCGGCTGCAGTCATGACCTCATCTCTTAAACCAAACACCTGCCATTCACATTACCAGCTAATGCACTCACATTCATGTAAAGAAGCCTTGTTGATAAGTTTGGGTGAGTAAAGGCAAAACGCAAAAGACATAGTACCTTCAATGACCTTAGATGGCGATATCGCTTCTTTATAGCAGAAATAAACTGCTTCAGAAAAAGTTAGGTGCCATGCAAAATGTAATGTGTAATTGCATTACTTCTCACAAATGTATTGGAGTAAAAAGTACATTTACTTGCTCAAAAATGTAGTCAAGTAGAGAGTAAAAGTTGCTAATATATTTGATACTCAGTACAACTGCAAAGTAGATACTTAAGTACAGTAACTACATTTACTCAAATACTTTACACCTCTGGAAATCAACTGAGATCACATTTATTACTAAAGATATATTTTTGTACATGCGTAGTATGAATCCTGTAAAATTAGAAACACTAATTTATCTTGTACTTTTTGGTAAACATGTCGTGGTACACATATTACTTATTTGAGAGCAGTGAACTTTGTTAAATTAATAAAATAATAATAATTCCTTACATTTATATAGCGCTTTTCTGGGCACTCAAAGGGCTTTACATATTGAAGGGGGAATCTCCTCAACCACCACCAATGTGCAGCATCCACCTGGATGATGCGACGGCAGCCATATTGCACCAGAACGCCCACCACACACCAGCTGATTGGTGGAGAGGAGACAGAGTGATGAAGCCAATCAGTGAATGGGGATGGTTAGAAGGCCATGATGGACAGAGGCCAATGGGCAAATTTGGCCAGGATGTCGGGATTACACCCCTACTCTTTTCGAAGGACATCCTGGGATTTTTAATTACTATATAATCATCAGAATATGACATGGCTCTTTTTCTTGCTCCAGTCTTTCTGTCTCTATACACTCAAAAGCCAGTATTTCATACTTAATCTTACATGTAATTTACAGTACATTACGGAGCTCCTAAAGTTTTGTAGCGAACTCAAAAAATTAGCAAGGAAACGCAAAGGTTTTGCAAGCGGATACAAAGTTTCTCAGGGGAATGCAAAATATTTGCGAGAAAACGTGAAATACTATATGTTTTTTCCTCCCATCTCATAGTGTTTTTCCTTCACCATGTCCCTTTAGAGGCTCTGTAGTAAATAACTTATTCAGGGTTATTGTAAATCTATTTGTAGTCAGATTTACAACAGCAATAATCATTTTATGAAGTATAAGCATTAGCTACCATTTAGATTAAATATGCAATTCAGCTTGTTGTGTTATCTAAGAAACCTGACTTACATGGTGCAACACAGTGTCATGACAGTCCGTAACAATTTTACACTTTAGCAAATTGGTGTCAAAATTGTATGAATTTGTACAATCTAATTAACATGTTTTTGTATGACCTGTTTATACCCCGAGGGTTAGTTTAAGTGTTGAGATTAGAGGTGCAGATTCATGCTTACTTTTTTAAAATTACACATTTTTCCCATAAAAACAATTGTATAGATTCTTACGAAAATGCAACTTTGTAAAATACTGTTACTCGTTTTGTTTTCTTGTGGGATAAGGGTTGGTTTTGTCTGATATTCACCCAGTAGTGTTTTTAAAAACTATCATCTTACTATCCCCAAACTTTTGAATGTTATTTATACTTTTTCAAAAAGTATAGCCATTTCAAAGTTTTAACAAAGTAAAGAAGAGAAAAAACAAGGAAACCTGTATAGTCAAAGTGGGGACAACACCTAAATGTAATTGATTGGACATAACATGATGTTTAGAGGCAGTCAGCAATAAAACATCACAATTTTACTGCTTGGCTATAAAGTGACATTCCCATATGGCAGTGCTATTGGCTTGATTTGTAGGGACCAACCCGATCTTGTGAGTAAATGTTGCTGTTTTATGAGGTGGTGATTTCGTATGAATTTGTGTGATGTGATTTGTGTGAAAATATATGATTTTTAGAAAATAAGCATGAAGCTCCACCCCTAAACCTAGCCATCAGTGGGACGTAAGCATTGTACAAATTCATATGAATTAGCCACCAATTTATCAATATGAAAAACAGTTACAAATTTCCATGAGGTTGTGTTTTCTGGACACACAATAATGATAATTCTCTACAGAGCAGTGCGGTATATTGGAGTACAGTACCTATGCATATAAAACAGCCTTTCCTTTTCTCTGGTTTGCCATGTTGTGAGCACTTCTAAGGTCTGTCAAGCACCACATCAAAACAAACTTGCATCTCATAGTCTCCGGGGAATTCCACGACACCTCTTCCCAGTCCAAAGTACGGAGAGACGGGTTTTTTTTCATCTCCTCTAATGTTCACTCTTCCGATCCGTTCTAAGACAGCCGCTCCTGCAACAATGAGTTTGTTAGCTCATGCAGTCAATCAAAACACGAGGAGAGGTATCAGTCCTCCCTTTTTACCTTTGAAAGGCATCAGTACTGAGATGAAACACACTGCTGATGGTGGAATCAAAGCTGCTGGTCCACCCACAGGCGGTAGTCAAGAAGCTAAGATTGTTGTGAGATTCTGGACCACTTTGACCAACTGTCATTGGTCACGTGAAGTAAAACGCCCACATTGACCTTGGAAAGGAGTTAAAAATAAGACGGCTTGATAACTTCCTGTTGTACCTTCAAAGATGAGTTGATCATAAACTTTTGAAATGTAATAAAAGAAAATTCAAGGCCATTCACATTCACCTATGAATTTCCACAATTAAGCCTTTGTTTACACCAAAAAGTCATATTAGAAGCAACGAATTTGCTGCAATTATTCATAATTCCAACAATTCGAGAGAGTAGCTTCCTCATTTGCCTGCCTAATTCTGCCTTTTAATTTCTTGCATACATTTGCACATTAATTTTGCCCATTGTCTGCTGTGAGAGCTTGTTTATTTTAAAAAGAGATTTCCTGTGTGATGTTTTTCACAGGAGTGGAGCGCGGTTGGGTGGCGTTCCAACTGCGCGTGCTGATCATTTGTTTTGTCCTCATTTACAACCCACTGCTTTAACACATTCACGGCCACATCACAGAGAAACAGAGAAATCTACTTTCAGGCAAATGATAACTTCAGTGATCACTTCAGTTCAGGGTAGTTAGTGAGTAATTTTGTCAGTTCTACAGTCAATCAAATTGGAAAGATATTTGGTTCATTAAGGTGATTTATGTAAAAAATTGTTTTTGTCCATTCCAGTTCAAAATACAGAATAAGTAGCCATCTGTAGGTTGATTCTCTGTAAACTGGGGCTGTGCGCTCTGTTTGTTTGACCATCTCACGATCTTAAAAATAAAGGTTCCAAAAGAGGATTTTCACAGCGATGACATAGAACAGGGGTGTTCAAACTCGAGGGCCACTGTCATGTAGAGTTTAGCTCCAACCCCAATTAAATACACCTGAACCAGCTAATAAAGGTCTAATTAGGCATACTAGAAACTTTCAGGCAGGTGTGTTGAGGCAAGTTGGAGCTAAACTCTGCTGGACAGTGGCCCTCCAGGACCAAGCTTGGACACCCCTGCCATAGAACATCAGCATTAGCAGGTTCAGGTGTGTTTAGTTGGGGTTGGAGCTAAACTTTGCAGGACCCCTGTCCAAACCTGCTCCTGGAAGGCCACTGTCCTGCAAAGTTTAGCTCTAACCAACCCCAATTAAAAATACCTGAACCAGCCGTTCAAGGTCTTACTAGGCATACTAGAAACCTCCAGGCAGGTGTGTTGAGGCAAGTTGGAGCTAAACTCTTCAGGACAGTGGCCCTCCAGTTTAGCTCTATAACCAACCCCCATTAAAATACCTGAACCAACCATTCAAGGTCTTACTAGGCATACTAGAAACCTTCAGGCAGGTGTGTTGAGGCAAGTTGGAGCTAAACTCTGCAGGACAGTGGCCCTCCAGGAGCAGGTTTGGACACCTCTGTCAAGAACCATTCTGGGTTAAACTTTCAGGTGAACAATTCTTAAAAAAACAATTTTTTCTTAGTGTGATGAATATTTAAATAACCTCTTCCACTATAAATAACCTTTTTGTGCAATGGAAAGGTTCCATGCATGGATGTCAAAGATTGTTTTTAAGAGTGCAGTAGGTCAGGGTTTGGTTGGTTAACACCTAGTAGATGCCGTAATTACACCACCATTCTGGGGTCAAAAAACATGTCTCTCCTTTGAGAGCCATTCATTTTTCTAAGAAACATCTAATGCGCAAACATTTCACTATATTATAATGCACATTTTACCAATGACTGTCAATTTTTGGCAACAGTATTTTTATTTGCCTGTTTCCTTTCTTACCGTGCTGTCCGAGCAGGAGACTGTTCATCTAAAATCATACCACCGGTGACTGTGGCTGGGATGTGTGTTCACTCTCTATCAGATTTGCATAAATAACCTCCCAGCATGCCTGCACCACTGCCCAGGTGCAAGGACATTTGCATATAGAACTGCGAAAGGGCTCCCCAGAGTCCCCTTAGCAGCCGCTAAGCGAATAGGGGGTCGGTGGCGGCACAAATGAATTTGAAATTAAAATCCCACATGTGTGTCCTCTGTGAAGTCATAGATGTGTTGAATCTATGGAGACCTACACAAGGAAACCTCTGTCTAATGAGGAAGTGATTGATTCCTACAAAGATTAGTTAATTGATAAATTCATTTATTTTGGACAGACATTTTAACTGCAGACAGATGTCTTAATGACTAAAAAGACACATTAAATCAAACAGATAATGACTCACACAAACACTTAATTCAACCTAAACCAAATTAAGACATGTCCACTTCTATTAATGTTTTCTTTCAAGCTTACATTAATCTAATTAATCATAATTAGACTATTCAAATTATGTAAGGCTATCTAACTTAAAGGGATAGTTCACCCAAAAATGAAAATGTGATGTTTATCTGCTTACCCCCAGGGCATCCAAGCTGTAGGTGACTTTGTTTCTTCAGTAGAACACAAATTATGATTTTTAACTCTATACGACTGACAGACTGCAATGGTTGATGCATGTCAATGGTAACAAAATCTATGAGAGTAAAAAAAACATGCACAGACAAATCCAAATTAAACCCTGCGGCTCGTGACGACACATTGATGTCCTAAGACACAAAACGATCGGTTTGTGCGAGAAACCGAACAGTATTTCTATCATATTTTACCTCTAATACACCACTATGTCCAACTGCCTTGAGCACGTGCACTGCATCCAGTGCGTGAAGTGTGAACGCGCTCTGGCGTAGTTTAAACATGGTGCCTGTAATAGAACAGTTGTTTATACAAATGGAAGTAAACCACTAAAAAACATAGTTTTATTACATTAAAACTTCATTTTATTTTGTTACTTTTCGTAAGGGCAGCTTTACAAATAAAAAGGACATACAAAGATCTTGTTCACATACCTCAGTTGGATGTGTAAAAACCATAGGCACAGCTGATGGTTTAAGTCGTATGATCCTCTCCTGGGTATGTAAAATCATCAGGGGAAAAATGATCGCTGCAGACCCTCAACAACTTTAGTATGTTAATGGGTGTGTTGATATCCAGCCGAAGAGCAATCAACCATAAATTCAGGCGAGCAGGCTCAGAAGTTGGGAATACGTGGAAAGTCACCACTCCCAAATGAGTTTGTGCAAGAGAATGTAATCTTTTAGTTTTAAGTCATTTTGAACAATCCGAATAAGCGCAAGTAAGTACCATTTTGATTAGCCATCGTACCTACAATGTTTGTGCACTGTGTAAACAATGAGTGACATATACCCGTGAGAGATCACTTACGGCGCTTGCGTAAACTACGCCAGAGAGCGTACACACCTCACGCACCGGATGCCGTGCGCGCGCTCAAGGCAGTTGGACATAGTGGTGTATTAGAGGTAAAAAATTATATAAATACTGTTTGGTTTCTCGCACAAACCGATTGTTTTGTGTCTTAGGACATCAATGTGTCGTCACGAGCCGCAGGGTTTAATTTGGATTTGTCTGTGCATGTTTTTTTACTCTCATAGATATTGTTACCATTGCCATGCATTATCCGACTGACAGACTGCAACGGTTGGAGTTAAAAATCATCATTTGTGTTCTACTGAAGAAACAAAGTCACCTACATCTTGGATGCCCTGGGGGTAAGCAGATCAAAATCTAATTTTCATTTTTGGGTGAACTATCCCTTTAAATTATAACCCAATACAATTTTCTCTATTTCAGAATTCAAAACATGTAGGTTATACCAAATAAAAGCAACTCATTCTATACTCAACTCAGACTACAGTATAACCAGTTTATTTTACCCAACTCAGATTACAAACAGCTAATTCTTTTACCAACTCAAATTATAACCATCCTATTCTACAAGCATCCCAGATTATAACCAGCTCAGATTATATCCAGCTCATCTAAAGCCAGCTCAGTCTGTAATCAACATACTTTAAAACCAGCTTAACTAATAACCAACCCATATTATAACCAGTTACCCAGATCATAAACAGATAATTCCATACGCAACTCATAACCATCTTATTCTATAAACCTTATGCGGCAGAGAAACAAACGCGGCGCCATCTTTATAATCTTGTCTTTGAACTTCCGTTTTTGCAGTAGCTCCTATATTTCCATGGCATCACTGTCAATAATTAGCTGGTGAAGTGGATTTACTTGTTGTAGAGTTAATGAAAGTTTCATGAGCATTGTAATGTTTAAAGCAGATGTCTTAACAAATGTCAGTAGACCGGGAAGATTTTAAAACGAGCAGTTCATTCATAAATACGTAAGATCGCTGTGGAAATACAAACCGGAAGACAAAAGACAACGAGTGCAGCGATGAAAAGGGGCGGGGCTACATAAGGTCTATATCTTACTCACATTATAAGCAGCTCATTATATAACCAAAGCAGATATTAACCAGCTAAATACTAAACTCATATTAATTCTATACCCAACTCATATTATAACCAGTCCATTCTACACCCAGCTCATATTATAACCAAACCCATATTATAACAAGATCATTCTATATTAACCAAGATTATAACCAGATAATTCTATGCTCAATTCATTCTGTAGCCAACTCATATTATAACCAGCCCATTCTTTACCCAGTCCAGATTATAACCAGTTCATTATATTTCCAGCCCAGATTATAACCAAATAATTCATGTCATTTTATAACCAGCTCATTCTTGAACCAACTCAGATTATAAACAGATCATTATATAACCAAACCAAATACCAGCTAATTCTATACCACTCATTATTACCACCCATTCTTTAACAATCCAGATTATAACCAGCTCATTCTATATCCAACCCAGATTATAACCTGATAATTTTGTACTCTGCTCATTTTATAAACAGCTCATTCTAAAACCAACTAAGGTTATAAACAGATCATTATATTACCAAACCAAATACCAGCTAAGCCTGTACCAAACTCATATTATAACCAGTTCATTCTATAACCAACTCAGATAATAACCAGCTAATTATATTCATATTACAACAATGACATTCTGCATCAAATTCAGATTTAAAGCACCTAATTCTTTACTCTACTATGTTATAATTTGCTCATTCTGTAACCAACCCTTATTAAGAAGACCTCATTGAAATAATATCACTAAAATCAAAGTTCAGTTCAAGGAAATGAACAGAATGGAATCAACAGCACTGACTGTGATGTACATATGTCATGAAATACTCATAATCCTTGATGATAGTGAACGCCTGGCCTCTTAGCCTGCAGCAAATTCATCACAGCCCTGCCCGTCACAGCCATATGACACTCGTTAGAGATGTCAAAAAGACTCAGACGCTTAGTCATTTCACATTTGCAGGCGGTGAGCGCGAGACATGAGTTTAACTAGCTGCCAGGTTGGCAAGCCAAGTCTGTAGAGGATTCCCATTGAAATGTTTACCCTGATTCCCATCTCAGGAAATGGGGGGATCATCTCATAGACGAGCCCATTAACGGATGTATTGTGCCCAGCCACGTTAGCTTTGGAAAGCACTGAAGAGTGGAGCGTGCCAAAAGAAGCAAATAGCACCATGCCAACTGGAGGCCCAACGGACCTGCACGCGGACTGAAACCGATAAGAGTCATTAAAAGGCAACTGAAGCATCAGAATGCCTGTAAACAGCATGGAAAAATTCCATCATGTAAACAGCGTGGAAAAATTTCATCAAACAAATGTTTCCACAGCTACAGGTCTTTTATCTTCCATGGGTTTATTTTTTATTAAAGTTAACAGATTTGATAACGTTAGGGATGTAACTAACTCACGATTCTATATGATTCACGATATTGGTTTCATGATACGATTTTCTCACAATTTTTTTTTAACAAAATGAGATTTAAATGAGAAAGTGTTATTTCTCAGATAAAATGCAGCATATTTTTTTTTGCAAAATTGAAATATCTTTATAACAAAACTGAATTGAAATTTTAAAACAAATCCTAAATCAAATAAATGAATAAATTAATCTGTAGCCATTTCAAATTAGAGGCAATCACTGCATTTTAATCACGATCCCAACAAAGATGCTACACACATGCAGCATGAGCAGTTTTTAATTTAAATTAGATTGTATACTTTTTAACATTTGAAGAAGAAAAAAAAATTCTGACTTTAGCTTTGTGAAATTATGCTACATAAAACTTCATAACAGCAGATGGGCTGCATGAGAACGCAAATTCACTGTCTTGACAGTAGGTGGTGCTTATGGTACAGCGCCAATACAGTGCTTCCTTGATTACCACTGTAAACAAAGCAGTGCTGCACGCTTATAAAAACTACTTTAAAATGCATTGTACGGAAGTAAGATGAAAAGAAAATACCATCTAAACTTTTCTGAACCTAGTCAGTTCCCCTCAGATATACATTCATATAAACCCCCACCCTCAAATGTATCGTGATTCATTTAGCATCCCAACCGACTTGAATAGTCACATATTTTAATCGATTTTCAACTGATTCCGGATGCATCGTTACATCCCTAGTTAACGTATTTTTGTTTTATGAAAGTCACATTTAAATTGTCTTGGAGACTTTTTACCCTGCTTTTGCCATGTATTTTTGCAACACACACACACACACACACACACACATATATATATATATATAGATAAATATACAGTATCTACGGTATATGTATAATGCAATATATACATAGTTCTGTCATGAAACTCTAGATGGTGCATGCTGATGGGTCTTAACAAGCTGATAATAATTACAGTGTTAACTACTTAGCTGATTGCTGATTGGTCCATGTCGCATCTGCAGCCAATGATGAGCTGTTGCTCACTCATTTAAAGGTGCCCTAGAACGCTTTTTCACAAGATGTAATATAAGTCTAAGGTGTCCCCTGAATGTGTCTGTGAAGTTTCAGCTCAAAATACCCCATAGATTTTTTTTAATTCATTTTTTTAACTGCCTATTTTGGGGCATCATTATAAATGCACCGATTCAGCCTGCTTCCCCTTTAAATCCTTGCGCTCCCCGCCCCCGAGCTCGCGACTCTATAATACATTGCATAAACAAAGTTCGCGCAGCTAATATAACCTTCAAAATGTATCTTTACAAAGTGTTCGTCACGCATGCTGCATGCATGCATCAGATCATGTGAGTATAGTATTTATTTGGATGTTTACATTTGATTCTGAATGAGTTTGATGGTGCTCCGTGGCTAAAGCTAACATTACACACTGTTGGAGAGATTTATAAAGAATGAAGTTGTGTTTATGAATTATACAGACTGCAAGTGTTTAAAAATGAAAATAACGTTGGCTCTTGTCTCCATGAATACAGTAAGAAATTATGGTAACTTTAACCACATTTAACAGTACATTAGCAACATGCTAACGAAACACAATTTACAAATATCACTAAAAATATCATGATATCATGGATCATGTCAGTTATTATTGCTCCATCTGGCATTTTTCGCTATTTTCCTTGCTTGCTTACCTGCATAACGTCTGATGATTCAGCTGTGCACAGAACCAGACGTTAATACTGGCTTGTCTAATGCCTTGAACATGGGCTGGCATATGCATATATTGGGGGCGTACATATTAATGATCCAGACTGTTGCGTCACAGTTGGTGTTATGTTGAGATTCACCTGTTCTTCGGAGGTCTTTTAAACAAATGAGATTTATATAAGAAGGAGGAAACAATGGTGCTTGAGACTCACTGTATGTCATTTCCATGTAATGAACTCTTGTTATTCAACTATGCCAAGTGTTACGTTCTCCCTTTTCTATCCCCGGTAAATAGGGGTCGAACGAACAAATAAAAGTGGAGAGACTTGGAGGATCTCTTACTCTTCACTCCCAGAGTCACAATTTCACAAAATAAAGTCACTAAATGCTGGGTTGCAGTTTAAGTGGCATGTTTGCCTTTTATTTTGTAATGCAGGAATAGAAAAAGAATCATCATGAAAAAGTATTTCAAACAAAATAAGAAAAAACAAACAAACCGTTACCTCAGGTGGAGGACCCACACAAAAGAAAAAAGAATTAAACTTCTACCTAAAAGAATTAATACTAAATTACCTGTCACCAAAAGAAAACAACAAAACAACATTTAACTTCCCTCCCTCCTTAACTAAACCATAACCAGGAGAAAAGATATCGGAATCTCCACCCTACTTTACCCATAAATGTGTATAAAAAATTATCCACTCAAAACACATATATAATACAACCCAACTCAACAAAGAACAACAGAAGCGCGACCAGCGCTACCGTCTGGGACCGAAGAGTAAACAAATCCTCACACGCCGCGTTGTCTCTTTCTTCATCACTGCGCTATCTGCAGTTTTATATGATGGTAATGGGGAAATACACCAATCACTGTGCACACAGCTCTCACATGACTAATGAAGCACAGGTGGTAATCCTCAACCTGTTAATAGCGTAGAGAGAGAAACAGAGAGAAAAACAAAGGAAAAGAAAAAAACAACAAGATACACAAATGCAAACAACAATTCAATAAATAAATTACGTCCTTGGACGTAACACAAGGTAAATTAAATTTTCAATTCTATGGCACCTTTAAATGGCTGGTTAAATTCACTATAACAGTTTGTTGCATGCTTCAGAGTTTCTCTAAAAGTTCCTCCACCTTCCCCAGCTCCGCCTGTATAGATCTGCTATGGGTTATTGATATATATTATTTGTGCAGCAGCACTATGTCTTACTCGCAGCAGCATATCAGTGTATTTATTGGCAGTAGCAAGTTCCTGTACTTGCTCTGCAGCAGCAGCAATAATCAGCAGCAGCAATAATCTACAACAACAGAAATAATCTACAGCAGCAGCAATTCAGCTGCAGCGAAGCAGATCTATTCCGCCAAGACCAAATACATTAACATTGTCATATCCATTACCATGCTAACAATCTTCAGAGAGTTGTCATGATAGAAATATATATTACTGTTTTACCCTTTTGCCACACCAAGACAAAAAGTGACTTTTAAACTGAAAATCCGTCCTAAAAATATTTTACTATATTAAACTATATTAATCTAAACAAAGAGTCAAATAAACCATTTTGATATTTATAGTGTGAAAAACATTTTTTTAAACACAAATTAGGACAGCATTATTTTGAACACAACCAACATTTTTGCCCATAAAAATATTTTTGCAAAAGATAATGTACTTGTTTACCAAGGGGACAACAGTATAGAGCATACTAAGTTGAAATATTATACATAATGTGTGTGGAAAATAATGGCAAGTGTCACTTGTAAACAGAATATTTTTTATAGTGTATCATTTCCAATCAAGGTGTAATTTTGTCATTTTATGCAAAGTATTATTTAATTGTGCTTATTTAGGATACATAAAATGTTCGATATGAAATTAGCTTTGGCAAGACAAAGGAGTCAGTCACTGATTGAAAATGTTTAAAATGTCATATGCATCACACGATGTTATCAAACACAATACATAATTTGACATTTGGATGTATGTACAGTATATACACTTAGACATTGTTAGTGTACAAATTAAATAATCTGTTGAGAGTGTGAAAAGTAGGTTTTAAGAGAGTTTATGTTAACACTTTATTTTGATGGTCCTCTTTAGACATTCTACTAACTATAAGTGACTTTGCAGCTACATGTCAACTTATTCTAAACTGAACCCTAACACCTAACCCTAACCTAACAGTCTACTAATACTCTAATGAGAGCTAGTTGACATGTACAGTTGCAAAGTTACTTATAGTTAGTATAGAATGTCTGAAGTGGATCATCAAAATAAAGTGCAACCAAGTTTATCATCCATGTTGAACAAAAAAGTTTCTTTTGATTATTAAAATATTCTTCACGCTAAGAAAAAAATTGGTTCTTTTTAAGAATTGTTCACTGAAAAGTTCTTTGGGGAACCCAAAACGGGTTCGCTGCAAACCTCCCTTTTGGAACCTTTATTTTTTTAAAGTATAGGTGAAGAAACACCTGAGTAAATAGACTTTTACAGCACACAGCATGATTTGGAGTTGAGATTCTGCCGAGACAGGGGATGGGATTGAGTGGAAAGAGTCTTGATTGCTCCTGAGCTGCGGGCTGAGACAGAGGCATTGATATTAACGACATCGGTCTCTGAGTGCAGGCCTCTGGGCTCATGTTATTTGCCTAATATGTTCTGCTCGAAATCTGCATTGTGTGGAGCCATTGAACTGCATAGAAAAGAGAGATCAATATAATACGTTTGGCATCAAGCCAAAATGATCCCGACAATGCCAGAGACGGGCATTCGGATTCAGCCGTGCATATCGCCACATTTTTTGGGGGGAGGGGGAAGGGAGGAAATAATTCAGCATGCGTTGCCAGAAAGCAGGAGGCGCGCTGCCTGGGCCTGATGGGTTAGGTGCCACATGGGCTGGCAAATTGGCTTGGCGATCAGACATGGAGCTCCATTCAGGAATAGAGATGAAAGAGAGCAAGCCACACTAATTTCTCTAACCCGATGAGCTCGCTGGGGTAGAGAGAGTGCTCCGGGCCGGGGCCGAGGCCATGAACAAGAACTCACCTCTCATTACCAACGGGTGGAGCTGCTTTTCCCTACCAGCATATTATTTTTGGACAGAAGAAGATTATGTGCCCATTATGTATACAAAATGTTTTTGTTATTGATGGTTCATTACATGGAATTACATGACATTCCCAGGTATCCACCTACTCAACCACCGTCTTTGCCTCTGGGAGAGCATTAATACGCTCCCTACCTCTGATAGTTCCATGCTAAATGAATTTGTTACGATAAAATAAAAGACATTCAAATTACAGTTTAACAGCTGACCCTACCGTTTTTTCTTCCTGAGAATTTCAAATGTTGTCGTGGACTGTGCACAAGCGCAGATTAATCCATCAGCAGGGGCCCTGTCTGAGCGAAACAGTTCAGGAACGCTGTGTGAATTCTCGTCCCAGCACTCACACACCCACCAGGCTCCCCGCAGCTACTCAGAGAGCCCCGCAGGAGAACCAGATTAAAAATGACAATCACCGTGTGTCGCCTCCCTTCACAGGAAATGCAGGTGTCTTTGTTGAAAGATGCTCACGCTACAAAAGCTTCTAATTATCTGCAGTTATTTTGTCAGTTGCTGGTGTGACGCAGCTCTCTTACCATCCTCTCGCAGTCTGCGCCTTGTTTTTCACATATTTTAAGAAATTCTTAACTTCGTGGAAGATTGAGGCATTAAATTGTTTTATTAAGGACAGTTCTTTTACATCAATGCATAAATACAAGTTATACAGCATGTTATTTTGCATGATCTCATAGTAAGCTATTTGATTCACTTATACCAGAGGACATTTTTTAGCATTTAGCTCTGATTGGTTCAGCAAATCATTTATCATTTAAGCAATATCACACAAGCGAGAGTGTTGTTGAACTGAATATTAGCAAAGCTGTGATTCAGCCCAAGGCACGATGCTGCATTAGGCAACATATGTGCTGCTATTTAGAACAACAGCACTCTGGTGGTGAAATTGATTTTAACAGGTTAATATTGAGTAACTTAAATTTCAGACAGATTTTAACCAGTTAGTGTACTTCTGTTCAAAATTTGGGTACGTTTTTTTTTAATTTTTTTTATTTTACTTCATTTTATTTTAGGGTCTTTTAACAAGTTGCTTATTAGCATGCATATTAATACAATATTTGCTATTTATTAGTAGCCTACCTATTAAAGGTGCAGTATGTAAGAATTCTGTCTGCTAGAGGTCGCTAGAGGCCTATTCAAAACAAAGGCGTAGTTTGATGACACCAAGTTTGAGCACGGAATCTTGGGACATGTGGTCTCCACCTCAACGGACGGTGCAAAAGAATAGGGATAGGACTCTGGAAGAACTCAAGTGAACAAAATATATAACACTGGCCTAGTGGTTTTTGGATATTTTACTGCAAAATTCTTACATATTGCACCTTTAGGCACATATTAATGCCTTATTCTGCATGACCTTATTCTACAATCCTTATCCTACCCAATACCTAAACTTAACAACTAACTTACTAACTATTAATAAGCAGTAAATTAGGATTTTATTGAGGGAAAAGTAATATTTAATAGTTTATACCTGTATGTGTTCCCTGTGTTACTTTTTTATATAAAAAATATGTAAAAAAATAAAAAAGTTTAATGGTTTTCACAAAAATTAAGCAGCACAACTGTTTTCAACACTGAAAATAATAAGAAATGTTTCTTGAGCAGCAAGTCAGCATATATTAGGATGATTTCTGAAGGGTCATGTGACACTGAAGACTGGAGTAATGATCCTGAAAAATCAGCTTTGCCTCACAGGAATAAATTACTTGTTATAACATTTTAAAATAGAAAATAGATATTTTAAATGGTAATAATATTTCACAATTTTATATATATTTGATCAAATAAATACAGCCTTGGTGAGCATAAGAGCCTTCTTTCAAAAGCATAAAAACCTTACTGACCACTAACTTTTGAACGAGATAATTTTTTCGTTACAAATGAAAATAATTCCAAAAGAAGACATCCCATCAAGCTTTGAATACCACCACCAAACAAAGCAAAAACTGAAACCAAAACAAGGCGACTGAAAAAACGGTCTGTAACAGCATGAGTGGAGCGGAATAGAGTGACAGAAATTTTTCCTTTCTGTTTAAAGCGTTCTGTAATCAACAATTTTTCCAGATCCATTCTGGGTCTTCCTTGAGTGATCCTATGACAAGACAAAAAAAAAAANAAAAAAAAAAAAAAAGCTTCTTGCTCCAGGCAAAATCACACAACTCTACTCCCCTTCCACTCTATACCTTTCACACACTCTATATAATTATAAGGATAGCTTTTTTCTAGATCAGATTAAGCCATTTAATAATGTATTATAAAGCCAAATAAAATTATCCATCTGTTCTGTACTTTTCAAATTCTATTGGTAAAATTTAGTAAAACAGTCTATTTCTACTATTAGGATTTATTACTTTTACTTTTAGAAGTTTTTGTGTCTTCCCATGAATATTTACAATGAAATGCTATTCTAGATCCTACTAATGGGCAATTAAATCATCTGTCTTTTATCTCAGTCTCCCCCCAAATGTGCTGTGTTCCTGATACATGAGCTATTGAACATTGTTGACTTTTTTTATGTTGCTGTTTTATAAAAACAGTAAGCCACAAGAAGTGGTGATGTACATTGATGTGCTTAATGCTGCCTTCACATGCTATTGCAATTATCATAAATACTAGTTTCCTAGATAAAAATTGGACATGAACAACTTTATTATAATTTTGATACCCGAGTTCCCGAGTTGGGCAGGAAAGAAAGTTTAAACATGGCGGAGAGGAGAATGATTGCTTCTGTGACTGGGATTTTTATTAGTTTTTTCCACAACAGCTACATCGCCTTGTCTTGTCATAAAAGTAGTCGATATTTATGAAAATCATTTGAAGCGTATTGTATGTTTTATACACAGTGAAAATAGCCTGTATTTCACTGAAGTTCCAGAATCGTCAGCAAGATGACTATAGCATGGTGAATGTTTGGTAACATTTTATAATAACTCTCACTATGAAGCATTAGTTAAGCAATAGTTAAGCATTAGGAAATAGTCAATTCATAATTTATAAAACATTAACAGACATTAGCTAGCTGTTTATAAATACAGCTATAAATGCTTTTTCTTGGTTTATAAGCATATCTATAATGAGTTTAATAATTGTATTTTCATACTTTATTAATGATCAATTTATCATTTTTAAATTATGCATTACATTATTCACAAACTAGTTATTTAGGAGTTGTCAGTGGTTCATAAGATCGTTTAGGAAGTGTAAGTAAATGATTAATAAAATATTTAAATGTACATTTATGCATCTTATTATTTAGACATATAGTAATAGTTACTTAGTGTGTTAATAAATGCTTTATTAACACATTCCTAGTGTCAAAACTACCTCAGTACTAACTTTATAACATTAGAGGACAGCAGTGCAGAAGATCACTGAATCTTTAAATCTCATTTATAAAAGCTTTACAAAACATAAATAGTCCTCACTTTAGATGATATCACAAAAATAGTTAACTGACCGCTTCTAAATGTTTTATAACTACCTGAATTAATCATGAATTGCAGTAGGAATATGTGTTAATGAAGCATTTATTAACACACTGTGTAACTATTATTACGTCTAAATAATAAAATGTATAAATGAATGTTTAAATAGTTTATTAATCATTTACTTACACTTCCTAAATAATCTTATGAACCACTGACAGCTCCTCAATAACTGATTTGTAAATGATGTAATACTTAATTTAGAAATGATAAATTGATTATTAATAAAGTATGAAAATACAATTATTAAACACGTTATAGATATGCTTATATATCAAGAATAAAGCATTTATAGCTGTATTTATAAACTGCTTATTAATGTCTATAAATGATTTATAAGTGATGAATTGACTATTTACTAATGCTTAACTAATGCTTCATAGCTTGCAGTTATTATAAAGTGTTACCGAATGTTTTTATGGTTATCAATGAATGGGACACTAAATATCATTTTGGCTTTAATAAGTTTTTCCCAATAAATGCACAAGAATAAACCTGGTGTCCTCCATAATTCCTGAAAATTTCCGATAGCACATGCAGGCAGCATCACTGGGCGTGACTCTGGGTGTGTGGAGTATCATATGTTACAAATAGAATGGGGCATCAGTTTACTGCCACGCTGTGTTGCACTGCATCCAGTGTAGACAGAATCGCTGATTATAATGGGCTCTATTGGCATCGTGCTTCCAATGTAGACACCCGTGGTTAAATCATGCCTTGCTTCCAAATATCCTTACTGCAAACTAGGTGAAAAAAAGTGAAATGAGTAGTATGTCCAAATTCATAGTTGGTTTATTCATAAAACAGTAGGTGATGACCTACTTCCAGCAAGATTCTGAAGTCTACTTTCAATTTGCTTGCTTAGTCATGACAAAAGGAATAGGCTTCTGTTTCCACATCCAAGCCTTTACTCGTTTTAATTGAAAATGCATTCAAAAGATGTTTATGAGCCCTTTTTATTCATATCACACATTTAAGCTAAGCGTTTAAAAACTCACAGTGTACGGTCTTCAGGGCTCACGCCGTCCCGACACCAAGATTTTAACAATTTGGGTTACTACAGTGGTTCAACCTTGATATTATGAAGCGACGAGAATACTTTTTGTGTGCAAAAACACAACAGAAATAACAGCTGAAATGTGTCTGAATGCGGGCTCAGTATTGGCCGGCAAATACTGAGCCGCCGTTCGGCCGCAAACAAGGAAGCTCTGCAACGAAAATAGAATAGCAGCATGACGGGACAGACGAATTTGTTGAATAAAGTCATTATTTTGTTTTGTTTTTGCGCACAAAAAGTATTCTCGTTGCTACATAATATTAAGGTAGTTGAATAAAGTCGTTACTTTTGTTTTGTTTTTGCTCACAAAAAGTATTCTCGTCGCTTCATAATATTAAGGTTGAACCACTGAAGTCACAATGTCTTTAATACCTTTCTGGACCTCAAAAGGTGCAATGTTTTTGCTGCCTATATGTGTGGATCAGATACCCTCGGATTTCATCAAAAATATCTTAATTTGTGTTCCGAAAACAAACAAAGGTCTTACGGGTTTGGGACGACATGACGGTGAGTACTTAATGACAGAAATTTTATTTTTAGGTGAACTAACCCTTTAAGTGGATAGAGTGCTGCAGTGATTATGTCTTTTTGTAGGCCAACCCCAGAAGATAGCATCACCCGTGTTCCCTCGACAAAATGTAACCTAAACATAGGCTATAAAGAAACTACACAACTATTGCCTGACTTCAAGGTCACCATCACTAAGCTTTTGATAATCATTTCAATTATTCTAACTCGTATTTTCCATGAAAGCGGACTAGTGAGTAGATGAGTTTACCTGATCGGCGTGATGTTTAATATCCCTATCAACCTCTGCAGTCCCATTTAGCCACAGCAAAAGCTAAATAAAAATAATAAAAAGGGTATTACTGATGTATTTTATGTTGTAGAATAAAACGTAAAAATATCTTGAGCTTGATCACCACAGACCTTATTTCAGGCACCAAAATCCCCCAAAAACCCATTGACGTTGGGACGATGGAACCAGAATTGCTAAAATCCTAACTCGTTTCTGGGATTTGGCCTACACAAATATGTCATCCCTGCAACACTCTGCACTCTACTGTCCCATGGGGAAACAGGAGAGAAGATTTTTTTTAATCGCCCATCACTAGATATTGTTGAATAAATTTGTTTATGTTTTTTTGTCGCACAAAAACTATTCTCATCGTTAATGTTGAAATGTTTTAAATATGTTTTTAGTACCTTTCTGGGCGTTTGAAAGTGTTAATTAACTTGCTGTCAATGCAGGCATCGCTGAGCCATTGGATTTCATCAAACATATCTTAATTTGTGTTCCGAAGATGAACAAAGGTCTTACAGGTGTGGAACCACATGAGGGTGAGTAATTAATGATAGAATTTTCATTTTTGGGTGAACTAACCCTTTAAACTATAAATGTTTAGACACTTGCTGGGAAGAAAACTTCTGGACGAGGAAGTTTAGTTGAACATTTAACCAATGAACAACTTGATATTAATGTATTTAAACATCTTCAAGAAACAAAGTATTTGGCTGTTCAAGTAAGAAAGCTCTGACGACTACTAGTCTGGAACAAACAAAACACTGAAATGACTGCTAACACAATCCTTCCTTAGCTCCGCCATCCTATCTCCACAACTTTCTCATTGGCTTTCTGTAAACTGCGCTCCTGCTTGTCCCGGGGGAAATCAGTTTAACATTACTGTCAGTGTCGTCCTTGGAGGGCCATGGAAGTGGGCCCCTTCGCATATGCAGATGGCTAATGCAGCACCGCTAATTCACTCTCAGTGTCATGTGCAGTCCCCCGGCGTGTCATTGGGGGAGTGCATTGGCCTGCAGGAAGTGAGGAACTTGTCACTGGGATGAATAATACAATAGAGGGGCATCTTTACATGGTGTACTACTTCGTTCCCGACACAGGGTTTCTACACACATGGGGAGCGGGAGATTTTCAAGGCGGCCGTAGTCGGCGTGCTGTGTGTGTGGGGCTCTGATCGGAGATGGCACAACTGGTGAAAGTCTCTGAAACTTGCAGGATTTCTCCTATCTGCACTGGCAAATGCAGTGGTGATGAAGAGAGGATGTTGTGGCCTATGGGGGGCACTAGAGTACACCATTTGAGCTATGAGGTGAATCTTGCAGAACAGTTGATTTAGTTTGTATAGTACAGAAGACATGCAATCATCACACACCTAAATATATCCTCCTCTTAAAAAAAGCAGATTTTATGCCTTCCCCTCTCATAATCAAACGCTACATGGCCCGTCATCAGGTGAGAAGTTACTCTTTATACAGTTACAGTACTTTATTTGAAGACCTTTATGCTCATTTAAATGCTCATCCACCCGTAATGTTCCATAATTAGCAAATAATGCTGTTATGTGCCTTACTTCTGTTTTGTTGTTGCTATCTCTGTTTTTTATTTTTTTATTTAATTTAATAAAACATTTTTTTTACATTTACTTGACATTTGAACCACTGTTAGCAAATGACAATTTGCTTTTTTCCTTACAAAAAGAGAGATCATCTATTAATTTTTATTTGTTTTTTGAATTCTGGTTAAAGAGTCTTTCTAGATCTTAAATGGTTCTAGAAACAAAAAAATAAGTTGATTAGAAAACCCTGCAAATTCATATTTTTTAATATTTTTCATTATATATATTTCTTTCTGTATGAATGTACTGTATGAACGAACACAAAAATGAGAATAAAAATTCCTAAACCATATCTTTTCAGTATTTTCTAAACAAATTATTATTACAATATTGTCATTTTGACTTTTCATATTGAAGTAAAATAATCAAATAATATATAATATAATATAATATAAAAACGAATCTCTTAAAAATATTTTCAATCTCACTAGTTTATTAATTTGTTCACTATCAATATCCAACAAACAAGCATCAAAGGAGAATTCTGTCACTATTTCTAAATAGTTTTTTCTCAACCGTCAAAAACAATAGTAATTTCCAACACATCTGAAATATTTTAAACATTGATATTTTAAACATTTCTGGTACAAAAAAGAAAAAAACTGTCTTACTTAGGCTAATTTCATAGCTAGAATTTAAATTGTAAAACCTTTTGGATAATTTGACAAAACTGATTTGAAATGGCAGCCAGTAAAAATAGTCTGTGCAATTTAAGTGATATTTACCATGATTTTTCACACATCACTCTTATATTTTATACAAAACACACACTTTACAGACTTTCGCTTTCGCCTTGGTAAACACCAACTTACAATTTTTTGTAAAATAGTTTATGTGGGATAAAATTATTGGTTGTTTTGGAAATTACTGCAGAAATACAGTCACAGAACCAGCCACAATTTATGTACAAATGTATATACAAACAATTAAATTGTTTATTTTATTATTTTAGATTATTATATTTGTAAAAAATTTCATAAATTTGGATTTTTGTAAATTAAAACTGGATCTGGGACATGGGTAAAATCTATACGTAAAAGACATTTGGCAAATATGATTTCCAAGATTTATTGTGACCTTCAGATACCACAAAAGGTCTGTTTTAAAAACCACTGGGTTATAAAAATGCCTCTAGTTAAAGAGAAACACCCTTATATCTGTTCACTGATGGCTGCAGCCTAAAACTGGATAAATGAGGTATAAGAAAACGAAAGGAAACAATCGCAGGTGGGACTAAAGCCCAAGTAACTGTGGTCTTGTGAAAAGTGCTGTGAAGGTGTGAGCGTGTCGTTCATTCGTCTGGCCTAAGCGTGTCTCACGGAGCTCTCGCCTTATTTAAGATGAAAAGGAGGATATGAAGCAGAAAGGATGCAGCCCCCAGCAGAGAGCTGCTCTTCTACCATCATTTGATCTCATATTGTAATCCCAGGTGTTTTGAATAATTTATGGAATACGGCTTCTCGTTAAACAGTAATTTATATGTGTCGCAGAGAATAGGTTCTGCAGCCGTGCACATGTAAATAATGAAAGCTAAACTGCTTGTGGTGGAATTTGATAATAATAAAAATAATAATAATAATAATTATTGTATGCATGGATTAGTATAGAATTTTATTATATCAACATTCAGGTTTGATATTAAAAACATGAGAGATCATGCATTACAGGTTTTTTTGTTTTTTTTTTTGCTGCTGTTCATAACACTGGGGTTATAAACTGATTCATAAACTCCCCAAAGCAGGTTTATCTACTGAAATTAATAATCTAAATCTCTCCGAAATAAGAATAACATGTCAGTAATGAATCAATGGTCATTAACTGGTTTTAAGTCTGTTCAGCATTTATGTGTCTGACAATGAAAACTTCAGACATGTTCTCAGATTAATGCCTATAGTGACTGATGCACAAAGAACAGAATTAACAAAGATCAGAACAGATCTTACTCCAGCAATCAACACTAAGAGCTCTCACCATGTGTTTTCTTTTTTCTTTTTTTTTTTAGAGACGAAGTGGGCTCTCACAGGAAGACGGGGTGCAGGTAGTCATGGTGTGATATGACGGGGGAAATCACCAACTCTCTCAGTAGGGCTATTGGCACAGCATAAGTGAAATTCTTTCTCTTATTTTGTTTCACTTTCTCTTAAAAGGAAGCTGTTGATGACTTTTCACAGTCACCGGGATGCGAGTAGATGTACATGTGTTTTTAATTGTTTTCTTCATGTTCATTAGTGGCAGTGGCTCACTAATGAGCTTTAGCTACACCTCAGCAGAAACACATGCAACCACAAATATCTATCTATCTATCTGTCTGTCCGTCCGTCCATCCGTCCATCCGTCTATCTATCTGTCTATCTGTCTGTTGTCTATCTATCTATCTATCTATCTATCTATCTATCTATCTATCTATCTATCTATCTATCTGTCTGTCTGTCTGTCTGTCTGTCTATCTATCTGTCATCTGTGTGTCTATCTATCTATCTATCTATCTATCTATCTATCTATCTATCTATCTATCTATCTATCTATCTATCTATCTATCTATATATATATATATATCTGTCTGTTGTCTATGTATCTGTCTCTCTGTTTGTCTATCTGTCTATCGTCTGTCTGTCTGTCTCAAGTACAGGCTTGAAAATGTGCGTACTTCAATTGTGCAAAAAATAAATAAATAAAATCAGAGATATCCAAATGATAAAATATAGATTAGCATTTTGATACTGTCTGGTCTGGCTCATCATTTTGCTTCAAAGAAGAGGAAGATAAATGATGATGCCATTAAAAGTGAACTAATTAAGGAATGCTTCTTTTAAAAACTCATTAACGGCACCCTCATTTACATAATGATGCATATTAATTAAGTTTTAATGAATCCTAGCTTCAGTCAAGTCACTTTTTGGCTGTGAAACAATTTTGACGAATGGAAAAAAAAGAACAATGCTTTCGAGTCTATTTTTTTTTACTTCAAATAAAATAAAACTCAAACGCCACCTCTGCTTTTTTTGAAACATGACATTTGTGTCTTAGTTATTGTCAGTTCTAATACATCAGAGGTATTGCTTATTAATTACATTGCAGTAGAAATATCCAAGAGCATGTGCAAATTATTAATAAATATATAGAGGAACTACTCTATGATTTTCTGCAATTTGTGCAAGCTTTGCGAAAATGTGTGAGGCTGTGCAATCATGCAGATTTTTTAAAATCAATTTTAAAGATATCTGTGATTTAGGTTTCTATTTCTAAAATTATCCCTTTTCAAGACAACCATCATAATAAAAGATGCTGTATATCACAGAAATGTAGATAGATGTATCTAAGCATAATCTGTCACACCTATGCAATAACTCTATAAAAACAAATTCCCATTGGAGCTTGTGGTTTTGTGGCCCTTGTTGAGGAGTTTAATGTAAAGTTGTTTTTAGCTCTCTCTTGATGGAGAGTGCTGTTTGTGGCCGTTGCCTCTACCAGGGTCAGGGGTCGTAGAGAAGCGTGTAAATGAAGCAGGAAAGCAGATGCTCGTTAATTAGGGGAAAATGTGAGTGACAGGATTTGATGAGCAGTGCTACACACGTCCCCTGCTACACAACAGCTGTTGTCACCCGCCTCGCTGTGGGCTTCGCTCTCCCAGAACCCCCTGCGGGGTCACAGTGCCAAGCCCAACCCCGAGCCACTGTGCCAATAAATAGGCTGCATACTAATAACCAAACATGCTGCAGAGTACGTCACATTATTCTCCCACCTTTACTTATAACTGCATGTGACTGTTTTATGTCCTTGACATTTTCCATATGTGCATATGTGTTCCTGCTATATGATTATTTTTTAAGCAGTTTTATACTTATAATACAATAAAAACAGTATTAATTCTTGCCATCATGTCTACAGGCGGATAAATCTAATGCTCAATAAATTAGTAACTTATTATCAATAAGTTGCAAGCATAATTCAGTCATCTACCTCATCCAAAAATGACTTGTTTTGGTCAAGTGAAACTTCCTTACTCAACCATTGATACGATTTTTATTTACAAAAACATCTGTTGACATTGAAATGCAATACATAATTTAAAAAAGTTATCCTCTATTTACAAAACATGTTTGGTATCAGTAGCATCAGCATTGTTCTTGATTATATGAATGTAACAGCTGTCTAAAAGTTATTTTAAGGTGTCCTTGTTACAGTGTAATTATACATTTACAGAGTATTACTTAACTACATGTATTTGCTATAGGGATAGGATTATGATTGGTTTAGGGTTAGTTGCATGTAATTATGATTAATTTATTGTTATTACTATAGTAACTATGTGTAACATATGTAACAAGGACACTGTAAAATAAAGTCTTACCAAAAGTGTAGTTTTATTTCAGTTTTATAGTTTTAGCTATTAAAAAGTGTTTCTTTGAGATTTAAAGTTGAATAAAATATGTACTTTTCATAGCAACTTTTTCACCTGGCTTGCTGTGTGATTATTTTTAGTATGATGTCAATAAATTAATAAAGTTTATGGTCACACATTGGATTAGGGTCCAATTCTCACTATTAACTAACTATTTACTACTTTTGCCTCAACAAACTAAGTACTGCTCATTAATATTTAGTAAGGTAATTGTTAAGTTTAGGTATTGTTTTGGATTAAGGGATGTAGAATATGGTCATGCAGAATAAGGCTTAATATGTGCTTTATAAGTAATTATAATCAGCCAATATGCTAGTAATATGCATACTAATAAGCAACTATAATACAAGACCCTAAAATACCAAGTTTATTAATAATTTTAAAGTTATCTATTATTTAAAGTTTAACATTCAAAGTTTAACATCTTAATATGTGGTGTATTAACATAAGTGTACACCTAAACTATAAATATTAATATACATATACACTGCCGCTCAAAAGTTTGAGATCGTTCAGATTTTTATGTTTTTAAAAGAAGTTTTGTCTGCTCACCAAGGCTTAATTTATTTAATTAAAAATACATTAAAAACAGTAATATTGTGAAAAATTATTACAATTTAAAATAACTGTTTTCTATTTGAATATATTTTACAAAGTAATTTATTCTCGTGTTGGCAAAGCTGAATTTTCAGCATCATTACTCCAGTCTTCAGTGTCACATGATCCTTCAGCAATCATTCTAATATGATGATTAGTTCCTCAAGAAATATTTGTTATTATTATCAATGTTCAAAAGAACAGCATTTATCTAAAATACAAAGCTTTTGTAACATTTTACACTACCGTTCAAAAGTTTGGGGTCAGTAAGAATTTTTATTTAAATTTTTTTGAAAAGAAATGAAAGAAATTAATACTTTTATTCAGCAAGGATGCATTAAATCAATCAAAAGTGACAGTAAAGACATTTATAATGTTACAAAAGAAACTGTTCTTTTGAACTTTCTATTCATCAAAGAATCCAGAAAAAAAAATATTGTACACAAATATCTTGTACAATTATAAACAATAAATGTTTCTTGAGCAGCAAATTGACATATTAGAATGATTTCTGAAGGATCATGTGACACTGAAGACTGGAGTAATGATGCTGAAAATTCAGCTTTGCCATCACAAGAATAAATTACATTTTCAAATATTTTCAAACAGAAAACAGTCATTTTAAATTGTAATAATATTTCACAATATTAATGTTTTTACTGTATTTTTAATTAAGTAAATGCACCCTTGGTGAGCAGATGAAACTTCTTTTAAAAACATAAAAAATCTTACAGATCCCAAACTTTTGAGCGGTAGTGTACATTCATGGCATACAGCCATTACAATTATACAGCATGAGTGTTATGAATGTTACATCAGTCTTTGTATACTTCTACTTTAATTGTGTCTGATTAAATTTAATTAACAGACTGACTTCTAACGTCAAAGATGCTTGAGGCAAAATTTCAGATATTAATGCTAAACATTTCTGAATACATGAGCAAAATACAATAATCTCTGCTTTCCCTTATGTTTATTTTTCTAAACACCTGCATGTCTATTGTCATTAAGCTAATTGCTTAACAAAAAAAGTTTCCTGGGTGTCTCCAAAGGACTTGCCATATTTTACTCAATTCAGTAACAACTAAAACTTTCATAAAGAGAGAAAGAAAAAAGGAATCACATGTATGATGATCCTGAGGGTTATAGCGCACAGATGCTCCTTGCTCGCCTCCTTTGAAGCATTTAAATAGGCCAGGCGTGTCTGTCAGTCCTGCTCGCACCCCCTCACACCTGGGACTTAAGGTGTTTCAACAATAACGTACCGCAGGAGGGAAAAAAAAGAACCACTTTTTTCTTCTGCTGAAATCCCACCAGAGCACACCAAAGGTATCAAAAAGCAAAAGAGCTAGAAAGAAATAAACCCAAATGCTTGCCTGATGAATAATTTGAATGAAGAAATGAAGCCATGTGAAGTGTTCGCACACAGCACAAACAGGAGGATAAAACTGGATACAATTAGGTCACCAGACAGAACAGCTTAAACCTTCTCCATTGAGTTCTCAATCTTACTGCAAGGCAAATCTGTAGGGTGCCGCTATTGTAGATGGTAAATAAAGAGCGGTCAGTTTTGTCATTATTCAGTGACAGAAATCTACCAAAGATCATCAGAAAGGATTCATTTCGGGTGAATAAGCAGATGAACCTGAACCTCCAGGTGTTCCTGCGCATCCAGAAATCGACTTCTAGCAAATTATAGTGAATCATTTGATAGCTAGTTCCATGTTTTCTGGTGTATTTGATTATAATTGATGCTATAATGTGCGGCGAATGATTGTGGGTTGTCCTTGAATTAAGTATTAAAGACACTAATTTTAAGTACAACAGCAAGATAGTGAATGTAATTATGGTTTTGAACAACTGTTATATAAACCGTTGTATAAATTTGGGTCCTTGGAAAAGTCTCCGTAAAGTATGGTGATAAAAATGTCAATATTTTCTTATAAAAAGAAAAAAATTGAAAATAATCTGAAAATAGGTAACACTTTATTTTGATGGTCCACTTTAGACATTCTACTAATTAAAAGTAACTTTGCAACTACATGTCAACTAACTCTCATTAGAGTATTAGTAGACTTTCTGCTAAATATCTGCTAACACTTTATTTTGATGGTCCACCAACAGACATTCTACTAACTATGAGTAACTTTCCAACTGTCAACTTATTCTACTAACCTGAACCCTAACACCTAACCCTAACCTAACAGTGAGAGTTAGTTCACATGTAGCAAAGTTACTTATAGTAATAAAATGTCTAAAGTGTACCATCGAAATAAAGTGTTACCTGAAAATATGAAAATCTTTGCTAGAATTATGTTTACTTGTGGAAATGCATTGTCAAAAGAGTCCATGGCTTAGGAAGTTTGCCAACTATGTTAGACTCATGTATAGCTTGTTGAAGTACAATGTAAATAATTGTTGTGAGTGACTGACTGAAATTGAGAAAAACAGTAATGGGTGAATAAGTAAACAAAACGAGAGACAAATGAAAAGTAATTAAAATAAGACAAACCTGGCCAACGGTATTTCCTATCCAATTTTGAACAAATGGGATTTTGTGGGCTGATATGTGGGTAGAATCCTGAAGAGTTTCCAGTTTGACAATTTGATACGCCACCCACTTTCTGATGTATTGAACAGTTTGGATCAAAACTGTCTGTGCTTAGCTACAAATAAACGCACCAGTAACAAATTAGATATGGTTGCAATATACTTGGGGTCCAAAAGTCTGAGACAAAATTAGAAAATCTAGGATTCAAAATCTAAATGAGACCTACAAATAAACTTTTAGGATTTTGGCGGGCTAATATATATATATATTCTCTCTCTTTCTATATATATGGTTTCTCATTTCCATTTCTTCTATTAGATATTTTATTTAAAAGCAAATAACTCAATCTATTTTATTGGAATTCCATTCAGCTACATTAAAAGGGGGGTATTTGGAAGATATTTGAATCTTTTCAATCAATGTACAACGCATGTAACAACAAATTTTTCAAGACAGTGATGCAATAACAGATGTAGACACTTTAAACGTAACTAACACCCTGCTGGGTCTCTGAGGAACAGGTCTTTTTCTGACACTTCCCGTGCTTGTGAGAAAGTAGTTGGAGGAAAACTTTCCTCAGAGCTCTGACAAAAGAGAAAGGGAAAGCGAGTAAGCGAGCGAGCGAGAGAGTCAAGAAGAAGACTCTATCTTTGAGAACCCAAACAGGAAGGAGGGCCTTGTTTTGAGAATGCAGTGGCACATCTCCAGGTGACAAATATGTCAGCGCCTAAAGCCCTGTGGCACAATTATGCCACCATTGCTCTGAGTGTGAGCGATAGACGGAGGAAGAGACAGAGATAAAGAATAGGAGAGAGGGGGTGCTGCTTTGGTGTGAGAAAAGTCATCACAGCCTTTGGCTTATGCTGAGAGACAGCCCAGGGGATGCAGTTTGCTCCCAAAACAAAGCATTCCACCATTTTGAATACGGTTGAGAACATTCCAGCTAAATCCGCTGGGCGTGCAGGGCGTGTGCGTCCCCTGGCAGCTGCAACTTTCTCGGGGACCTAATAAACATTCATGCATAATATTTACAATAAAATTGGATGTTGTTTGTACACAATTAAAACTAAAAACACAAAAGAAGGATAGACCAAAGGCGAAAAATTTGTTGTAGTTGGCTTAGTTGCCGGAAATCTTTTGGATATTGATTTAATGTATTCCTCATCACTTTTGCTGGTACAGAGTCATTTGTTTGTTTGTTTGGCAGTCATCTATATTCTGATAAACAATAGAAGTAAGCACTGGGGACCCAACAAGGCGTAAGAAGGAGAAAGAGGAATAAAGGCTCTGCATTCGACTACAACTAGGTCAAACTGACGGAAGGAACAAAACATAACGGGCTGAGAGTTTGTAGGAATCTTTACAGGAAAACAAACTTGTCACTCACTTGACAGTCTGTTTTGCTTCCAAAGGAGAGAATAATGAAAAAAAGCAGAATCTCCATTGCAAATCAGCATTGGCATTGTGAAGTTCTCCGTTTGAAATGCACATCAAATCAGCAAAAAAAGCCGCCACATACCTCGTCAGTGACATCTGGGAACGTATGAATCTGGGGG
>RJVU01008328.1:6658-33850 GCA_003731715.1 Anabarilius grahami | reverse complement strand
GGGAGGTGCCCACGAGTTGTGCCCGCAAAGACTTGACAGCCGGGGGTTGCCAAATCTGTGGTTTTCCCATGGAATTGGGTTGCTTGTAAACTCTTGCCATGGTTTGATTTTTATTTATTTATTTATTTTCATTCTGAGGTTTTAGGGTTTTGCATTTTACACAAGTGATTCCCAACCCTGACCCTGAAGTACCCCCACACTGCACATTTTAGATGTCTCCCTAAACAAACACACCTGATTCAACTCATCAGCTCATTAGTAAAGTCTCCAAACCTGTATTCGAAATTGCTCCCTTATACCCTCATTCACTATTCTCTACTAATATAGTCCACTTAAAGAAGTGAATTCAGACACTGAGTGTGGTGGAAGGGCTGTTGCTTTTGCATAGTTTGTGTTTGCCCTTTAATAATCATTTGAAACTTAGCAAACGGGCAGCTCCAGTAGTAATGAAAAAATGTATCTTAAATTCTGTCATGGAAACTAGCATGTATAAACCTTATTAAAAAATTTAATAATCAATTAAAAAGTAATTTATACCTGTATGATATTATGCTGTAGCCACATTGGACCAGTGGTTTGAAAAATGGATGGATGGATGATTCAGCTGCGGGCACCATGTTCTTGCAAGAAGCCGGAATTCATTTGGCATGACCCTCACAGTGCATTATGGGTATTCTCTACCCGTTGAGCATACATCAGTTGTATACTCGTTATTACTGTGCGTTATGGGATTGAATGAGTGCACTCGATAACATCCACTATAGTTATGGACACCACTACAAATAGCTGTCCCCTCAAATAGTGCCCTATTTAAGGGTATAGGGGGCGATTTTGGACACAGCCCAAGACTTCAAATATGTGTGTTAGATTAGAGACATATGAATTCAAGTATTTTGACGAACCAATAACCAATACAATCCCATTGCAATTTGTAACTATTTTATTTTCTGCAGAATTGGTGGCTAATTCATATGTTTTCTTACGATCTGCTTACGTCCCTCTGATGGTTAGGTTTAGGATTGGACCTTAATGTTTGTTTGTTAAACATACAAAAAAAAAAAAAAAAATCACATCATACAAATTCATAGGAAATCAGCCCTTGTTTTTTGGTTCTGAGGTTTGAGGGTTAGACATATTACACAAAATGCAAGTGTTTATGACCAGCCAACAGGCAATTTTTAAGTCAAAGTTCTCAAAACCAACAAAATCTCATGGTAATTTGTAAATATTTTATATTTCGCTGAATTAGTGGCTAATTCATATGCATTTCTCTCATACCTTTTCATAAGATTTTCTTATCCCCCACTGATGGTTAGGTTTAGGGGTTAGGTTTCTTGCTTTTTTTTTTCTTTCTAAAAATCATATGGTTTTGTACAAATCACATCATACAATTCATACAGAATCAACCCTGTTTGGTTTGTTTTGTTCTGAAGTTTGAGGGTTTGACATTTTAAACAATAATAAACAAGTATTTTGACCAACCAACAGCCAATTTTCAAGTCAAAACCAACACAGTCTTTAGCACTATTTTATGTTTTCCCGAAATGGTGGCTACTTGTTTGAATTCATACAATCTCATTCATATGAATTCATACCATCTGCTTAAGCCCCACGGATGGTTAAGTTTAGGGGTGGGGCTAAGGGTGGACCTGGTAACACCTGGTAAAATACCTGGTAATAATTACTTTACAGACAAGTAAAGCAAATGAACAGGAAACTCTTGGCAGTAATAGAATGTAAAAGCATATTCTGCCTTATTAATAATGTATTTCTATCATGACAACTCCTTGAAGATTTGAAGACTACAGATGCAAAAGCCTCTAAGTGCCGTCTGAAATTTTCTTCTCAAATGAGCATTTTTATCAAGCTTGTATGTCTATGTTCAGTTATTTCACTTTAATGGCAATTAATGGGTCCTTTTCATTGCCATTAAAGAGGAATTACTGAACCTAAACATATGAGCTTGATAAAAATGCTTATTTTAGAAGAAAATTTCAGATGGCAATTAAAGGCTTTTGCATCTGATGTCTTCATTTTTACATGGTAATGGATATGAAAATGTCAATGTAATTGGTCTTGGTGGAATAAATCGTCTGTGCTGCTTCTGCTGCTGTTGATTATTGCTGTTGTTGTAGATTATACTGCTGCTGTAGAGCAAGTACGGGACTACAGCCAGTACAAACACGGATACGCTGTTGTGAGCATGTAAGACATACTGCTGCTACACAAATAGCATATGTAAATTTACCCGTAGCAGATCTATACAGGTGGAGCTGGGGGAGGTGGAGGGTTTCAATGGAACTCTGAAAGTGCACTGCAAACTGCTGAAGCAAACGCTAACCAGCTATTTAAATGTGATTAAATAACTTGGTATTGTATTTTGTTCAATAAAAACACAATTTTGTATTTTTTGGATGAACTCTCTCTTTAATTCTGCTAATGCATTATACAGTGGGGCTACAATCAAGTGGAATATGTTTTAGTACTATGGACTGGTTTTTATTAGGCTGTCTGTGTCACAAACAGACAACCCTTGTCTCAGTGGTGGGCAGAGGCCTGTCTGCACCTCCCTTGTGTCCTGCTCCATGTTCACTTATTAACATCAGTCGCTCTCAGTGCATGAGCTTTATTACGATTTCCTGCTAATTATGCCTTTGGTCTGTGTGTGTGTTTAATAATTGCCTGCTCTGAGGGCATTCAACGGCAGTCCGTGCGGGACTGAAATTGATTTTTAAGACATTAACTGATTGCTGTGAGTACCCACATCAGAGTGAATTTGAATAATTGTTATTCATGTCATTTTTATGGGGCTGTGACGGGAGGTACAGGAGAATCACTTTTCATGGTTCCCATTATTTTAATTTTCAGTATTATTTACTTCTTTATATCACTTCACTGTATTCATATTTTTATGCAGCATTTCAATTAAATATATTAATTGACCTAAAGGGACAGTCAAACAGAAGTAAAGCCTGATCCACTCAGTGCACTGGAAAAGTGTAACTGCCGCCTAATTTAATCCTTCCAAATATTTTCAGTGGTGCATTAAAATTCACATTTTGATTTAAAAACAACACATTAAATTAAAGATATTTTCATGAATAGGGTAAGAAAGTACTTATTTAAAAAGAAAAAAAACATTAATTAATGTGAAGTTTGTCAATAACCACAAACCCAACATTTAATCTTAAACAGTAGCAAGATTGTAATAAGTAATTTTGGATATTTTTATATAATTTTATATTTTTAACCAAGGATTTCAATCGTGTTTATCTAATATTTGTTGATAGTAAATAACATGTTAAATTGTATTGTAATGTACTGTATTCTGACACATTATATATTCTAGTACCGGCTGACCTCATATAAAAATAAATGTAAAATATATTTTTTTCCTCATATAAAACTGGCATAGGCCTTTGCAATGCCTTTGCTTTTATAATACTTTGATGTTGTTTTTGCATCCTTGTTGATGCTTAAAAGCTCCAGTTACATTAATTTATTGTTATTACATGGAAAACAGCAACCAGGACATTTTTTAAAACTGTGTGTGTGTGTGTGTGTGTTTCACAAAAAAACAGATGCGCCCAAGAAGTTACATAGGTTTGGAATAACATGAAGTTGATAACACAATTTTTCTTTTTGGCTGAACTATTCCTTTAATTATTTGTCCGAGAAGAATAAAAATCTTATGAGTTAAGACCTGTTTTGAACCTATTCATTGAAGATGTCTTTAAATGTACTGTTTATTCCTTTAGAAAATTAGTAAGTAACTGCAAATATCTAAAGAAATGAGTGTACAGAATTTGTATGAAATGAATAGGTTTTCCATCAAGGGTAGCTGAAGTTGTAGCAAGATCACGAGGCTTATGGATCTTTGTTATGAAGGACTGTAAGTAAATCATCTTGAATGTTAAAATGATCTTGCTTGTATGTGGATCATTTGATGAAGGTTTGTAATAAAACACTCTTGTTCTGGTGCAAATCTATTGCTTTAATTTAATCTGATATGCCTTGGGGTTATTTTAAGGAATAATCATAGAACCAAATGCTCATTTTTTTTTTTTTTGTCAAAGAGATGAATCTTGTTACATATCAACATACTATCATGTACGCCTCGTCCACTTACCACAGATAACAAAAACTTAAACCAGACAATTATACTCAGCTCCATTTATCAGATAGAGACGGTCAGGTACTTAAAATATTAAACGTCAGAATATCCAGGACTAGGTTAATCTACCCCATCAATATTTAAGGTCCCTTTTTATGCATGTGTGCTGAATTGTCCAATTTCATTAACGTCATTTGTCAGCCCTCGGGCTGTGGTCTCAGAATGGGTGGACCCGTGAGATTAGCAGACCGTAGACCTGCACTCAGTCTCCCAGATTTGCCAATGTTGTGCTGACACACTTTAAAATGCACTGAATATGGATTATTACATTTAGAAGCCCTTTATTTCCGCCTCACTTGCATACAGGCAGAACACACGTTCCGCCTGCGAATAATATCTCTATTTCGCCCTGTTCCGTTCTACGACCCCTGAACGTCCAAATGATGATTGGCTCAGCATGAACGGGGCAGCCAGTGTTGTTGAGCTTGGCATTACATCGCAGTAATGTCCATTTGAACAGGCAAATTGCCACAGTGACTCATTTAAAACACAAAGTAGGTGTTAGGGGTCATTTAGTCTCCTGTCTGGAGAATGGCTATCATTTACTTCCACACAAAGATGAACATGTGCCAAAAAGGAAAACAGACTCATGAATTATGACTTGATTTGGAATGATTGCCATGAACCCTTTAAATGAGAGGTGAGAGTGATTTTTAAAAATATGGAACCAATTCAAGCACTTCCACACAGCAATCCCCGCGCGGCCTTCCCCTCGGCGTCACCTTCTCTTGTTTAGCGACATAGCTGATTGGGTACAAATCATAGACCACCTAACGCATTCCTGAAAGACAATGTATTCCGGCCAGGCGTGTTTTCCCAACCGATAATATGTAACCTTCATCAACATTCTCCATTTTTTTCAGCATCTCCTTCAACCATACATCTGGACACCTGAAAGGCGTGACATTTTAACGGCTCTAATTCTCACGGTGCGCAGCTCCATTTCCTGTTTGCGCTAAAGTGTCATTTTCATTCCGATCCTGAATGACCAATTTGTCTGTATATCGTACGCCATTTACATGGTCCCCCATTTTTTTATATGCAAAACAGCACACCAAAACGCTCTGCTTTGCATGCCGACGCAGGGCCATTTCCCTCAATCTAATTTGATACTTTTGAGAGGAAAAAGGCCTCAGAGGGACGCTGCCTCTTGTCCTTCCACGCTTAATGTGACATCCTGATGACAAGTGTCTTTAATATGCATAAAGCAATTTCTATATTTCGTCCATTGACTTTTTGCATGTTGAACAGAATTGCATATGGGATGCCATGAGTAGAGTCAGTTATATTAAAACATCTGTTCTTTATGATTATTGCTTTATGAGTTAAAATGGGCAGCACTGGAAATGTATGTGTTTTCTCATACCGTTATGTAGTTTTGTAGTTTGAGCTTGTGCATCAGGGAAAAGTGGGGAACAATGTGGAACATGTGTGTGTGTGTATATACATACATATATATATATATATATACAGTGGGTACGGAAAGTATTCAGACCCTCTTAAATTTTTCACTCTTTGTTATATTGCAGCCATTTGCTAAAATCATTTAAGTTCTTTTTTTTCCTCATTAATGTACACACAGCACACCATATTAACAGAAAAACACAGAATTGTTGACATTTTTGCAGATTTATTAAAAAAGAAAAACTGAAATATCACATGGTCCTAAGTATTCAGACCCTTTGCTCAGTATTTATTAGACGCACCCTTTTGATCTAATACAGCCATGAGTCTTTTTGGGAAAGATGCAACAAGTTTTTCACACCTGGATTTGGGGATCCTCTGCCATTCCTCCTTGCAGATCCTCTCCAGTTCTGTCAGGTTGGATGGTAAACGTTGGTGGACAGAGAGCTGCAAATAGAGAGGAAATGATACAGTGGCAGAGCTAGAGGTGGGGCGGAGCGAGCTGGCATGTTTTGTGGCATTCGGTTGTGTGCAGCACATTTCTCACTCTGTTGGGTTTGTCAGAGCAAAGCTTCTCCCGCCACAGTCTTGTCCCACTCCAGCCTTCTGCCACTGCTGCTGCCACATACTACCCATGTCTGCTGGTCCCAAGAAGAGGATGCAATTTCCCTGCTTTTTTCCTCTGATACTTACTGTACACTCATCTTACTGTCTCTCTTTATTACCATTTTACCACCTGCTGACACATCTGTATCTGCTTTATTTGCAGATAATTAATTGCATGACTATTATCTGCCTCTTCAGAGCTGTATCTACCTTTGCTTTTTTGCTTTTAAAAATTGAGTGAGAGTGGAATATTGTTTGATTATAATATTATTTATTCATTTTATAAAGCTTGAAGTCCACAATAAACTGGCCAGCCAAACACTAAATATTGAAAGTAAAAATAATGAAATTATAAGAACTGTTTTCAGCATTTTGACATTTATATATTTATAGCTATTGTAGCCAATTAGATTAAAGTTAGATTAAACACAGAAAACATTGTTCTTTCACTGATTATATTTAACATACATAAAATTTAAGGACTACATTTGATCACTGTTATTTCTATGCACCATTACGTAATAATACAGCTACATACCATAAACATCTAGGTAATTCTAATTAAAAACCTCCCCAAAAACCTCAAAACAAAAGACCATTACAATAAAGACACCTATATGAAAAAAAGAAGATGAAAGCTAGTCAGCCAGAGGTCTAAAATGAAGATCTTTATTCAGATTACTGTAGGAATTGTTTATCAAGGTGACAGACGCCTGCCCTGGCTCGGATGAAGATGATGCTCTATCATGCACTCCCTGACAGCAGGCGGACGCGTACCTCTGCCAAAAGGAACCCTGGAAAAATTATTAATAGATGCTGACTTGATTTGCCTCAATTGCAGGGTCTTCACAAGGTTTGATTGCGGCCTGTGAAGTCCTGTCCAAAGGGGAAGCTATTATTCATTGTGAAACAGAAGTCTTACATGCACCCACCCCCATCTAAACGGTTGGGTTTTTTTTTGTTTTTTTTTTTCAGCTGAAACAGTAATAATCAGTATTTGGGGGTAGCTAACTAAAAGTAGCCACATTGCTAATTTGACTACATTTTTTTAGGATCATGACAGTAGTTCAGCTGTTTTAAAATACTGTAGCTTAACAAACTTTCCCAAGCATTTACTGTCACACTGTATAGTGTTTGTAGCTTTATAGCTGAGCAAACTCCTACTGTCCATTCTCCCATATGTGAAGTTGGAACTGGATGATTCCTGTACCACTTATGTGGTTCTTTTATATGGCAAAATATGTTGTTAAATGCTGCTGTTTGTTATTATTTGTGACTATGAATTTTTACAGTCAAAAATCGATTGAAGTCTACTGTGGTAGTAAAACAGTAATATTGTGAAAATCAATGTTGAAAACAGTTTTGCTGCTTTATAATTTTGGGGAAACCATGATTGCTGAATGGTAGATGACACTACCATTATAATAATAAGAACCATTAACTTAGCACCAATAATAATGGAAAATAAATGAGTAGCAAATCAGCATTTTAAAATGATTTCTGAAGGATCATGAAGACTTGAGCAATGGCTTCTGAAAATTCAGCTTTGCGTCACTGGAATAAATTATATTTTAATATACACTCACCTTCCACTTTTTTAGGTACACCTGTTCAACTGCTCGTTAACGCAAATATCTAATCAGCCAATCACATGGCAGCATTTAGGCAAGTAGACATGGGCTGCATCCGAAAACTTGTCTTATCGGCAATGACTTTGTAGGCAGTGTTTGCGCACAAAGGCACCTCACAAAACTGATTTCGGACAGAGTTCTGAGGCAGTGAAACAGTTTGATGATCTACAGCAAAATAGAGCTTTAGTGAAAATGAAGCGAATGTTTAATTACTACAATAGTAATTTCTCGCTAGAAATGACATCAGAAGTGGAAAATGTTGGTCAAAAATGTACATTTACACACAATCTGACCAGCAACCGCAACTTTCAGATGGCATCTTTATTTTTTTTTAGCTCAACTGGGAAGCACAGGATTGTGGGAAGATTAATCAGAAGGTATCTCAGGAGGCAGGAAGTGAAACTAACATTGGATTCGGACGTGCCTTGATGCCTTCCTATCTTGGAATGCGTCCTATAAAGGCAGCATTTTAAAGTTTTCAGACGCAGCCATTATCAAGACGACCTGCTGAAGTTCGTCCAGAATTGGGAAAAAAGTGATTTAAGTGACTTTGAACGTGGCATGGTTGTTGGTGCCAGGTGCTTGGTCTTTCAGAAACTGCTGATCTACTTGTATTTTCACGCATAATCATCTCTACTCTTTAAAAAATGCTGGGTTGTTTCAACCCATGTTTGGGTCAAATATAGACAAACCCAACCGTTGGGTTTGAAAATTTAATTTAAAAATTTGTTTAAATTTAATTTAAAAATTTGTTTAAATTTTATAAAAAAATTTGGGTATGTCCATATTTGACCCAAACATGGGTTGAAACAACCCAGCATTTATAGAGTGTAGGGTTTACAGAGAATAGTTCAAAAAAAGAGTAAATATCCAGTGAGCAGCATTTCTGTGGGTGAAAATGCCTTGTTGATGCCAGAGGTCATAGAGGTCAGAGAATGGCCACATTGGTTCGACCAACAGTAACTCAAATAACCACTCGTTACAACCGAGGTCTGCAAAAGAGCATCTCTGAACGCGCAACACATCCAACCTTGAAGCAGATGGGCTACAGAAGACCCCACCGGGTGCCACTCCTGTCAGTTAAGAACAGGAAACTGAGGCTACAGTACAGATGGTAGGGTCAGAATTTGGCGTAAACAGCATGAAAGCAAGAATCCATCCTGCCCTTCTATCAACGGTTCAGGCTGGTGGTGGTGGTGTAATGATGTGGGGGATATTTTCTTGGCACACTAAGTATCAACTGAACTTCGTTAAATTGATACAGTCTACATGTGTATTGTTGCTGACCATGTCCATTTCTTTATGACCACAGTGTTCCCATCTTCTGACTTCCATCAGGATAACACGCCATATCACAAAGCTCAAATCATCTCTGGTTTCCTGAACATGACAATAAGCTCAAATGGCCTCCACAGTCACCAGATCTCAATCCAATAGAGCACCTTTGGGATGTGGTGGAACGGGAGATTTGCATCATACGGGAGATTTGCATCATAGATGTGCAGCCGACAAATCTGCAGCAACTGTGTGATGCTTTCATGTCAATATGGACCAAAATCTCTGAAGATTGTTTCCAGCACCTAGTTGAATGTAGGCTATGCCACAAAGATTTAAGGTAGTTCTGAATGCAAAAAGGGGGTCCAAACTGAAACCACTGATATTTAGCATGGTTTATTATCATTGTGGTGGGATACAACAAGCCTGTTAGTACCATGTCTGAGCTGTGGTTGTGTGTGTGTGTGTGTATATATATGTGTGTGCTTTACGTAACTCAATAACACTCTTGATAAAGTTCAGTTCATTTAATTAAAATGAAAACGCATTCAAGAAAGGATTACAGTCTAGCTCTCAGCTACACAATGGCATAAAGGCAGTTTTTGAAAGCGTGACAAACCCTTCACCTTCACCAATATGGTCATGGAAAGCAATTCTCCATTCAGCACAAATATCTTACCGTTTTTTTTTTTTTAATAAAATTTAAATATTACTGCTTTTTAAAAACTCTTAATAAAAGCTTGCCTTGGTAATTTCAAAACAGGTAATGTAAATATAAGCGTTCTTTTACAAAGCCGCTCACTGATAAGAGGTCACCTCAGGGGGTTTGCAGGGGCGAAGGAACACAAACTATTACAATCCAAAACCACTGTCTCAACGGCAATACCTCAACCCTCGAAATGACATATGATCTGATTACACATGAGACCAGAGAGTTACGGAGGTTCTCAAAGCATCTCGCTCTGAGGAGCACCTGGGCGTCTAACCACACACGTATCTCTGCCGACATGTGGAGATGTTGTTAGATGTCACCCTCACACGCTGATCTGTGACCTGCTATGCGGTTTTGCCTGTAGTGGTTAAAGTATGGATTTGGCTGGGGTGATACTGTTCCCAGACCAGTGTTTAAGACAACTGGCTGTGGTTAGTGCTATGCAGGCACAGAGTTTAACCTCACACAGGAAGCGAGCTCACTTTATCTCCCCGGCTGCCTGCGCCCTCCGCCATGCAGCAGAGCGTGGGTGTGACACCTGCCTGTGTGTAAGGGGGTGGCGGAAGAAGGTGAAAGAAAGTAGAAAATGAATACGTAACAAAACCAATGGGGTTAAACATAAATAGCAAAGAAAATAGAAAGGAAATACAGAAAGAAAGGACTTACACTTAAATAATTATGTAGAAAAAACGCATATGAAAGAAATCACCACCTACTGAGGTCTTGATATCTGGTATAGGTTGTCTTTATGAAACAAGGGGATTAACCCCTTGTCATCATATTATGTTTAAGTCTGTGTTTAGTGAGGAATGCTCTGTGTGGAAAAGTTGAACATTTGCAATTTTGATGCTAGCAAAATAGTGCAAAAAAATTTCCAACATGTGCCAGAAGAAAAGTGCATTAACTGTACAGAATCAGGACAAACCCCAAGAGAACCTTTAGGATTTTATTTTTTGCCAAAATGCCACATACACAAAATAATAATGATATTACTAATAATAAATATGAAAAAGACTAAAAAAGCTAAACAATTGTAACAAAACCAATGAATAAAACATGATAAATAATCAAGAAACGAATACAATGATAATGAGTATATTTATTGCAAGAAAAAATCCCACATTTAAATAACTTTAAGTAAGATTTAAGAAATTACCTAAGGCATGACTAATTTAAAGCCAAACGGGGTTAAATATGTACAATGAAGTCCAAAAATCTAAGAACACTAATGTGTTATAATTGTTCTGATTATTTTCTAATTTAATACAACACTTTGATGGTCCACTTTAGACATTCCACTAACTATAAGTAACTTTGCAACTACATGTCAACTAACACTCAAAGTATTAGTAGACTGTCTGCTTAATATCGGCTAACACTTTATTTTGATGGTCCCACAACAAGTTTTAAAACTACATGTCAACTTATTCTACTACCCGAACCCTAACACATAACCCTAACCTAGCAGTCTACTACAGTCTACTAATACTCTAATGAGAGCTATTTGACATGTAGTTGCAAAGTTTCTTAGTAGAATATCTAAAGTGGACCGTCAAAATAAAGTGTAACCCAACATTTCATTTAATTTTCATTAAAGGGTTAGTTCACCCAAAAAATAAAAATTCTGTCATTAATTACTCACCCTTGTCATTCCAAACCCATATATTGTTTATCTTTCGGAACACAAATGAAGATCTTTTTGATGAAATTTCTGCTTTCTGTCCATCCATAGACAGCCTAAAACCAAAAGATCGTAAAACTAATACATAGTTTAGTCCAAAATTTTAGAAGAGACTCGATCACTTTATATGAACAGATTTATTTTAGGCTTTTATTCACATATAAACATTGATAAGGGAAAATAAACAGAAGCTCAGACGAAACTGCTTGACGCGCGAGAACAAACATCTTCCGGAAGCTCAAACGTGCTGCGTAACTCATGAAAATAAACTTAATTTTGCATTGCATGTGTCAAGCAAACATGCTTGAGCTTCTGTTTACCACAACTGATGTGTGAGTTGATGAATGTTTATATAATTAAAAGAATAAATTTAATCTGTTAATCATATAAAGCGACCGTGTCTCTTTAGAAAATTTAGACTAAACCGCTCGATTCGTATGGATTCGTTTTACGATCTCTTTATGAACTTTTTGAAGCGTAAAGTTTCAGTTGTGTACTAGACTGTCTAGGGAGGGAAAGCTCTCAGATTTCATCAAAAAGATCAGACAGAATTGAAAAATTACAAATTACAGAATTTAAATTTTTGGGTGAACAAACCCTTTAGAAACATAAAAATGGTGGGGGGGGGGAAAGAAATAAAACAAACTGATATTAAAGGGTTAGTTGAAATTTGACCCAAAAATGAAATTTCTGTCATTAATTACTCACCCTCATGTAGTTCCAGACCCGTAAGTCCTTTGTTCATCGTTGGAACACAAATTACGATATTTTTGCAGAAACCCGAAAAAAAAAAGAAATATTTTATCCCCCATAGAACACAATACAATTACCATATTGAAGGTCTAGAAAAGTAGTAAAGACATCGGTAAAATAGTCAATGTGACAACAGTGGTTCAACCTTAATGTTATGAAGCGACGAGAATACTTTTTGTGTGCAAGAATAAAACAAAAATAATGACTTTATTCAACAATTTCGTCTCTACCCTGTCAACGTTTTATAGACAGTGCAGCGCTTCCATGTTCTACGTCAGAACGCCGATGAAATTGTTGAATAAAGTTGTTATTTCTGTTTTGTTTTTGCACACAAAAAGTATTCTCATTGCTTCATAACATTAAGGTTTAACCACTGTAGTCACGTTAACTATTTATCGATGTCTTTGCTACCAGTTTTTTGGACCTTGAATGTTGTAATTACGTTGCTTACGTCAATCTTTTGCTTTAAAAAAGCAGCACTTGTGCTGCATGAACTCCACAGGTTTGCAAAACCCTGATGATAATGCTATCCAACATGATGTAATGTTTCAGGGAGTAAAAATCTGAGAAAATCTGAGCATTTGTACAAACAAATCAAATATGATTACATTTTATTATTATAAATTTAAAAAAAAGTGGTCTCTATCTTTTGGGCCTCTCTTTATAAAAGGGAAAAGAAGCAGAAATAATATTAAAATGAGAGTGATGTAAACCATATGGCGAAGCGTCCTTAGTTCTTAAATCTCCCGGTACTTGACAGCCTCTCATTGTCTCGACAGCCTCTAAAGCCTCTATAGAAAACTCAACACTCTAACTGTGGCAACAGATCTTTTGCTAATTTTTCAAAAGTGTTAGACTACAAGAATATGGAAACTTCACAGCCCTGAGAGGCCAAGCGAGCAATGTGAGTGAGAATTGATTTGTTTGGGCTCATCACATCCATCAGTCATCCAAGAAATGATGAGATGAGCATCACAGCACAACAGATGCCTTATGTGGTCTACAGCGTTTGGCAGACCTTGATGTACGTCAACACGAAAAGCAGAGTGCTTGAATTTCCTGCGTCCCTCTTGTTTGGAGATATATGAGTGTAATGTGTGGATTGAGTTTAGTGTGTGAACTAGGAGCCAGACCACATCAGAAGTGCTCTGCTGTGCAGGCGGACTGCGTGAAAGCATCTCTCTTTCTCTGACGCTCTGCCCATAAGCCTGTTGATTCAATTGTAATAATTTATGCTCATTGTGATGACTTTGGGTTTCACATGTGGAATAGCATGACCTTCCTTAACGAGAGCTGGATAATTTGGAATGTGTTTATAGCATTTGCAAAAATTAGCCATCTAAGATAATACATGTCAGATGTCTTGGAAAAGGTGTTAATGTGTGATGAGAATGTTAAGGGCAGTTTATACGGCCCCAATAAATGGCAAAAAACACCAAAAGTTGGATCAGTTTGTTAAGCCTCTTGTTGTTTATTCAAGAAGTGTGAACTTGACAGTTATATTTCCTGACATTCTAAAGCCAACTTTGGTGTGCTTGAAATTTTTCATAGTTCATCCAAATATGAAAATTCCGTCATCATCGCAACTCACTTTATCACTTAATAGAGCACCCCGAGTCTTAGAAAAAAAAGTAAATGTGACTTGCTGAACATTTTACAAGTGCTCTGAACGGTTTTCATGAAAAATAACTCGATACTTAAGACCATTGCTTCACACTCCAGTCCAGTAGGTGGCAGTAATGAACATTACAGTCACGATGTACTATTGATCACCCACCCTTCGATATCGAAGGGTGGGTGATCAATAGTACATCGTGACTGTAATGTAATATATATATTGTTTGGAACAACATGAAGGTGAGTAATTAACAACACAATTTTTATTTTTAGGAGAACTATCCCTTTAAGACTAGATGGAGGAGAGCTTGAGACTCATTTATAATGATATGCATAGAATGATCCTAAATTTGAACATATGACAATTTCTAAAATGTTCCTATACAAACAATTTATAAAATGTCCATATGCACATTAAAAGTTCCTAAATGCATCCTACTTTATAAATGCTAGTTCATACTATTTTTAAGGAAATATAGGCCTAATTAATATGTAATTAATGTAATATATAATTAATTAGGCCTATAATTAATTTCATATATAATTCATTAATTAATTTCAGTGACATAATTATCACAAAGCAGTTGCTCATTTGCGTATATAATAATATTAATGCATATTGTCTATATATATGTGCATTTTAACTATGTTAGATTATTTAATTACTTGTATGAGCACAAAGTTTGTACGAATGCTCTTCAGTAAGATGTTTTTCACATCAGTTTTTACCTTTATAAATCGCTTTTGGTGTAGGATGAAATCCATGGAATTTGGGGTCATACATGTGTTATAAACAGCCCAGGCTCATTAGAAAAATGTGCCTGTGTCAATATTTTTGCAAAACGCATAATGTTCACTACAGTTTCAAAGTGAAATGTCCAGTGAGTGGCGCTAAAATCGTGTTCAGTTTTTTTCCAGTACAGATGAACGTGAATATGGCAACATTTTATTACTTTGGAGTTTATACATTATCACCGCAGTTCTGAATTGAAATGTCCGGTGAGTGGGGCTAAAAGCTTAGTAGGCTACGTCAGTAAAACTGAACATATGCAGCTGGTTAAGTGATGCAAACTCAAAAAATGTATTTGTTTACAAATCATGCATTATGCTAAAAAGTGTTTTGAGATCATAACATAATTGTGCAAGGAGCCGCGTGAAAACAAGTCTTTATTAATCCATAATCTGCCCCTAATCATAATTTTATGTGAAAACGGAGGTGTGCGCCGAGGCTCCGCCTTCATTCGCGTGGAACTGTTCTCTGACTCATTTCATCTGTTGAGTTTGTTGAGGTAAGGTGAAGACATGAACACACTAGATAGCCGCTTAGTACAAAATAAGGTTGTGCTTCTGATTAAATGAGGCACTGACACTGTTTTTCATGTTTGATACCGTAAAGCTGCTTGCTTTTAAGCAATCTATTGAATAAAGTGATATGAAGACGTGACGTGACTGGAGTGCTAATTTGCAGAGCTCGTGCTTACATAGCAATGTTGTTATGATCAGACACTTTTCTTATGCTTTCTATAAAAATGCTTGCAGTTTTCTCATTTTTGTTGTGTTTATTTTATTATTAAGAAGAAAGTGTACAGCATGTATTTACATATTCATCTAACCGTCGCTCTCAGCAGTATGGGCGGTGTCAGATGTTCGATTACAGTATAGAGGGTATGCATCGACGTCACTTTCCCGCCGAAAACGCGCTCCCTCAGCTGGACTAAGTGGCAAAAGAACCTGCTGCATAACTGGATTTAATAGGGGAAACTGCGAAAACGCGAGTAAAACAAACGATTGCACTAAAGGTTGGAATTGAATGTGTTTCTTACAACTTGTCAAATAAACCTACTCCATGGATATTGACATGCAGCCAAGAGTTGTGTTTCCTGTTATTTATTTGTGCCTGATTTCGACGGCGGGGAAATAAAGCAAATCTGCCTGTGAATATTTTATATAACTACAATATAGGTAGGTTTAAATCCGCGTAATCACTTATATCGTCATATTGTCCAGCCCTAAAACATATATAGTTTTATAGTATAGTTTTTGTCAGTGTTGTTTATTTAAAAACACCCAATTATGCAGAATTTAAGATACAAATATTTAATTGATGAGTTGTCAAAATAATATATAACAATACAATATATACGGTATGATTTTACCTCAAAATCCAACAATTTGACACAAAATGATAATGGCAAATCCATGTTTCTCTGCCTGGAGTCCAGCTGTTTCTGTGAATTGCAGTGATCCATTTGCTTCTTTTTTCTGTAGCTTTCGGCAGTCTTTAAATACCTCAGGTTTTGTGTGAAGCTATTTGTACAGTCAATGACAAAGCTCTTTCCCGTTTTGGAAGTGTTTTGTGTGTTTTTCGCGGCATTCACGCTGAAAACCAATGCTGCCGCTCAGTCTTTTGCCACTTCGACGGTCGACGGTGACGTCACGTGCAAACCCTCTATATCGCTGGTCACGCATTTCGAACTTCGTTTTACTCCTAAATGAAAAATTAAAAAGAACTTAGTTTGAAGTATATCGGGGCCTTGAGCCTGTGTTGGTTATAAATGAGGCCACTTCTTGTGTTATGAACAGTGTTGGGGAAAGTTACTTTTAAAAGTAATGCATTACAATATTGTGTTACTCCCTAAAAAAGTAACTAATTTCGTTACTTAGTTACTTTTTATGAAAAGTAATGCGTTACATTACTTTTGCATTACTTTTTCTCAGCTGGGCTGGGCTTGATTATTTGTTTTTTAAAAACAACAACAAAGAAAGTGAAATAAATAAGCCTCAGGCTGAAGGAAATGCATATTTACGCCTGTACAGTAGAGGGCTCAGCTCAAATAAACAAACCTGTGCTGCCATTCTGGATTAAAGAAGAATAGGATACAGAAGATTTAAACGGAAGTTTAACACTCTTATTTCTAAATCTAATCTAAATTAATTTTTGCTTATTAGTTGAATCACTGAAGGTCAGCAGCAAAGACATTGTTTAATAAAGTGAGATTAAATACATAAAATTAATTTGTGTAATTTAATATATATAATTATCACAGGTTTGCATATAATTCTGAAATAGCATTTCACTGTTTTTATTCATTTTGAGGAATACTGAATGTTTTCTTGCAAGTGAGATTAGTAAATGTATGTTCACATTTAGTCTAGAACTACAATAACCATCATGTTTACACAGCGCACACAACACCTCTGACTCTATTTCTCTCAACATGGGGAGAGGAGAGCTGTCAGTCAATAAATGGGAAAACAAAGTAACTTGCGTTACTTATTTGAAAAAGTAGCTTAGATATTTTGTTGGAAATTGAAAAAGTAATGCGTTATATCACTTGTTACTTGAAAAAAGTAATCTGATTATGTAACTCAAGTTACTTGTAATGCGTTACCCCTAACATTGGTTATAAAAACTACTTTACCAAAAGCTGCTATGTTGTACCATTTTCCAGGCACCTTTATCTCTGAAGTCAACCAATCGCAGCACCAGTTGGATGGTTTACCACTCTTAAGTTAGTGGAAAAAACTAAATAAAAATGTGCTGACTCACACATTTTCCATTGTACAAGCCAGTACTCGGTACTACTTCAATAGCTCACACCTACAAAACTCAACCAATGAATTTGCGTTTAATCACCATGGCTGTAAGCAACAACCGTAAATCGTTATGTTCAGATGCAATCACGATGACAATACAAATTTCATGCACTGAAATGATTTATCACTTCTCTGGGGTCCCATCCCCCTCAATCCCTCACACAGAGCAGGGGTGCTGGGGTCGATCTTCGGCAGATCTGCTTTGAAAGCTAAGCCCTCATTTGGGCAGAGTGGATTCAGATGGCTTGGCCCCAGCTCAAAGGCGGCCTGCTCTGTGGGTCAGCTCATTACTTCAAGAGAAGCAAGGGGCTGATGTTCTCAAGTGTGGCGGCTTTCAATCACTATCCGACAGCTCCAGTCGCTGGGTCATGACATGTGAGATACATAGGGCAAAGATGACACAGTCCTGTTGTGTTTCAACGAGCTCTGTATGTCAATGGCTGTACGTTTTGGCATTTTTTGTGACCTGGTTACAATTTGTTGTCCCATTTCTATATTCTAAAGCATTAGAACTACACCAGTGTTAGATATTATTATTATCTAAAATTTTAATTAACCCATAAACACAATACATTTCTGTGTTTTGGACATCCCACGCTCTCTTAAAATGTCCAGAGGTCTTGACCTTCTCAGCTGTATCAAGCACTAAATCATACAAAATGTACATGATCTGTTGATGTGATATTTAATTCATTGTAGTAAACAATAATAATAATAATATTTAAAAAAATATTTTTATATTTTGCCAAATTTACAAACCTGTTATACATTCTAGCATGATTGTTTTTATTATTTATATTATTTTATTCAGTCTAGTCTATACATTTTTGTCAAGTCACATTTATTTATATAGCACTTTATACAATACAGATTGTTTCTTCAATATTAATATTGAATATTGTCTTTTAAAACTCTAATCAATGTTTATTTGTTAGAAGTAAAAAAAATCATGCAAAAATGGTAAATGTCATATAAAAATGATAATAAAACAGCTCGTATTTAGTTTGACTTTCTGAGGTTGATGATCAACATCCATACAGGGTAATGCATCTCCTTTTAATAAAAAAGTTGTATTTACTTTTTAGCAGAATGAATTTTTTTTAACTGGTTACTTGAATAAAGTATGCTGAACAAAGTATGCTGTTCAGACATTTTTTCATGCTATACGTTTTAGAATGGGCTGAAAATCTACTCATCAGGCCCTCTGACAAAGAAATAATACAAGAACACAACTGTTAGGGTCCTGATAGGTTGCTTTGTCCTCATTTCCCCAATATAAGTATAATATAAGACCAATTATATTTATAGCCTCGATTTGGAAGAAGGCCCTCCAGTGAACTACTGTAGCCATATGATAAACTATAATATCTCCATTCGTGAAATACACTTGCACATCCACAAAACACTTAAACAGCCATTCAAATGTTGATTTATTTGATTAAAAATATGTTTGGCTGTCTGTTACAGAACCTCAAGTCTCTAATTTTCTTATTGATATAAACTTAATTGGTTATGTTATAAACATTTGCTGTCTACAGGAATACATCTTGTGGCCCTACAGTTGTGTAATTCAAATCAAGCAAAACACGCCATTCCCTGCCACGGTCTGGTGCCCACTCTTGCAACCCCTCAATTGGTTAATGTGGGGTTTAATGACGACCAATTAAAGCGGATCAGTGAGCAGGACGCACAAACAGCGCCATGTCACACTCAGCTTGGACCTCTGGACACAGTCCTGCGGCGAGCCCAATTACCCCTTCAGACCACACACATCTGGCCCCAAATGACTGAAAGCAGCCCTCTGTCTTTTATCTAATGTGGAGATCTTCCTATAGATTCATATCTGTGATTTTACAGGCTAATACAATTTTGTGAGCTATCATCCTCTGGTCTGGTGACCACATGTGCAGTGGTGCTGGAGCGTGTGTTTAGAGGAATAACCTTAAGCACATCAAGTTGATGGTATGATCTGATGGCCAGTGGCTGAACCAAAATATAAAACAGCAAAAGTAAATAATCCTGACACAAGTCGTCACAGCTGCCCCAGAGAAAACTCCAGGATATGAATAAACTTGCTTTTGTAGTCAATGTTGTACAGACAATCTAGCATATTATCTAAAAGAAAGGAGCGGTCAAATGAGGCTAATTTCATCTAATGTATGCTTTTTGGGGACTGATAGTGACAGTAAATCTGTCGTGATACATTGCAGTACAATACGCTACAACTGCCTGTGGTTATGTAGGATAACTGTGCAGATTATCGTGTAATCTTTTATCCAAGAATGTGCGAGATTGTATGTCAGAGATAATGTATGTGGCGGCCTTCCTGATGAAATTATTAAGTCATAACATTGTATTGTGATTTTCAGACAGACGAAAGATAACAGGAAAAGTCTTTTTAGACATCACTTTATTGGAGCCACTGCCAGTAGCAATAGTACAAGCTGAACACAACTGAACAACATTAGTGTGTATTTAAAACCGAGGCAATATTAGCAATTGTATAACATTGTAGATCTTCCTTATAACAAGTCAATTTCTCAAGCTTTTTCTGCATGGTATTTAACTGAATTTTATTTCAACGTGGACAATTGCTGCCTTCAAGTCATGTCAGAATGATCGTATTTATGAGTTGAGTGAATGGCACATGAATGGTACCACAATGTATTACCAGAGGGAAACATTGGATTTTCTTTACCACTCCAACTTTTCGTGTTCGGTGTGTGTCAGAATAATAGTGGAACAAGTTGGTATAGGTTATAATCCCCTTAAATAGACCAGTCAATGTTTGGCTGGTTTAGCATACTGTAGGTCAGGTGCTGGTAGATGTCATAAAAAAACACAATCTGGTTTCAAAAAGCATCTTTCTCCTTTGGTGGCCAAGTGTGTGTTCAAACAAATTATTTACAAAACTACATTATTCTTTGTGAAATAACAAGAACTCAAACATTTTGTTGCACCTGCACTTTCCAGTCTTTATGGGATATAAATATGAGAAATTTGAAATAAATAAATAAATAATGAATTTGCCCAGCAAAACTATCAAACCTGATAGTTTTGTGAAAATGTGGTGTCATACATGAGATTTCCCCCTAAAAATCTGTTAAGTGCAAACCCCGCCACGCAGTCACCTGTCAAGAAAAAAACATTTCAACTCAGAGTTCAGAAAGAAAAAAAAATGGATGGATCTGATCATGACAGTTATAATCAAACAGCTGATGGTATATGTTTTCTTCAAAATATGTTCTTTTGTGTTCATCAGAAGAAAGAAATTGATAAAGGTTTGGAAAAACGTAATGATAGAATTTTCATTTTTGGGTGAACTACCCCTTTAAGGGATTAGGTGAGGACTCAAGATCCAGAAACAATGGGCTTTTTAATTAATAATAAAATAAAACAAAAACAAACAAAAACTACCCTGAGGGGGAAAAAATGACTGGCAGCAGAACTGGGCAGGCAAGGCAGGGATAGAAATGGCAAGAAATGGCAAGAAAAGGCTTTGCAGGGCTAGACATGACGGGTAAATTCGACAACGAACTGGCACAGGACCGAAAACACAAGGAGAATAAATAGGGAGCAAACAAAGCAGGTAATGAGGGAGGACAGGTGGGGCAAATTAACCAATAATCAGATAATGTGAAGGGCGGGCTAGACAATAGACAGGAGAGAAAACGAAAGAGCGCCATGAGACACACAATTCGGATCTGAACAGTTGCGATACAAGATGTGGACAGTCAATAATTTTAGATCAGATTCCAATCAGATAAACAAATAATTGAATTTGGACTGACAATGTGAACGTACAGTAGCCAAAGAAACAAACATGACAAGCCATGAGCTGATGCCAATCATGACAAAAAATTAAGAGCACATGGCCAGTGAACACAATCACAAGCCATGTACTCAAACAAAACATGACACTGACAACATGACAAAACATGACAACACACAGCCAATGAGAGCATGTCCACAACACACAGCATGTCCACACAGAACGTGACAACATGAAAGCACATGGCCAGTGAAAAACACGAGCTCCATGCTACACCAAACACAACACACGTGGACAGAAGTTCGTACAGCCCAAGTGTACTCGAAACCGCACACCACTCAGCAAGACATAATGTTTTATTAACAAAGTTTGGGAGGAGCACATTCAAATGATCTACCCTATCAGCAGAAGAGGAAGCCTATAAATACGTAGCCGATATGTTCCTTGACAGTTTTTTCTGCATCCCTCCACCACACCGTCTCCTCACACTTGCCTGGTTACCATCCTAACCAAAGATACGGGGGAGTACTCTGAGTTCGGGCGACATTCCAAGCTCGGAGCCCTCCCCCGGTCAGCACGGCAAATACGCATACTTTTTATTCTATCTGATCAATTGTAAGTGTGAACTCATAAATGAGGGCATGGAGAATGAGTGAATGCTCATCCCAGGCACTCACAACAGAAGACAAACACACGAAGCATGAATGTCCGAACCCTAACACAGAACCAAAACCTAACTAGAACGATGTGCCGGAATTCGAACACCATGCTTTGCACACAAAACAACTTACATGGACAGAAGAGTGCACTCAGAACCACACACTCACCATGACAAGACAAGGCAATAACACCTCTGATAGAAAAGGCCAATGAGAATTGGTGAGTGGAATTTGCATGCCACTCCCCTGACATATGGGTATAAAAGGAGGTGGCTTGCTCCACTCATTCAGATTTGTTCTTCAGAGCCGTGTGGTTGTGTATGCAGTCATGGTTGTGTATGCAGTGGTTGTGTATGGAGTCTTTCAATTTATCTTTACAAAAGGGAATCTTCTATCAAAGCTGGTGTACACGGTGCATTTCAGTGGTCTCTCTACCCTCTCGAAAGTGCAGAGAGCTGGGCACTTCAGCAATAAAAGAGCAGATTTCACTGAAAGAGCAACACAGACGGAGAGATCTTTTTAAAGATGCCTTTCCGCCTTTGTGTTTCTGGGTGAGGTAGATATTTCTCATCCTCGGATGGCCACAATCTCTGCCTTTTGTTTGGGTCAGACCTACGCGGAGGCAGCGTTAGCGGTTGCAACTCTCTTGTTTGGCTAGAGAGAGAGTCACTTCAGTCACTCCCCTGTCCCGGTCCTTCTGCTATGCACAAGGTTACGGCATCAAGCGCTGAGAGCGACGTGAGGAAAACACTGGGTGTATTTCCACCGGGTAAATCCACACAGACCTCCCGTTCCTCATCTTGCACATTGCACCAAGTGGAGATCATGGATGAGTTTGGTGGCTCATCTCAAGGTGAGCCAAAATTCGGGGCTCCAGATGAGGACGAACTGTCGATTGTAGCATCGGAGGACAGGCTTATGCCTTCTGACGCCGAAGACTCTGCTGGGCTCCCACCCTCGGGTGTGGCACTTCAGTCTAAGTTTGACACACAGTTGGCAGCCATGATTTCCTGAGCAGCTGTGAACATTGGGCTGGAGTGGAATCCTTCACCCTGTCCTGAGCATTCACGGCTGGATGTTTGGTATCTGGGTTTGGAGTGCAACTTGCTGTCGCGCCCCAGTGCCTTTATTCCCAGAGGTGCATGAAGAGCTCACAAAGTCATGGAAGGCACCTTTCACTGCTAGGTGCCACTTCACAAACTCTTCCACCCTCACTACCCTCAACGTTGCGGCAGCCAGGGGGGAAGGTACACAAAGGTTCCACAGGTGAAGCGTGCAAATTGGGGTGCATTTATGCCCACAAGACACTGCCGCCTGTTTGAATCGTCCCAGACTCCTGTCCGGGGCATGCAAATTTACTTTGTCTCTAATCATGAAGGCTTACAGTGCTGCTGGGCAGGTGCCTCCGCCCTGCATGCCATGACCACCCTGCAAGCCATTTAAAAGATTTGCACAAGGCTAGTTCTGAGTCGGGAGTGATGCAGGAGCTGCACTCAGTGGCCGACTTCGCTCAACGAGCAACAAAGGTCACGCCGTGGGCTCTCAGCCAGTCGATGTCCTTTATGGAGGTCCAGGAACAGCAGCTCTGGCTCAACCTTGCTGATATGAGGGATGGCAACAAGGTTCACTTTCTTGACGCCCCCATCTAGCAAGGTGGCCTCTTTGACGACACTGTCCAGGACTTTGCCTAGCAGTTCTCTGCAGTTAAGAAGCAGACATCTTGTATGAATGTTGTACATCTGGCCTCGGCATGATTCCACTTACAGGCTGCAGAGATTCCATGCACCGTCTGCTTGTCGCCGAAAGCGTCTGTCTATGTCTGCCAGTGACACCAGCTCTGCTGCAGCCAGAGCCTACAGCCCAGCCATGGCATCAAGCCTCCTGCAGATAAGCGATGCAGCCTCCTCATCAGACGAGCACTAAGAACCCCAAGAAGGCAGCTTCCCCACTCCCTTTGTTTAAAAGACTCTGCAACCTGGACATGTTGGACACAAGTTTATCGTCTCCTCATGCCTGGCCACAACACACACAGAACCCCGCACAGGTCAGTGTGGCACATTTCAAGGACGCGCAGCCTCCTCACCCATCACCAGCCAGTTCCAGCTGGGGTTTACGGAGCAAGGTAGGTGTTCCAGTACACCCATGGCCACAGGATTGGCCAAACAGATCTCTCCCCCCACTGACTACCATAGTAGGAAAAATAAATATTGTGGTAGTCAATGGGGAGTTTAGTTACTGACATTCTTCCAAATATATTTCTTTGTGTTCAGCAGAACTAAGAAATTCATACTAGTTTGGAACCACTTGAGGGTGAGTTTTTTTCCCTTTAAACTGAACTTTAGAGTATTTTTGACCCACTTATTTAATTTAATATACATTTAAACTATAATACTGTACATTTTCATTTAGTTGCAAATAACATTTAAGTGTCCAAAAACATTACTTTCAGTTTGCACTTAAGCAATATTCTTTTGAAGTATTTTATTTCTGGTATAAGTACTCTTTTTAAAAGTATGCTAAAGTACTCTTCATTTTCATAAGGGAAATTACTGAGATTGCTGTCTTTTGAATCTTCCATGACATTCCAAGGGACATCACAAAACATCATGGCAGCAACACAATACATGTCCATAAAACAATGATAATATCAAGGTATACATTTTTGCACTTATGTTCATGTAAAACATTATGATCCTCTCATTTCAGTGTTGCATCTGGGTCTGCAGGCCCATGCAAAGATCTGTGGTTCAGTGCCTTGGAGAGGAGAGAACGACTTTTAATAAACAAACTAATGGATCCCATACGCAGCCCCTCACTTCTCTCTTTTTATTGCTCTCTCAGTACAAGCAGAAAAGCTGCATTCATAGCATTATAATTAGAGAAAGGGAGAGAGAAAGAGATGGAGAGAGATAAAGAGAAAGGCTGAGAGAGATGGAGAGAGAGAGAAACCAACAATTAACTGGCGTCACAGTGTTTATAGCTAAAGATTGTTTAAGGGCGATGGCTTTCATAACTGGGCCCTGACCTTTCAAAAGCATGTTCTAAATTAGCTTTGATGCTGTGATACCACCAGGCCACTTGCATCAGCTTTAAAGCATGTGATCTGTATTGGGCAATATTACTTTTAAAAGTCACAAGTCACAATGTTATAGAGTTTATTCATTCTTAAAAGTAAAAGACATTTTTGAAGAACTGAAAAAGGTGAACTAAACTTTCTTTTTTCTTTTTGCTGTCAACAAGTGTCTAGACCCAATGGACCCTTTTTACATTTCCAGGGTTCTCAAAAGCAGAAGTCGTTATAGTTGGGTAAATTTCTGAGACTGTCCTCCAAAAAAAAACCGACCCTATAGGTCGTTTTTCAAGCATCTTATTACGACCTATATTTACGTTTTGAAGTCATGCGCCCTCTAGTGGGCGTAAAAATAATGACAGTGTCATGTTACGTCTGTCGTCATGAAATGACGTATGACTGTCATTACCAATCAAAATGCGTGTTCATTTAAATGCAGTGTGTAGACTTTTTATAGCCTGGATGCCAGCCGAACTTAGCCCCGCCCACAACATTTTGAGGTCAGGGAGTTCGGTCTGGACTCGATCCGTAGAGGAGTAATTATGCCCGAACAGAAACTGTTCGGACCAATCACATTGTCAGGGCGATGATTAACCGATTATCACCAGAAACGTAATCAGCCACGTCATCAAAGAGCGCTTGGGTTGAATTAGTTTACAACAATGATGGCTGGTGTTGAAGAACCTGAAGAACTGAGATGTGTAGATTTCGCCATCGCGTCCGTTATAGACGACATCGACAGCGCATTAATTTTAAAAGAGGAACAGAGGACCGCCATCAAGGCATTTGTCGTTGGGAAAGATGTCTTTGCTAGCCTGACGTGGTCATACTCAATTTGTGTGCAGTTGAGTTCTGTTGACAACTATGCGTCGCTCAACACACGTCACTTACTCTGTAGCTCTGATTGGTTGTAGGTCTATCCAATTGAGGTCTTTCCTGGATCGGTTGAAATACGCCCCCATAATCAAAGCTCAATGGAGCAGTATCAGACTCATATTCAAACTAGAATTGAGTATGACCACGTCAGGCTTGACTTTTTATACCATTTCTCCTATTTCCATTTAGCAAAACTAATTTTTTATTAATGACTACACCCACCCCATCCCTAAACCTACCCTCAGTGATTTATAGTGCATACACACTTTATGAGCACATGCGTTCCCTGGGATCGAACCCACGATCACATGATCACATGATTGCATATTGTTATTGCAATGCTCTACCAATTGAGCTATGCGAAACCCAAAACATGATGCAGATAAAAGGGAACAATGCATTAAAATGAAAGTGTCCTGTGGTTGATAGGGGCGCAATTTTTGCAAACGCTCCTATGGGTCGTATTTCATGAATTAAAATGAAAGTGTCCTGTTGTCGATAGGGGCGCCACTTTAGTAAACGCTCCTATGGGTCGTATTTCAGGGAAGTGACAAACGACCTACAGCTATGGAAAAAATTAAGAATCTTAATTTTTTCCATAGCAGTATATGGTCGTATTGTTTGGAGAACATGTTGAAATTTCTATAGTGGTGAATGAAGGACAACAGCAAATATATATTCTTTTGTATTCCCATTTGTATTTTGCATTCCCTAATTCCAATAGCAAAAGAAAATCTATGATAGCATTTTCACAACTCTCCAAAAGAGGGTACAATATCAAGAGATCGATTACACTGTTCAGAAGAGAAAAATCTTTACTACATTTGCAATGTTGATAATAACTGCAGAAATGCATCAAAGTCTGTAAAAAGGGTCCATTCATAATATTTGTTAGAAAATATTTAGTAAAGTAATATTTAGTAAAGTAAGATGTACTGTAAATTAATCTTTTTCATTTAGTATACTGATTATATTGGAATACAGAGGCTGATCTATATAAATGACTGGATTGCTCATTGCCTTCTAAACTGCCAGCAGGTGGTGAAGCCACTGGAAATATTCGAGCGACCATATTGGTATTCCCTACTTACAGCCAATACGAATTAGCCACAAATTAAGGAAATTAATTGCTGTGAGATTGTATTGGTGGGACAGGATTAGTATTTAGGATATACAGGTCCTTCTCAAAAAATTAGCATATTGTGATAAAGTTCATTATTTTCCATAATGTAATGATAAAAATTAAACTTTCATATATTTTAGATTCATTGCACACCAACTGAAATATTTCAGGTCTTTTATTGTTTTAATACTGATGATTTTGGCATACAGCTCATGAAAACCCAAAATTCCTATCTCAAAAAA
>RJVU01008231.1:239274-276694 GCA_003731715.1 Anabarilius grahami | reverse complement strand
CGATTTTTTTTTATTTTTTTATTTATTAAAAAAAAAAAAAAACTATTTGAAAGAAAAAAAAAGTTGACATTTTTGACCAAGAACAACAAAGGTGTTACAGGGTTACGGGTTAAGTTGACAGTTTTGAAGCAAATTTTAGCATTCCTAAATGGTTCAGTCACATAATTGAGAGCAGGAAGGCAAAACACTGAGAACTGCAGCACATGTTTTTCAATTTTCCATCAGTTTTAAACCAAGAAAGATCAGTTGACCTCTCAAAAGATGCAAAACAAGCTTTAGTAAACTTATTCATATCAAAGTCTGTTCAAGTGTATATGTAAGGAATAATTGACGACGGGCCATTGAATTCTTAGAAAATAATGCACAACTGAGGTGGCAATGCGGCCACGACGCCAAGCGGACTCAGGTAATGCGGCCAATTATTAGTCAATTATTCCGCATATACATATACACACCTCAAGACACTGTTCCGATGTTGTATTTCAAGACATTTGTCAGGTTTTGTGTGTGGGACTAATTTCTTACGCATCTCATCCCAAGCCTCCGTTGCTAATTCCAAAACATCATTTCAGAACTAGTAACGGAGGCTTGAGCCTTGATAGCAGAATAATACCATTGATACAGTTATTAACGCTCTTGAGAGAGAGAGCGAGAGAGAGAGAGAGAGAATAAGCAACATATGTGAATTAGCCAACCTGATCTGTGCATCTCTAATGACAGCAGTGTCTCTACTAATAGCAAAACTATAAGTTTATCTCAAGAACTGCACAGTTATTACCTCGCTGGTGAGTCATGTATCTTTTAAGTTGCTAAACTATTTTACTGATTAATTTGTCAGAGCAGCGCTGACCAAAAGTTTCTATGCGAGTGTGTGTCCGTACAATACAGTACGTACGTTGAAAGAGAGAGAGAGAGCCCAAGAGTATGTGCTTTCAGGACACAATAAAACATTTTGAGGCAAAAACCATGACAATAATTTGTCGTTTTCATCCTATTGTTTACTAAATTTATTTGCTTGGTCGATGTAATTGTGGGTTTTGTTTCTTTTGCGGTTGTAGGCTGTAAGGACCATTTGAAATAACTGAAAACACTTGGTGAAGTGATATGGAACTGCAATGCAGTCAAGACCTGCTAGAACTACTTTAGCCGTGCGTTTCCCTGAAAATAATTGCACACCTTAGAACGCTGGTCAACTAATCAGATTCAAGCATCCAACAGCCCCGTAGTATAAAAAGTCTTTATTTATATATGGTAGTACCCACCGGTATTTCAGTGTCTTAAATGGTGGGACATTTTAAAAACGCTGAACATGGAAATCTTAACGTGGCTAGCTGTATCAAGATTTGATGTTAAGCGATCAAATTCAGTAGGCTGTCACCTTATTGATGATAATACTATAGACCTATAAAGGGAATCAGATGAGACTACAATATGAACAATATGCTAAATTGCATATTCTGGGCGTATCAGCTTGGTTGAAATTTTTTTAATAAAAAATTATGCCAATCCATATGAATGGACAGTTACACCCCATGGGGTGCTACCTGCAGGTAGCAATATCATGCAGCTAAGTCAAAGTAAATAATATAAGTTTACTTGTAGCTTCCACCAGAAACAAACTCTTTGTTTACATCTTTTTGTGCAACTGTTCTGTACCATTTTTTGTTGTAGTTGTAACTAGGATCTGTCATTCGGAAACATGGCTTTTCACTGCTATCCTGATGACACACATCTCTACCTTTCATTCCAGCCGGAATGATCTGACGGTAGATGCTCGCATCTCAGCGTGCCTGACAGATATTTCTTGCTAGAAGAATGACCTTCACCTTCAACTCAACCTTGCCAAGACAGAACTGCTCATGGTTTCAGACAACCCATCCTTGGTGTTATAAGTGATCAGTTAAACTTAGACCACATTGCTAGAACTGCCCGATCCTGCAGATGTGCCTTGTACAACATTAGGAAAATCAAGCCATTCCTATCAGAGCATGCTACACAACTTTTTGGCCTGGCAGTGCCATCCCAAAGAGGCACAAAATCACTTTCATGACTTGCCTAACTCATGCATCATTTTTTTGTGAACAATATTTTCTGTGACTCGTTAATACTAACTCTTTGTTTATATATTTAAAAAAAAAAAAAAAACTTGTTACATGTACTCTGCTTGACTAACTGGGTCTCTGCATTGTTGCTTCTATTGTTCTCCTAATTTGTAAGTTGCTTTGGATATAATGTAATTGTAAATGGATAATACTATATTACAGTACAAAAGGTATACAGCAGTTGCCTTTAAAATGTAAATCTTTTTGCATGTTCTTCTAAATGACATGCCAAGCTTGTAATTCCTATCATTTGTGTAACTTGACATACAATGTTTCTGTACAAATGACTAATACTGTAAATGTGCAGGTTCCTTTGTTTAAAATTATCTATTCTGTACTTCTACATTGTTAATTTAACAGAAATTGGTCCTAAATGTTGATATTTCTTATGCATTTCTAAAGTACGTAATTTAGAGATTTGTTCTGTTAAAAAAAAAAAAAAAAAAANTGTTAAAAAAAAAAAAAAAAAAAAAGATTAATACTGTAAATATACAAACATTTGTTTTTAAATTTATGTACTGCATTTTTTATAAATCACTGCTTAGTTTTTGTACATGGAAAAACTATATTTTAAAAGTAAATTACTGTAGATGGCCCAAGCACTTTTAAAGCACTTTCAAGCACTTTTATAAAATAACTCATTAAAACCTTTTTTTTTATTATTTGACAGTTTGTTTTTTCCATGGTTTAACAACCAATTATCAACATTAATATACTGTTTAAAGGGTTAGTTCACCCAAAAATGAAAATAATGTCATTTATTATTCACCCTCATATCGTTCTACACCCGTAATCTTCTGAACACAAATTAAGATATTGTTGATGAAATCTGATGGCTCAGTGAGGCCTCTATTGAGAGCAAAGCCATTCAAACTCTCAAGATCCATAAAGGTACTAAAAACATTTTTGAAACAGTTCATGTGAGTACAGTGGTTCTATCTTAAAATTATAAAGCGACAAGAATACTTTTTGTGTGCCAAAAAAAAAAAAAAACGACTTTTCAACAAAATCTAGATGGGCCGATTTCAAAACACTGCTTCATGAAGTGAATTAGTGATTCGGAACTACTATCAAATGGCTAAACTACTGAAATCACGTGACTCCAATTCACTGATTTGATTCGTAAAGCTCTGAAGCAGTGTTTTGAAATCGGCCTATATAGATATCGTTGAAAAGTCTTTATTTTGTTTTTTGGCACACAAAAAAAATATTCTTGTCGTTTTATAATATTAAGATAGAACCACTGAACTCACATGAACTGTTTCAAATATGTTTTTTTTTTAGTACCATTATGGACCTTGAGAGTTTGAATGGCTTTGCTCTCAATAGAGGCCTCACTGAGCCATCGGATTTCATCAACAATACCTTAATTTGTGTTCTGAAGATAAACAAAGGTCTTACGGGTGTAGAATGACATGAATTTGAGTAATAAGTGACATTTTCATTTTTGGGTGAACTAACACTTTAAGTAATTTTTGACTATAAAGTCTATTCTGTATTTTTACAGTTTATGCATATAATTTTGTGAGATGGTTATTTGTTGTAATTTAATGGAATCCATCTGGAAACTTTGCTGCCAGACTTTTTAGCTTTTCTTTTTTTTCCCCCAGTGTATTTATTAATGCATATTGATCAAATATTAATTTCCAAGAAGAAAGAAAAAATATTATAAAAGTATTTTTTATAATTGCACCACAGGTCAAAAGTTTGGTGTCAGTAAGACTTGAATAAAAGTTTTTTTTTTTTTTTTTAGCAAGGATGAATTAAAAAAATTTATCAAAAGTAACAGGAAAGACTTTTACATTGTTGAAAATAAATAAATAAATAAAATAAAATAAAAGGATGTTCTTCGGTCCATTCAAAGAATCCTGAAAAAAAAAAAATTGTATCTCAGTTTTGTTACATCCTTTTGTTATGTGTGTGTGTGTGATAAGGGGAGAGTAATACTTGCTTATTGGACGTGTTATGTGTTGTGTGATTGCTCTCGACCCTCTCTCTCCCTTTCGCAGGCTGCTAATTGGGTTCCAGCTCATGCACATAAGTGAGTGAATGTCACGGAAACCCAAGCAGTATAACAGTTTGGAGAAGTAATGCTGAAGTGCTGCCGGCAATGCGCTTCACTCCTTTCCCTGATCCAGAACTGTGATTTCTAATCTCAGAGACTATACGGGTATATGAATTAGTGAATTCTCTTTTGTGTAACGTGTACGACCGGGGTGCGGTCTTTCTTTTTTTAGCTTTTGTTAATGATTTGTGTAAACGCTACAGCTGTAAGAGAGCATGAGGAATGCGAAGCGTGATCTTCCCTGATGTAAATATTCTTATTTTTTTTCTACTCTTTAATTTTGTGTAAATACTTTCTTTAATTATGAATTTGGAAGCCATAGGGAGAGGGTGCCATTTTCTTTGAACCTGAAATATGCATGATACAGGCATATCGTAAAATGTCAGTATAATGGTTGTGTCTCAATATGCACATAAAAAAATTATCTCTCTCTATCTCTCTCTATCTCTCTCTATCTCTCTCTATCTCTCTCTATCTCTCTCTATCTCTCTCTATCTCTCTCTATCTCTCTCTATCTCTCTCTATCTCTCTCTATCTCTCTCTATCTCTCTCTATCTCTCTCTATCTCTCTCTATCTCTCTCTATCTCTCTCTATCTCTCTCTATCTCTCTCTATCTCTCTCTATCTCTCTCTATCTCTCTCTATCTCTCTCTATCTCTCTCTATCTCTCTCTATCTCTCTCTATCTCTCTCTATCTCTCTCTATCTCTCTCTATCTCTCTCTATCTCTCTCTATCTCTCTCTATCTCTCTCTATCTCTCTCTATCTCTCTCTATCTCTCTCTATCTCNTCTCTCTCTCTCTCTCTCTCTCTCTCTCTCTCTCTCTCTCTCTCTCTCTCTCTCTCTCTCTCTCTCTCTCTCTCTCTCTCTCTCTCTCTATCTCTCTCTATCTCTCTCTATCTCTCTCTATCTCTCTCTCTCTCTCTCTCATCTATCTATCTCATCTATCTATCTATCTATCTATCTATAGAGATATAGAGAGAGACAGGTCACAGAGCCAGGTGTGATTTCGCGCGACACCCATTTAAAATGATATATGTCAGGTGGTAGCCATATTTTATGCTAAGTGCAGCACCTTTAAAATGGGCTTCTCAGAGCTACTTTGTTTTATGCAAAATTGTGCCTATTATTTGATAAATTGATTCTGGCATGAAAAGAATATAAATGACTGTCAGGAATATGCAAGAAATACTTCATGGCTTTCAGGTCTGTAGTGATTTTATTTTATTTATTTTTTTACAATGTCATCAAGACTTTAGTAAACTTCTGTAGGTCTTTTTACTCTTTAGATCTATTCACTATTTGGACAGTAATGTTTCTCAGGTGACATCTATAAAAGAACATTTATATGACTTCTACAATAAAATTCAAGCATTCTCACAGCAATTCATGTACATGTGGGTGAGAGAGTTGCAACGTATACACAGTTCAATATGGTTGTCTCTGTTTTTAAGTGCTCCATCCCCTTCAGATATTTAGGGACCCACAGCAACATTTAATAGAATCCACTCACAAATTTACTCAGATGAATGTCAAAAACGTTGCAGTGTGTATGTGGTTATAGTTAATTGTCAGATATTCTCAATAATGTTAAGAGGTCTCATAAATGTTCAGAGGTTCTAAACACCAAGCATCCTTCGAGTCAAATACTAAAAGCGTCAAAAATATTCTTTGGTGAATAGATGTGGTCAAATCAAGAGTTTTGGGAAAGTTCCCATTAATCATGATTTGGATGAGGATTAAAGAAATAGTTCAACCAAAAATGAAAACTCTCATCATACTGTCATTACTCACCCTTATGTTGTTCCAAACTAGAAGTCGCATTAGACTTTCTCACTGTCCGTCATTTTGATGGACAGGGTCGTAAAGATTGTCACAATCTATTATTACTCATCATTTTAATTTTCATGTTTTTAATGACTTTTAATAGCTTTTGTTTTCATTCACATTTTTATTTTTAATCACGTACTTACTGGTTGAGCATATAGGCTAGATTATGCATTTATTTAAGAAGAGAACAGATGAATACAGTCTGTGTGTCACATTTTATGTTTAACACCACACATGAAGACGATAGATGTTTGTTTTTTTCTGCACTGACAGCGGAGACCACTGCAACACAACCTTTTGTGCCTGAATAGGCAAATATGAACAATGCAATACATTACAACATACAATTCCCATTATGGTGAATGGGATTTCACAAAGTACAACGTTCCTGGATCATCATCTTTGTTGATCCTGGTTCAATATTCCAATCAGCCTATCGGATTTTAGGGACAAGTTTACAGTTTATGTCAAGTTTAGGCTTACAAACTTCTGCATCAGTTTTATTCACCTATCATTTCCCTCTGAAGTTTTAGGCGTAGAGATAGGGTTAGGACAAAATTCTCGGACAGGAATGTTGTTCCAGGATCATAAAATGATGTTGATCCAGGGACGTGTCTTAAAATCATGGTGAAAACGTTAAAAAAAAGAAATAAAAAAAAAAAGAAAAGAAAATTAACTAAACTAAACTCAATCTGTGCTCTGTCTGTATCTGCCTGAACTCAAATCTACCTCTGGGGCCGCATCAAGTTAAACTGGGTGCTCGCCTGTGCATAATCAAATGCAACAAGGGAGACTGATGCAGAGGTAATGATCTACAGCAAATAGAGAGAGCTTTGGTGAAACTAAGCAGATGTTTAATTGCTACAACAGTCATTTCTCACTAGAAATGACGTCAAAAGTGATAAACATTGGTCAAAATGTACATTTACACACAAACTGACCACCAACCGCAACTTTCAGATGCCAACTTTCTTTTATAACCTAACTGGCACTAACAGGATTGTGGAATATCAAAGGCAGCGAAGAATACATCTATGCTGCTTTTTTCTTTTGAAGGTAATTATTTTTTTTTTTTTTCAAATGAAGGTATCTCCGGGGACAGGAAGTGAAGCTAACACTGAATTAGGCTGTGCCTTGATGCCTTACTACCTTGGAATGCATTCTCCGAAGGCTGCATTTTTAAGATTTCGGACGCAGTTTTTGTTCTAAAGGCCAAATTTGCACTCGCCACCAACTGGACAGGGGTGGGAATTACAGTTACAATAGATCAACATGTTTAAATTCATCAAAACGACAGATGGTCTTCTGTGGAAAACAAAAGACATTTTGAAGAACTGTTGTACTTATAATGAAAGTCAATAGGGCACAAAACACGTTTTTTTTATTGTACACAAAATTTAAGCATTTTTTCTCTTTAAAGAATAAAGAAAAGTTTAGTGTGACAAGCATTTTTTTTTTTCAACAGTCATTAAAGTTACCACACAACTCTACACTCTAAAAAATGCTGGGTTAAAAACAACCCAAATTGGGTTGAAAATGGACAAACTCAGCGATTGGGTTGTTTAAACCCAGCGGTTGGGTCAAATGTTTGGCCAATGTGCTGGGCAGTTTTATTTAACCCAACTATATTAAAAAAATTACTATATGGACGGCTTAAAATTAACCCAAATTAGGTTGGAAATTAAAAATTAGACATGTAAGAGGCAACAATAACAATCAAAATGTGAACATTTAAGCAGATTAATAAATGTCGTTTAATTTTTTCTTGGGGGTGCTGGGGGGGGGGGGCTTAACAGTTCAAAGGGGGTGCTAAGAAAAAAAATTAATAAGTCAATAACTTAACTTCAATACCCTGCATTTATTGCATTTTACTTTTTAAATTTTCCATTTTAACTAAAACTATACCTTTACAAGGTCTCATTGAAAAGTGTACACAGTTACTAAGAACAGTAGCCTATCAATTTTGTTTTACACCTTTATTATTACCTTATCAGCTCTTTCAACAGCGGTTTAATAAAACTTGTGGACTACAGTGTTATAGACATATAGGCATGCGTACGTCTGTATACTGAGCTAAATGAAGGAACGTGTTTGTGATTTTAAAACGCAAACAACATGGAAGAGAGCTCAGGGTGTTGGGTGACATGTTTTCAGAAGTTGAACTTGACACGGCATTTTAAAACGCGGCACTGAGAAACTGAAAAAGCAGATGAGATGCGGTCAAAGATGCCTGTTTAACGCATTAATCTATGTTTAGATGGAAAACGACATTTTCTCTTTATTTTTCATCACCACTAGGCTAGCTAGGACAAACAAAGCACAAGAATTTATAATAAAATCTATATTATTGAATATTCAAGTGAATATTCAAAAGATCAGGGTAGGTACCATAGGCTGTAAAAAAATATGGACGTAGTGTCCGTGACGTCGGCCATAGAGTTCTGAACAGCAGTTTTGAAGCGAAAATGAGGCCGCTGCCATCTTAGCAGCGCGTCACCGCACGTCACTCCCGGATAACTGAAAATGGGCAAAGAGGAGGGACGAAGTTGGAGCCCATGCGACTTATTACTGAAACCACGCCCTCCTAGCTCGATGTGACCTTGTTAGCAGGAGTTATCTATCTTAGATACTATCTAAAATATTAATAAAGATAACAATATCATTAGAAAGTACTAAAGGTTTACTGTCAATCTACTGTGTTTTTTTTTTTTAAGATAAAATTATAGATGCTCCAACACCAGTAATTAATTTGTGTCGGGTGTGCAAATAACACAAAAAATCAAATGGGACTTCATACCTTTATAATAAAATAGAGATCGCGAGATGAATCCAATCCGTGACACTTTTTTTTTTTTTTGGTAAAATGTCCATTGCAAAACATTAAAAACAGTACTTTTTGTCCACAAAAGCGTTAAATCCATGAAATATTTATATATTATCCATTGTTTGCATTACATATCTTCGGAATGATTTGCTCTTCATCATCGTTCTTCAAGAAACGATGCAATCTGAGCAACGTTTATAATGTAAAACTATATATATATATATATATAAATATATAAAATGTACCAGATATCTGTATATCTCTCAAATGTTCTCTCAAATAAATGAGCACGTGTCCAGAGTATAATTTTTCAAAATAGTGCAGCAGTTTTAGTTATATCCAAGCAGTGCTGTCTGAGTTGTATATCCTCCTGGTATTGTCATTGTAGTAAATCTCAGGAACAAAACTTTTAGCCGATGCCACGACGATCCAACAACGTGTGTTCTGTTTATCTTCCGCATGCGAGCACATGTACACAGACGCATATCTGTCTCGAGTATAATGCAGCAAGCCATATATTGTATAAAATAATCCAGAAAAAAAGCACAAATACGGCTGAGATTAGCTGCTGAGGTAACATGACGGCTCACAGACAGCAGCGGCAATCCACCTGTCACTCAAGTGACCACGCCCTTAATTATGCAGAACTTTAAGGCTTAATATAATTTAAAAGGATGAGTTATAAAAAATAAAATAAAAAAAAAAAAATCACCCCCCTCAGAGTTGTCATGAAGGGCAAAATTAGCAGTATAGACCAAAACCACAATTTGAACCAGGTTGTAAACATGTTTTTTTTCTGCTGTAAACTTGGCTGTTTTAACATGGGGGTCAATGAGATTCTGCTCACTTTTGCAGCCTGTCCCTAGCGGCCAGTCGATGAATCGCAGTTTAAGTCACTTCCGTATTGGCTTCACGAGAAACTGGGAAAGGTTGCCGCTTGGTAGCTACTCAGCAGATTACAATACAAGAGAAGATGACAATCTCTCTGTTATCTTAATATTCCAAGATGTGTCTAAAGTCTGCGGTCTTTTGTTTAATATTTCATTGCTCATATGATGGCTGTTGACGAGGCACTTGATTGCTATTCCTAACGTGCGCGCCGTACCTGAAAGTGCAATGGCTCCTCCTGCGGTAAAACTATTGTTTATAGGCACATTTACAACATTTATTAACCCTCATTTTATTTTTTAGATTTTAATGACTTTTTAATGAAAGTGACAGTGTAAAAAACAGGAAAATCATTAGAAAATGCTTGGGGGGGCTGCACCGGTTCCAAGCACATTTCTGGTGGGGCTATAGCCTCTGCAAGCCCCGGCCTAGCACCGCCACTGATTTCCAACATACTTTGGGTTCATTTTAAGCAAGCAATACAGTCATTTTTAAACAATAGTTGAGTTAAATAAAACTACCCAGCAAAACTTACCCAACCTCTGAGTTAAAACAACCCAATCGCTGGGTTTGTCCATTTGCAACCCAACTTGGGTGGTTTTTAACCCAGCATTTTTTAGTGTGTAGTGTTTGTCAAAAAAAAAAATCTGCAATTAGAAATTAGGGAATTGTCTCATGTAGTAGGGGCATTGCATCACGTTCTCATGTAAAACAATTATCATGGATTTCATCTACCATCCAAGACTGAAACATCTTAGTTAATTTTCATTTAGAGCCCTGCCTTTTAAACAAATAATTTATACAGGATGTACATAAAATCTTTATAGAAGCCATAACATTAGCCCTTCTATTGCTTTTAGGGCATCTCTAAAGAGCCTTGTTTGAAGAGCACATGTAAAAATATGGAACGGCAGCATTTTAAAATAATCTGCAAGACTCCGCAGCACACCCCTGAGACTTCAACCTCTCTGTATCTCTCTTAAATGAGGGTGGCGTCAGAAATCACTTACATCTTTCTTCACCCCCTGGAGTGAAATTGGTTTGATCTGGAGCAGAGAGTGCTGACGTACATGCTGAATAGTAAATGCTTCATATTATCAGAGTAAAATCTACCACCTGTGAACCAGACATGAAAGTTCGGTTAAAATGACGGTGGTGATGACATCCAAGAAACTGAGATGAATAGCACATTTATCTTCACTAACGAGGGCTCATTCAGCACCAGCTCTCGTATGCAAATGAATTGCGTTTGTTTTGCGAATTTAGGATGATCTACAATACATCTAAGACATTTCAAACAACCTAAAATATAAATGTCATTTAAAGCTTTCAGGTTTCTAGCCTCACCAGGAGTCTATTGGCTTCCTGGTGGTTTTCTGACTGATGGATGATAACAGTCCATTCAGGCTTGAGTGACAGGTAAGAGCGACTACAGCTTCTCTCATGAGATGTCCAGAGCAGTCTCGCACACGTTCCGAACCATCCCAGTTCTCTTCTCCAGACCCTATCGTGCTCATACTCATCCCTGTCAGTCAAGCGGCAGTAAATAAAGAGCAGGTTATGAGAGTCTTCCTCCCTACACCCCATCCATCAGCCAGTCTCTTAATACCTACAGCTGTCACCATTTCTGAGAGGAACTGCCGTGTGATATATTTCACCTCTGTGGAGAAAATTAGCTGCTCTGGATATGTTTTGCTGCCTAAACTTAGCATTCCTGCATGCCTTCAGGAAAAAGCGGGGATGACTGTCAATGAGATGAATTACCATTCAGCTGCGGTGGGGATTTTTGTTGTCGGGCCTCTTGCACCCAGAGATTAAGGCGGCAGCATAATGCAGTTCCTCTATGATTCACACACACACACACAAAAGGCAAGAACTGCGCTGCTTGTGTGTTTTCTTTAATTACTATACTGTGTCATGCTTGATGGCCGGATGAATAGATATTTTAGATCATTTGCGGCTGTGGAGATCGAGATGAGATGTTAACAAAACATACAAAAAATAACTAAACATACATAGGACCCTGTTAAAAAATGCTAATTTTAAAAAAAAACGCCAGACGGACTTTTGCATTTAAAGTCTTCATATGAAGGTCCCACTAAAACGGTTTTGTTCTGTATTAATACTTCTAAATAATGATTTGAAAATGGTCTCCCAAAATTTACAATGACACCTATTTGTGTGGATAAAGTGTCAAGCAAATAAAAACTTTGCTTATGTTGTTGTAGAAATACCTTATTCACAGACATTTTTTATAATAATAATAATAATAATAATAAATTATTATTATTAAATTTATTCAGGAACAAATGTTTTCAATAACAGACCAAGATAAAGTAAATAATATTTAGTTGGTCATGTGATTTCAACATACTGTAGTAGATGTCATAAGGTAGTGCTGAGCGATATACCGTTCATCTGGTATACCGGTTTCAATTTTGCATATGGTATGTATTTTTCAAATACAAAGGCATTGTGGTGGCAGAAAAAAAATGTGGTAACAAGTGGAGGAATACAAGCGATATTCACAAAATAAGAGAAAGTCTTATTGTACCTTTGGATATCAGAATTGGAATGCAAAAACAGTCTTCATTTTTATAGAATACCGTTGTCAGAGATGCCCTTTGAAGCTAAACACAGACATTTATGGTTGCAATCCAAGTTTATATCTCCCAATCCGGACTCTATAACTCTCGATTGAGAGTTTATATCACAATTCTGAGGATGAAAGTCAGAACTGTAGGATATAAACTCGCAATTCTGAGGAAAAAAAAAGAAAGACATAATGAGTGTATATCTCACATTTCTGATTTTCTTCTCAGAATTGTGAGATATACACTGAAAATTACCTTTTCTTTCCTTTTATTCTGTGGCTTCAATAGACTGCAACTGCAGAACGGTCATTTTCTGCCACCAACACGTCATCAATGTTTGCAAACAACCAAATGGTCTATACAGTGGTGGTCAGAATTATTGGCACTCTTGGTAAATATGATCAAAGATGACTATAAAAATAAATTTGAATTGTTTATCCTTTTGATATTTAATTCATAAAATTAGCAAAAATCTAACCTTTCATTGAAGGAAAAGAATTGAAAGTGAAAAAAAANAAAAAAAAAAAAAAAAACAAAAAAAAAAAAACACATTATGAAATAAATGTTTTACTCCAAAACATGTTGGCCACAATTATTGGCACCCTTTTATTCAATACTTTTCCCAACCTCCTTTTGCCAAGATAACAGCTCTGAGTCTTCACCTATAATGCCTGGTGAGTTTGGAGAACACCTGACAAGAGATCAGAGACCATTCCTTCATGCAGAATCTCTCCAGATCCTTCAGATTCCCAGCTCCATGTTGGTGCTTCTCTTCAGTTCACGCCACTCATTTTCTTTAGGGTTCAGGTCAGGGGACTGGCCATGGCAGAAGCTTCATTTTGTGCTCAGTGACCCATTTTTGTATGTTTGATGTTTGTTTTGGATCATTGTCTTGATGGAAGATCCAACCACTGCCCATTATTGGATTTCAAGCAGAAGCGCTCAGGTTTTGATTTATCATCTGTTGATATTTGATAGAATCCATGATGCCATGTATCTGAACAAGATGTCCAGGACCTCCAGCAGAAAAATAGGCCCACAACATTAAAGATCCAGCAGTATATTTAACCATGGGCATGGGGTACTTTTTATCCATGCGTGCACCAAATCCATCTGGTGGGTTTGCTGCCAAAAAGCTCTTTTTTGTGTTTCATCTGACCATAGAAGCCGGTCCCGTTTGAAGTTCCAGTCTTGTCTGACAACTGAATATGCTGGAGATTGTTTCTGGATGAGAGCAGCAGATTTTTCTTGAAACCCTCCCGAACATGTGGGGATGTAGGTGCTGTTTGATCATTTGTTTTAGGCTTTCTAAGAGTGCGTTCACACTTGTCATGTTTGGTTAGATTAAAACGAACCCTGGTGCGATTGCTCGGTTAGAGCGGTTCATTTGAACATATGTGAACGCTGCCATCCGAACCCTGGTGCGCACCAAACAAGAGGACCGAGACCGCTGAAAAGATGGGTCTCGGTCCGCTTCCAAACGAACTGTGGTGCGGTTCGAATGATATATGAACACAACATGGACCAAAGACATGTAAACGAACCAAAAACAGGAAGACGAGACCCTAAAAAGGACAGAATCCTCACGCATGTTGGGTTTTTCTTGTCATAGTCACGAGTTTGCCCATCACAGGCATCAGACGCGCGTCTCCACGCAGTAGATCGTTTGTGTGTGTGACGGATGGATTCCCGCCACTGTTTTGACTACTTTACACATTTTATAAGCTCTTCACGAGTTCCCCAGCTGGCCAAAATACCACTCACATGCAGGCTACACACACACACACACACACACACACACACAACGAGCGCATTTACCTCAGCACACAGCATTGTTTTGGATGTTCGGTAAGTTCCGTCTCAAAATAGGCAATACGTCATAAAATCTGACCAATCACGTTGTGAATGTATCGCTATGCCTTAAGGTTCGGTATCTTTTGGTTCGGTGATAAAATTGCCAATCTGAACACTAATCGGACCAGGACAAAAAATTTTTTTTTTCTTCTCTGGTCCGGACCAAATTAATCAAACGAACCGAACTACAAGTTTGAACTCAAGACTGAACTAATCTCTGCAATTCTCCAGCTGTGATCCTTGGAGAGTCTTTGGCCACTCAAACTTTCCTCCTCACCGCGCATTAGGACGATTTAGACACACGTCCTCTTTCAGGCAGATTTGTAACATCTTTAGTTGATTGGAACTTTTCTTTGTTACTTTGCAATCTAACGGTTACTTTTCTTAAATGAGACCCTCTCAATGAAGTATGCGGCCGACAAATGCAACTTCCGGAGGATGCAGCCTTCGTAATGAGACGCAGCTAGAGAAACTCAAAGATCTTCATGACAACTTGTCAAAATAAAAGTTTGGTTTAACTTTAATTTAAACAGTAAACTTGCCAAAAATAAAAGGTATTATTACATTTTAATTTGATTACATTGTAAAAGGTTAACTAAATTGTTAGTTTTATGAATTGTTTTGATCACCTCATGATTTACCTCATGATTTACCTCATCGTCCAGTAACGAAAAAAGGAAAAATTCTATGATATACCGAAACCGCCAGAATCTTTAAAAAAAATACTGTGATACAGATTTTTGGTCATACCACCCAGCAGTACCATGAGGGGATATCCCCCTTAAACAGAACAAAACATTTTGTTCAACAAGTTTTCTAGGACACTGAAATGGAGTCATCATTTCATGTGAATGTGCATAATTTCTTGCTAGAAAAATGCTTGCATCTCTCTCTTCTGAATAATAAATAATTGTTTTACTCAGTTATATTTCTGTTTGTTTGGGAACTATGAAACACTGTAAAAAAAGAGGTGTAAGCTTTTTAGCCAACAACAAAAGCATTGTAAAGCTTCTTTAATGTGTTGAATACCCCTATACTGAAGAACTTAATGTGCTCAAGAATACTCATTCATCAGTCAGAGGAGAGGAGACACTGCTCATTTATTCATACATGGGAATATTAGGAGGCCATGATCAAACAGACCACAGTGAAAATGGGGCCAGGATAGCTGGGGCAACACCATTACCCTTTGAAAGCAGTTCCTGGTACATAATGATCACATACATCTCGGCTGATGTTCTGTGGTATTGGGAGGTTATTAATATATTTTCAAATGGCTGAAACAAACTATATTATATGAAGGTCACACTAAAATTGCTTTACCCTTGAGTGAGTGAATGAATGAGTGAATGACATATCATATACACACTATATTGCCAAAAGTATAGAGGGTATGCATCGACGTCACTTTCCCGCCGGAACGCGCTAACTCAGCTGGATTGAGTGGCAAGAGAACCTGCTGCGTGACTGGATTTAATAGGGGAAACTGCGAAAACGCGAGTAAAACAAACGGACTACACTAAAGGTTGGACTCGAATGTGTTTCTTACAACTTGTCAAATAAACCTAATCCATGGATATTGACATGCAGCCAGGAGTCGTGTTTCCTGACATTTATAGGTGCCTGATTTGACGCCGGGGAAATACATAAAGCAAATCTGCCTGTGAATATTTAATATAACTACAATATAGGTAGGTTTAAATCCGCGTAATCACATATCAATGTTATATATATCGTCATATTGTCCAGCCCTAAAACATATATAGTTTTATAGTATAGTTTTTATCAGTGTTTATTTTAAAACACACAATTATGCAGAATATAAGATGGAAAACATTTAATTGATGATTTGTCAACATAATATATAACAATACAATATATACGGTATGATTTTACCTCAAAATCCAACAATTTGACAAAATGATAACTGCAAATCCATGTTTCTCTGCTGGAGTCGAGTTGTTTCTGTGAATTGCAGCAATCCATTTGCTTCTTTTTTCGGCAGTCTTTAAATATATGCCTCAGGTTTTGTGTCAAAGCTGTTTGTACAGTCAATCACAAAGCTCTTTTCCATTTTGGATGTGTTTTGTGTTTTTTGCGGCATTCAAGCTGAAAACCAATGCTGCCGCTCAGTCTTTTGTTACTTAGCGGGCGTCACGTGCATACCCTCTATTGGGACACCCCTCCAAATCATTGAATTCAGGTCTTCCAATCACTTCCATGGCCACAGGTGTATAAAATAGCAACCTAGGCATGCCGACTGCTTCTACAAACATTTGTGAAAGAATGGGTCGCTCTCAGGAGCTCAGTGAATTCAAGCGTGGTACCGTGATAGGTTGCCACCTGTGCAATAAGTCCATTTGTGAAATTTCCTCACTACTAAATATTCCACAGTCAACTGTTAGTGGTATCATAGTGGAAGCAATTGGGAACAACAGCAACTCAGCCACGAAGTGGTAGGCCATGTAAAATCACAGAGCGGGGTCAGCGCATGCTGAGGTGCACAGTGCGCAGAAGTCGCCAACTTTCTGCAGTCAATAGCTACAGAACTCCAAACTTCGTGTGGCCTTCAGATTAGCTCAAGAACAGTGCGTAGAGAGCTTCATGGAATGGGTTTCCATGGCTGAGCAGCTGCATCCGAGCCTTACATAAAGTAAAATGCAAAGCAGTGGTGTAAAGCAAGCCGCCACTGGACTCTAGAGTGGAGATGTTTTCTGTGGAGTGACGAATCACACTTCTCTGTCTGGCAAGCCAATGGGCGAGTCCGGGTTTGGCGGTTGACAGGAGAACGGTACTTGCCTGACTGCATTGTGCCAAGAGTAAAGTTTGGTGGAGGGGGATTATGGTGTGGGGTTGTTTTTCAGGGGTTGGGCTTGGCCCCTTGGTTCCAGTGAAAGGAACTCTTAATGCTTCAGCATACCAAGACATTTTGGGCAATTTTATGCTCTCAACTTTGTGGGAACAGTTTGGGAATGGACCCTTCCTGTTCCAACATGACTGTGCACCAGTGCACAAAGAAAGGTCCATAAAGACATGGATGAGCGAGTCTGGTGTGGAGGAACTTGACTGGCCTGCACAGAGTCCTGACCTCAACCCAATAAAGAAAACCTTTGGGATGAATTAGAGTGGAGACTGCGAGCCAGGCCTTCTCGTCCAACATCAGTGCCTGACCTCACAAATGCGCTTCTAGAAGAATGGTCAAAAATTCCCATAAACACACTCCTAAACCTTGTGGAAAGCCTTCCTAGAAGAGTTGAGGCTGTTATAGCTGCAAAGGGTGGCCCAACTCCATATTAAACCCTACGGATTAAGAATGGGATGTCATTAAAGTTCATGTGCACATAAAGGCAGGCGTCCCAAAACTTTTGGCAATAGTGTATCATATATCATATATCATATTATATCATATATCATATATCTCAATCTAAATAAATCTTACTGACACCCACCTTTTGGAACAGCAGTGTATGCAATGATATATGGTTAGTGTATAGTTGCATGTTTTTTCAACTATGAGCTCTTCTGGCCCTGTTGACTTTTAGACAACTTTCTTAAATGTTTTTAAGAGACTTTTTTTAATGTCCACAAAAGGCAAAAGTGCTCAATTTCAAGGGACAGATGACCCAAAAATGAAAATTCTGCCATTAATTACTCAACTTTATGTCGTTCCAAACCTGTAAGGCTTTCGTTCACCTTCGGAACGCAAATCTGAGAGCTTTCTACCCCTCCTTAGACAGCTACACAACTACCACTTTGATGCTTCAAAAAGTTCATAAAGAGATCATAAAACTAATCCATATGAATTAAGCAGTTTAGTGCAAATTTTCTGAAGAGACATGATCACTTTATGTGATAAACCCATTTAATTTACGCTTTTATTCACATATAAACATTCATCAGCAAACATAAACAGAAGCTCAAACAAACCTGCTTGACGCGCGGGAATAAACCTCATCCAGAAGCTCAAACGTGTTGCATAACAAACGAGAATGAACCTCATTGGTTCTTGCATACGTCAAGAAAACATTCTCGAGCTTTCATTTACCACAACTGATGTGTGAGTTGATGAATGATTATATGTGAAGACTGGAGTAATTGTTGCTGAAAATTCATTTTAATTTAAAATATTAAAATAGGAATCAGTTATTTTAAATTGTAATAATATTTTACAGTTTTTACTGTATTTTTTAAATCAAATAAATACAGTCTTGGTGAAAGACATGAGAAAAAAAAAAAAAAAAAAAGTTATACAGACCCCAAACTTTTGAACGCTAATGTACAGATCAAATGACCAGATCCTTGCTGATTCTCACCTCTATTATATCTGTTCAAGTCATTTTTGATCTTGTAAATGTATGTCAAAAAACCTCTTCAGAATGCATATGAATATGTAGTATAATATCCATGATAGTAACAATAGAAGCAATGTTGGGTGCCCAATTTTCTTATCTGCAATTCCTGCCTAAAGTGAACAGAGACTGGGCCATTTAGTGCCCAATGACATGTGCTGAAGGGAATCTATGTCTGTGGACTAATTGACACATCATATGATTAAGCTCATTAGTCTACAACAACTTATCTGTCATGAAAAGCAAATGTCTTGATTCTAAAATAGTCGTTTATTAAGTATTTTTAACTTATGGTGAAGATAGGTTCTCCCATCAAAACTTCTATCAGACTGTTGTATCACAGTAATTTTCCAGTGGTGTCAACATTCACGAATGAAACACTGTATCAGCTATAAAATCTGTGTTGATCAGGACTGACTCAGACAGATTTATACAAAAATGTGCAGATATTCTTCAGTAATTCACACAGAGAGAGAAAGAGAGAAAGATGCTTAGTACTGCTTCCTCCATCTGCCCCCTCTTTTTTTCTGGCAATGAAAAGAATTTGTTTTGGCTGCCTTGAAAGTTGTGACAATTGCAGATTTGACACAAGCCATGTGCATGATGTGTGATGCAAGAGAGGGCTCAAAAGAACTGTGAGATGCATAAAATCGTTTATGATGACATGCATGGGACTTATTGCAGCATAAAACAATTTCACATGTCAGCTGATAAATTTCAAAGCACATGAAGAGAAATTAAATTGGTTTTCAGTGTAGTCCAACATATTTCTAGCGGCTACACATGCTTTGTTTCAGACACAGCTCAACTAGAGCTCCAATGGCCATTTTTCTCTGTCCTTAATTACTTTTCGACCAGTGGCTGTCAATCCGTAAACCGCTTGTAAGTGCTTGACATGCAGGATGTACCCGTCTATTAGCATTCTTTATTGATTTTATGTAGCTTAACCACAATTTAAATAAAAGCTTTTGGTGACTCTCCAACATTTCACATATAGATAGATATGTGTGCGATATATGACAGTACAAACAGTGTCAAAACAACCGCCCTGTGGCATGCTTACTGTCAGTCAAAGGACAATTGTCAACAATAAAATCATTGAAAGCTTCTTTACATAGCACAATGTAGATATAAATGCATGCTTTGGGCCCAATCCCAATTCTATTTTATACCCCTTCCCCTTCCCCCTACGCCTACCCCTTCCCCTTGCCCCTTGAAACAGAGTGTCAAGGGGTAGGACTGAAAATATTCCCCTAAGAAATGGGACACCACTACTAGACCGTTACACGTCATCAAAACGTATGAGCCTGCGTGTTTCCTCAGGAGTCCCTGGTTGATACAGAACATACAATACTGATGAATAAGCACGCAAACTGAATGCACTTTTTGTTTATATCATGTAACGTACACGTATTTATGGACGTAACCACAACAAAACAATACATTAATCAGGCATGCGGCAAAAAGACAAGTTAGCTGCCACCGGATTTGAATTTATGTTGTCAAATCAACGCGGGTTTCAATAAAATATAAAAAAAATATTTTGTGGAACTATCCTAAAGTAAAAAACATTAGCGAACTTTTTTCATAGCGATTTTAACAAATCTTTTTTCGGAGAACATAACCGTATACATGAACACAAGATTAAAGGCAACATAAAACAAGTGATTATTTATTACTAAAATACTGTTTACCAAAAAAAAATACTTACATTTATGGGTCTCTCTGCTCGCTCGGTCGGCCATGTTGGAAATTTATCATACCCCTTCGTCTGAAGTGTGGTCCCGAAAAATCTTCGTTTGAAGGGCTACCTGGCCCTTCCCCCTACCCCTTCCCCTCCAACCAAATGAGAATTGGGACACCCCTACCCCTTCACGTGAACGCGCGAAACAAAGGGGAAGGGGTAAGGGGTAGAATTGGGATTGGGCCTTGGTCTGTCTTTTTTCACATCTTGTACTTGAATTTCACACAAAATTATGTTAAAATGCCCATCTTGGAGAGTATCCTAGTAAACATAGTTGGTTATGTCTTAAGTGAAAGTAAACAGTCAACAAAGAAAATGCATGTGTAATAGTATCAGTATATTGGATCAGTGCATTAAATCTTAAATTGACAGCAGCCGAATATTCCTGCTGCTGTCTGTGTTATTAAAGGGTTAGTTCACCCAAAAATGAAAATTCTGTCATTAATTACTCACCCTCGTTTCACACCCATAAGACCTTCATTCATCTTCGGAAACACAAATTAAGATATATTTTTGATTAAATCTGATGGCTCAGTGAGGCCTTCATTGACAGCAAGATAATTGACACTTTCAATGCCCAGGTACTAAAGACATATTTAAAACTGTTCATGTGACTACAGTGGTTCAACCTTAACCCTCTGGAGTCTGAGGCTGATTTGGGGCCTGGAGAAGTTGACATGCCCTGACATTTGTGCTTTTTTCAGTTGTTCATAAACATATTAATGACACAAGTGTCATTACACTGTATTCAGCACAAACTAGGCTACCATAATATGTGAGGAACATGTATGTACATGTTTGTGTTTTTGAAGGAATAACATTTATGCGTGGTTATTGAAAAAACAAAAAACTTAAGTCACTGAAATAAGGCCAAAAAAAGTATAGTAAATCTGTGTTTACAATACTTTAGGGTATTGGAGGTTGTAGACTAGAGTTTTTGCTTCAAAATTATGTAAAAATTATGCTGACTACTCTTTCATTTATAACAATATATTGATTTAGTTTTTGTAAGACACTTTTTTGCCAAGAAACACCGTATGCGTGGAGGCGTGAATCATCATGAATAATGGGTCATTGCAAATTAATGAGGCTTTTCAGTCAGGTAGGCTGTGAAAAAAACCTTCTGTGATGTCTCAAGCTCATCATGGTAAATGAAACATACAGAAAAATATTACTACACTATAAAGAAATGGTTTTATATTATACTTTAAAATATAATGTATTTCTGTGATGCAAAGAGTCTGAATATAGGCTTTTAGTTTAAAAGCATGCACATCTGGAGAAATATTGGATTCTCATATGTTTGTGTCAATTTTCTATACAGAGGAGTTATATTTATTTAATATTCATTGTCATTACTATGAGCGCTGGTGTTTTCAATTCATACTTGCAGTCGGAGGGCGCTCTCTGTGCATTTTTAGTCCACAAATTCATCTAAAGAAGAAGAGGCTATTCCATGAATGGTGTTTTCAATTCATACTGCAGCCGGAGGGCGCTAAAGAAACAAAAACTCATCTAAAATTCATCTATAGAAGAAAAGAAAACAGGAACTAACTGCATGTCTTCCAGAGGTCGCTAACCATGGCTTTTACATCCAGATAAAAACTTTTCAAGACAATAAATACACGATTGAGACGATGTATGCATCTGTTGCCTCTGAATTTGCCTGTGAATAGTGCTGGCTCCTTGGGCGTGGCTGCATTAGTGGGTAATGAGCTGAATCACGGACTTCTGACATAATTACATCTTTTCATACAGATTACATAAACAGAATGTTTGTTTTCGATTTGACTTACACGATTTAAAACCTGACATTTCAAAGTTTTTAGACATGTGTGTCATTTTTTTGTGATTAGTATTCACTAAATTACAGTTCATTTTCTGAGAACTATCAGATTGGAGTTCGTTCAGAGGGAGACGAGAGATCACGCATCATGTTAGTTTTCTTTATTTTACAAAAAGCACAACATTTTGTTTTTACTCAGTGTATATAAATAAAAGAAGATATTCTATAGTTTCAATTGATATATTACTTATGTCTCTATGACAAAAAATGACGGAGTATTTTAAGTCTGTTTTACTGCAATGTGAAAAAAACCTGCAAAACGCACCGGCGTGTTTTCGGACCTCAGAGAGTTAATGTTATGAAGCGACGAGAATACTTTGTGTGGCAAAAAAAAATTAAATAACGACTTTATTCAACAATTTCTAATGATGGGTGATTTCAAAACACTGCTTCATGAAGCTTTGAAGCTTTACGAATATTTTGTTTCAAATCAGTGGTTCAGAGTGTGTATCAAACTGCCAAAATCACATGATTTCAAGGCTTCATTACGTCATAAGTTTTTTGAAACGTTTCAAAATGTCAATGGTTCACCACTGGGGGGTGATGATTACTGTGAAATGTGAACTAGTGATGGGCAGAGTGAGGCTTCATGAAACACAAACAGTTGATCCGCAATTGATCCGCAATTGATCCGAATTGTGTCGTCGAGGCTCCACAGTGACACTGGTCACTTGCAAGTGTTGATCGGAAATAACCTTGAAAATGATCCAGACAAGCGATGACGAATTATAATGTACATGTAGTTTTGCCAAACAAGGAAGTGTGTGTGGGAGTGTTCTCGACTGGGTTCGAATCCTGGTCAGAACAGTGTTTTGCTATAAAAACTAATGCAAATTAAACCTCTTACAAACCCATTGCAAATGTTTCATTGAAAGTAAAATTTATGAATCATATAATAAGATTGAATATCAAGTGCCTTTTATCAATTTTCAGGGCTTTTTTTGTTTGTTTTTTGTTCCATGGATGGGCCAATAAGAGACTATTAACTACTATTATTATTTTTAATTATAGGCCTACTAATGTCTAATTAAAACACCTACAAACGTATAAAACTGATCAGAGATCAGGTAAAACCTATAGACTTGATTCATGGGTTCACATAGTTCATAGCCCCCCAGTGGTGAACCACTGAAATTTCAAAACGTTTCGAAACACTTATGATGTAACGAAGCCTCATTTACTGAAATCACATGACTTTGGCAGTTTGATACATGCTCCGAACCACTGATTCAAAACAAAAGATTCGTAAAGCTTCAAAGCTTCATGAAGCAGTGTTTTAAATTGCCCATCACTCAATATCGTTAAATAAAGTCATTATTTGTTTTTTTGGCGCACAAAATTATTCTTGTAATGCTTCATAATATTAAAGTTGAACCACTGTAGTCACATGAACTGTTTTAAATGTGTCTTTAGTACCTTTCTGGGCATTGAAAGTGTTAATTATCTTGCTGTCAATGGAGTCCTCACTGAGCCATCGGATTTCATCAAAAATATCTTAATTTGTGTTCCGAAGATGAACGAAGGTCTTACGGGTGTGGAACGACATGAGGGTGAGTAATTAATGACAGAATTTTCAATTTTGGGTGAACTAACCCTTTTTATGTTAATCAAACAACAGACTAACTGCAAAAATCACTCATTGCTCTTGACTGAATAACTTTTGTAAACTTTAATTTATAAAGTGTTATTTTACATTTTATTACTTTATTCAATTTAGATACCCAATCTGTATCTAAATACTGTTAGATCTACCTCAAAAACCTGAAGTTTGTGTTTATTTTTGATTGTATTAATTTTGTTTGATTAATTATTCTTATTATATTATAGACGACTTTAATAGTGTTAGAAATTTATATTTTAGATTTATATTTTATTTATATTTATGTAGAATTTTTCCTTATTTGCATTGTCTTTGCATTCTACGTAAAAAGTCTGGCGAGTAAAATAAAAATGTACAAGCCAATGGCGACCTAAGCTTCAGTTTGTCTGTAGAGGGTTGAATGTTTTTCTTGAGGTTAGTTCACATTTAACTGTTAAATTAACAATAGATTACAGCAAAGGTATTTAATTAAACACACAAATGGCAGTAATGAACATGCACAATTAAATATCCAGTATTGACTTATGCTGACAAATTAAATAAAAAAAAACTTCTAATAAAGACTGATAACCAATATGGTACTGATAACCAATATGGTACTGATATATTGTGCATCCCTGGTTATACTTCATGAAGAGGTCTCCAATGGAGGCTCACGGTTTTCTGCTCTGTCTCACATATACTAGTACTGTAGACTAGTACTCTGATTTGGATATGGATCTGTGACAGGGTGTAAATCAATCTTCATTTAAAAAAAAAAAAAAAAAAAAAAATTCAGGCTGTGTTGTACTAACCTGCGTGAGTGCGTCGACACACTGAAGCTTCTTTGTTTAAATTAGCTCAAATTTACTGTTAGATGTAATGTAATTACCTTGACAAACTATACATCATTAAAAAGATCTAAGACTCAATCTTCCATTTTTACCTTAGTCGTTACCTTTTCACTGAAATATGAGCGTCAGCCTCAGCCATTGAGAAAAAAACTCTTGTGAGATCATCATGAAAAAAACTTTACAAAATAACATCCCTCAGGGGTTTTAGCTTAAAAGCAAGCACATTTTGTGAAATATTGATGGATTCTCATACGTTTATGTCAATTTTCTATACAGAGGAGTAATATTTATTTAATTTTTACCAAAAACACGCTGTTGTCATCATATGAGCGCTGGATATTCTGATGTACTGTGTTTTCAAGTCATACCTGCAGCCGGAGGGCGCTCTGTGCACACTTAGTCCACAAATGCCTCAATGAAGAAAAATGTATACCATGTGACATTCCAGGAACTAACAGAGGCTTCCAGAGTTCGCTCAAACCATGGATATAACATGCAGATCGACACTTTTGAAAGTAATAAATACACGAATGTGACGATATGTGGTTTATCTGTGTTCCTTATGCCATGTCGGGTATTCATAATAATAGATTATATTTATAATGCAATGCTAATCGAGATAGCTTTTCTCATTGTGCAGAATAGCATAAAATAATATATTTTCTGTTCTGAGCTAATGCCAATAAATAATTTTGAATTGTAAAGCTCACTGATTTTTTCAAGAAGGTCATTAGATACAGTTTCAAAGAATGTGAAGTGAGAAGTTTGGTGAAAGAAATGAGGGATTAAATGAATAGAACATTGTCAGTAATTATAATAGAGACAAAAGAAAATAATAAATAGAGCCATAAGCAGGCCGGAGAGGTGTGAATGTGTTCAGGGCAGACTGAAAGTGAATGGGGCAGTTAGCACCACAAAACAATATAGACAATACACTTGAATAGATGCCAGATGATGACAATAAACATCAGTTAACATTTTAGAGTCTTCTCAAAATAAAATCACATGACATGGTCTTGAAAAACATTTAATAAAACTTAGAGTTTTAAACTTATCTTCAGATTTGAAATATAACATGGTCAGACATGTGGCTTTAGCTGCAGTGCATTTCTAGATTGCCACAAGGCCAACTTCAATTTTATTTCCATAAAGATATTTCATAAAAATAAATTTCTAATAACTTTTCAAAACTTTGAAGCTATTTTTAAAGCTGCTGTCCGCAACTTTGTGTTCAAAATTTACAAAAATGATATAATGAGAATGTACAACATGAATCCATTTTCCAAACCGTGTTTTTGTCTTACCCTGAATCATTATAGTAACTTATAATAAGTGTTTATATTTCAGACCGGACTGGTAGGACCCGCTGCAGAGTATCACAGTAACTGCGTGACTCGCCATAAACATACCATAGACATACATGAAGAAAAGTAGCTCCGACTACAATGTTCTTCCGCAAGACACGTGCAGTTCTGTTTATTGACCGCTAGAGGGCCAAAAATCACGGACTGCAGCTTTAACTATTTTCTTCCTTGTGACAATAATTAATTATGATTTTACAATAAACTGCAAAGTGTCTGCTTTCAAACGAGACCTTACTTATACTTTTAGTGCAAATGGTTCATGAACTGTATCTGTTTTAGTTTGGGTATGTCATTTCTTGGGATTTTTTAAAAGCGGGGGCAGGTTAAAGCTATGTTAAGAACACAGCCGAGTGTTCAACATGTTTTAGCTCATCAGCCAGCAACGGTCAGGGACACCATCCATTCCACAGCCCCACAGGCAAATGCAGATCGCACTGATGCAACGGTGGGACTCACAGATAACGGGCACTTTAGTTTGCTGGGCACAGAGCATTTAACAATCATCAAAATACAGCTGCCCCTTCCCCAACACGAAGTCCTTCCCACACCTCAGGTGAATAAACACGAACCAGATTGCCAATCCGACACCCCTCTCAGCAGCTCGAGATGGTGTGCATCTAAGCCCAGCGTGATATTCCACAGTATGTGACTCTGACTCAGAGACAAAGGTTTAAAATCTTTCTCCAGCTTTACCTCTTTTGAAATCCTTCTTTTTGCCCTCCCTCACAGCACTGAACGGTGTAATCCTCTAAAAAAGGATCAACGAGCACATAAAACCACAAACATAAATAAGGCATCATAAACTATGAGCTTGGACGACTGGCTCGCTTATGTTATGTAGGTTGATGCCCCTTTTCTGACCCCAACAACCTCATTACGCCACTATTCCATAAAGAGGTTTATAGTTCATAACAGAGACAGAAAAAACAACTGGTTATAAAATTTCATCTGCAGATAATGGGTCTTATTCACTAACTGTGTACGCACATACAGTTCCACGTTAAATTGACCAAACGGGACAGTAAAGACATTTATGTTGTTACAAATGATTCCTAATTCAAATAAATGCTGTTCTTGTCAACTTTTAATGCAATAAAGAATTTTGAATTATCATGATTTCCACCAAAATATTAATTGATCTGAGCTCCAAATCAGCACATTACTGATTTGACAATTTTCACGATAAATTATGATTCATTATAATGCAATGAATAATTATATATGAATTATATGTTTCCTGGGCTGCACTTATATGCTTTTTACATCAAAAATTGTCAATTTAGAAATAAAAAGGCATTTTTTCTACCCTGATTTTAGCCCTCTTATTTGAAATCTGTTTTAAGGGGCGTGTCTGCTGGGAGACTTCAGTGTGAACGCCCACTGCTGTAATTGGCTAATATCTTTGCATATGAAATAGCTAAGTATTATATTAGCACATTTTTACAGCTCTCAAGGTTAACTAATAATAAAAGGTGTTGATTATAGTATTTAATTTAGATCTATGGCATTATACTAAGATCGTGGCATGAAAGGTTGCAGTGATGAACATTGTAGCCGATCCCAGACATGCTGAGTGCATGAAAGCAGTGATCTCGTCATTGCAACTCAGTTTCTGCACACTAACTAATGTTTTCATCATAACTAACAGTGCAAACTCAATGTAACTAAGAGATTCGTTTAATAAAATGGGAGTTTTGGTGTGAGTCCACAACTCAGTCACTGATAAACTCACGCCGTTTAATTTAACAGCTCCAGCGTGCGCTGTTTGATTGACAGCTCCAGCGATTGTAAAGGGAGCGTTCTTTGATCATTTTCTATTTACAATTAAATCACAGTTAACAACAGATTATTTTCATCCTACTAAATTGACCGTTTAGTCACTGGTTTGATTTACTGACACATAAACAAAGAACATTTTACTGTACATGAATCATTACGTATCAGACCAGGCATTAGATTGAACACTGTTACTTACATGTTGTCGCATTACTGTTGAGTCCATATCGTAAAAAAGTCTGTTTGCAAAGCCTGCACTGAAATGCAATTGATTTACCAAAGAATCCACAATGGCTACGTTTACATGCACCAATTTGTCAATCCGAATGAATTGAATCCGATTGCAGATCTGTTTACATCAGTGGCGGCTACTGGTCTGTCAGAGAAGGGAAGCTCATTTTCGGCCTACATCATAAAATTGTCTATTTAATTAAAAGTAAATTCTGCCCTACGTTCCTTTTCAAGAAAATGGTCTGTGACCCTGTCGTACCAACTAGGAGTCTTTTCAAGTAAAAAAATATTAAACTCTGTAAAACTGAAACAAGGAATGTGGTGTATAATTGTGTGAAATGTATGATGAAAATCAAGCAATTTCGCCAAGCAAATATCAAAGAAATAGGTTGCAGCAGTTTTTATTTCGACTGAACTTGAGAAATCCGCGATGGGACTGAGCGCGAATAGCTTCAGTGATTCCTTATAGTACAGAATCGCTGTCAGTAAAAAGGAGATGCAGTCTTTCGACAGACCCTCCAATCATCACGCAGAAGCTCGGAGTCCGGGCCAGCCCACTCCCCATTCACCCCCAGAGACGCTGAGCGTCCGTGGGCGGGACATAATCGCAGCGTTTATCCAATGACCGTCTAGTTTCGAAGCGCTGAAAAAAACCGTTCAAAGCAGCCCCATTGAAGTCAATGGACGCTGGGCTTCAATAGGGAAATGCACTGTGACGCTGCGGGAATGTATGAGAAGGAAATCGAGTCAGCCGACCTTCTATATGTAACTGATTCTGAACGAACTCGTCTTTGAGATGAACGTTTTCTAACGCATTTTTAGTCAATAAAATGTTAATACAATAGTACATATTTGACCATTAATTTTGTGACATTATAAGGGAAGCCGAGCTTCCCTTGCAGTCTTAAAGAAATCGTCCCTGGTTTACATGTACTCAAAACATTGTAATCTGATTCAAATATCCGTTTATATGTGTTTTATATACATTCCGATTAAAACTTTTGCGCATGCGCTCTGTGTGTGTGACGTCATATCAATCACACTTGCGGTAACCAGGTTTGCACCAACAGACGATGATCATTTATCGACGATAGCCTGATATTGTCAAAAGCATAAAATCTTGGGAATATTAAGAGGATTTGGTATTTCCAATTAATGTAGACCTGTTATATTCTTCTAGTCTATTATTATAACTATTAGGTTCGGCTTCTTTTATTATTAAATGAATATTATCCGTGCTGTGAGGAAAATAAAAGATTAGGCTATTAGCGATCTTTGAAAATGTTTTAAACATAGGCCTATAACTAAAATTATTAAGAGTGTAGGCTATAATATTTCCTAACACCGCAGTCATCAATGAAAATTAAGCGCAGCTTTACTTCAAGCACCGACTTGAAGTAAAAAAAACAACCTGTTTAACACGAAATACTATTATTCTCATTTGTTTCACTAGTCTATATGTACAGCCACAAGAGAAATAACGGAATAAATTAAGACAGTTATATACCGTTATCAGCATATGTTGAAATTCGTCTCAGAGAATATGCTCTGTTAATGCAGCGTCAGACAGCTCTGTCACTTTTTACTTTCACTTTCTGCAGTGAATACTGACCGAGGTTGAGACTTTTTCACCGGCATAACTCTTGCGCAAAGTTTGCACGTTGCTTCTTGTGTGATATCCATTGGCTCCCCTTCTTGTTTTAAAACGGAAAGATTTCCAATATTATGATGAAGGGATACAGCTACGCCACTGCCTGTTGGCATACATATTTACAACTAAAGACGTGAACGTGAATTTGCTCACTGCGTAATGCGTGTCAACATTGCACTGCGCATGTGCCCCAGAGACTTCTGAGTACTATTGAGAAAGTAGTCGGATTCAAGCGTTTACATGGTCATTTTTTGCTGTTGGATCGGATTAGAAAAGGAATAAACCACCCTTTCCAATCCGATCGAAATTTCATTCAGATCGAGCTCAATCGGATCGATTAAGGTGTTTGAAAAAGTCGTCAATCCGATCACAAATGGATTATTTGGGTGCATGTAAACGTAGCCAGTGAAACGTACCGAATACAAATAAATAATGCTCAACGGAGACATTCACATTGTTGAAAATAAATAACCATATTCCTTGCTTGTCATTTTTTAGTCCTGTATCGCTCTTCTCTCCTCCTCGTCTCACTAACATGCTAGTGGTTAACGTTCGCTGGGCCTGGTGTCAATTAAAGCTTTTATTGGACTAACAAGGAAGTTTTCAGTTCTGAAACTCACAGGATATTCTTATAGTACATGGATCTCTTATATATCAAAAGCTCAAGGAAAAAGTAGATTTCTCAATTCATGACCCCTTTAAATCATATACAACCACATCACATACAGTAGGCTACTACCAACCCTATAGAATGTACACACGCACACACACACGCACACACATTTTTGTTGAACAAAATGACCATGCTGTTCTTTTTGTGTTTAGCATTAAAACTCATGCGATTGCCACTGGGTTTCTATGTGGTACGGTTGCACAATGTACAAACTGCTTAGACAATTATCAGGTTAACTGACTCATAACACATACAGGGCCTCATGAGCTCCCGAATGTCTAAATTCGCACAATGTGCGCCCGACTTTACTTTTTTTGGATCAAATAAAAGCTTCATTCAAAACACGTAAAATATGAAAAATGCAACCAATCATTAAAATAGTCCAAATTGACCAATATTAGAATGAGATTTAGAAGCATATGCACCTGAATTGGGTTGAAATTCTATGTGAGAATGTTCTGTGCATATAATTCAACTTACAGTATTTACTAATAATTGTGTGCAAGAGCAAATGTTTCTGAGATCTGTATAAATGTGGCACTGATAATGACTGACAACCTTTGAATTTTAACCTATTCAAATCTCTGTGGCACAAAATTATTCCTTCAAAGTTAAAATAAAAACATTTAATTAAAAAGGATAGATAGAGGAAAAAAAAAAAAAAAACTTCTGTAGATGTTACACGCCAAACCAGGATTTATAAAGCTGCCATCTTCACTTCCCTATAACTGAAGTCAGAACATCTTCACAATTTACATTAAAGTCTAACTTGTGCTCAAGCATCAGAAATTGCTTTGAAAAATTTGACAGATTCTTGAGCTTGTAAACCTTTTGGAAGAACCCTTAATCTGAAGAAATGAAAAAAAATCTTGCCTTGTTTCTATTTTTTTATTTTTTTTCCCCAACAAAAACAGAGGAAACTCATATCTTACATGCTTTTCAGCATGTCTGGCATTTTAATTTCTGCTGTGAAACTCTTCCACTTTCTCTAATCCTGCATCATGCTGTCAATGATAAGTATAAAACTGATTTTTAATGTCACACTGTATGCACACAGCTTTACAGGTAAGCGTGCAGGTGGTTTTTGAAAATGAACAGTTTATTTATAAAAAAAAATAAAAAAAAACACGTTTACAAGTTTCACTGATTCCAACACTGATAACAAACTTAAGGAAATTAAAAGCAAAATAAAGTTGATAGTGACAATATTTAGTAGACTCAAATTAATAACAAAATGTGATTTTATGTCACAAAGCAATAATTGTTCTGTAATATCCATGTGTGTGACATGAGTGTCACAAGGAACACCATTTGTAAACATTTGTAAAATGATTACCTGGAACAAAGCTCCCCTGAACAACTTCTTTGTAAGCCCACCATCCCTCATGGATTTTGGGTGGATTTGGCTGAGCTGTGAGGAAAGAAGAGGAAAATTGGAGTGATTTAGCATTAATTAAAGAAAACATTTTTATTGAATTTGACCATTCACTGTTTTCTCTGTCATTTTTCATTCACAAATGATTTCTGGCAAACAGCCCTGCAAGAGAGGCACAAAACAAACAAAACTGGAATTAAAAACCTCCACATTTGTTCTTCAAACATTAGAATAGAGATGCATTCTGGGTGGACCTGACAAGAGATCCAATTGAACCAGGGCTGTAGTTTATAATTGAAGTGACCAAGTAAAGATCCCGCTGCTAAAGGAGGTCACAGCCTGAAATTACAAGGCAAGATTTTAGGATATTGCATTTTTACACCTAAACTTTCTTACACCTTGCTGCCACTGGAAAACATGACTGTTGGGCCAAAGGTGGCAAGGCTGCCTTTTAATGGAACTGGAGGAGGGTTAATCCTTCCATCAAGGACAAGAACTAATGCAGGAGAGTGGTTCAATTTCACAAAAAGAGGTGGTGGCTGGAGAGGTGAAAATGCTTCCTCCTCTTATGGGCTCTACTGAAAGAGAGAGAGTGAGAGAGAAAAAAAAGCAAAACTAAAGCTAACGATTTCACTGAGTACTACTTTATCTGAACATATGCAGTTGAAATTTCAAAATTGATGTTGACTACAATGCTAAAACTGCTTGATTAAAGAGAATATGAATGAGGGCCACTAGATATGGGTAGATTTTTCAGATAGTATTAATACTTCTGAATAGAGGTTTTGGTCTAGTTCTCTGGTGTCTTTCAAAATAGCTGATAATGGTGGTATTGGATTTACTGTACATTGACACCTACAGGAGAGGATGCAGCATCATGCAAGTAAAAAGGTTTGCTTATCGATGTCGGTGTAGGCATACCTTTTTCGCAGACACGTTTTTGTCACAATTTATTCTACAATCAAATGTTTCCAAAAATAGACCAAGATAAAGTAAGTAGTTTTCGACTGGTCGTGTGATTAACTTACTGTAGCAGACATCTTATGTAGAATAAAACATCCTTTAAACAGCTTTTCCTTGGACAGTGAAATTACTGGAGTCATCATTTATTTTATTGTATTTATACATTTATTTGAACAGGGACAGTACAAAAAAAAATATGATTCCAGTCAACAGCTAGAAAATATGTATTACACATCGAGAGTGCATCACCTTCAACATACATCATTTCCTGGCTATAAAGCTGCACGCAGCCCTCTTTTCTGATTTTTACTCCATAATATATTGCTTTTTGGTGTAACAAAAAAAAAACCTTTAAACATTTTTTTATAAAGCACTGTGCATCATTACTTATGTGTGCAATACATTTTTTAAAGTTAAATGTGAAAATGTGAAACAAAACTAATTTAAAAGTGCAGATTTTGAGATATGCATTAGGATATGATTATTTTTTTTACTACACTGATATCCTGCAGCCATGGCTGAAAGTATTGCATTTTTTGCAATGATAAGCATTTTATAGCCTCGGATCCAAAATTTCAATGTAATGATCTCCAAGCCACTTCATTTTCACTCTTGCCTTGTGACATGGTGCTCCATCATGCTGGAAAATGCAGAGATGATCACCAAATTGCTCATGGATTATTGGGAGAAGTTGATTCTGCAGGACGTTTTGATACTATTCTTTATTCATGGCAGAATTGTAAGAGCCCACTCCCATGAACAAAAAGCATCCACACATAGATGGTCTCAGGACGCTTCACTGTTGGCATGACAGGACTCATGGTAGCGTTCACCTTTTCTTCTCCGGACAATCGATTTTCCCAGATGTCCCAAACACCCAAACCCAAAGGTGGCTTTATCAGAGAAAATAGCTTTGCACTAGTCTTATGCTGTCCAGTGTCCAATCCTTGTACTTCCTGAAGAATTTCAGTCTGTACTTTATGTTTTTCTTGGAGAATAGTGGCTTCTTTGCTGCCCTTCTTGACACCAGGCTGTTGTCCAAAAGTCTTGGCCTCAGTGTGCGTGCGGATGCACTCACAACCACCTGCTGCCAATTTTGAGCAAACTGCACTGGTGGTGACATGATTCCATAGCTGACTCCTCGGGAGAAGACGGCCCAGGCATTTGCTGGACACTCTGGGACGTCCTGAAGCCTTCTCCACTGCAGTTGAATCTCTCCCTGAAGTTCATTATGATCCAGAAAATGTTTTTTTCAGGTGAAATATTCTTTGCAGCAATTTCTTTGCATGTGAGGCCATTTTGATTCAAAGCAATGATGGCTGCACATCTTTATTGGAGGTAACCATTGCTAAAACAAGAACAATGATTTGAAGCTCTTCTTCCCTCCTTTTATAACAATCGGTCTGCTCTTATAATCCAATCAGAATGATAGAGTGATTTCACCTGACTTTATACTTTCCCATGTGCTGATGATTTGAAAAATGAAATGATGTTAGCTGGTCATTATGTGCCAGGGCCAAAAAATATTTGAAACAGAACAATAATCTAGAAACAATAGCTATGTTTCCATCACCCTGTTATGCACATTTTGAAGTATCGCATCAGAAAAGAGTGATGGAAACTACGGAGCCCCGGACATGACATGCAGGAAAAAGCGCCAACATGTGCACGATTTACTATTTCGTTCCCTTGATTTATAAATCATGAACATGATTTATAAATCGAGGGAACGAATTAGTAAATCGTGCGCACAATTAAATTTTTTTTCTTGCATGTCATGTGCAGGGCTCCGTAGGAAACACCCAATTTAAAAAAAAAAAAAAAATCCCTTAATTCGCCAAAAAAAATTACGCTCTTTTGAGATGGTTTTTGACTTGTGCGAAAAAGAGTTAATGTGAATAATGGGATATGAAAACGCATTTGCTGAATAAACTCTGACGTAGCGAACATTAAACTCATGTGACTAATCGGCTGTTTCTGCTGATGGTGTTTTATTTACTCTTGGTTACTAGGTTACAAATAAATCTGCTCAAACAACTTGATGGAATGCACCTAATTCGCATTTGTTTGTTTCTTTCTTTTGTTTTTTGCAAACACAAAAGATTTGCTTCAGGTTTGGATGTAAACCCAGCTAATGTGAATCAACGCCACAACAACTGAAGAAGCAAACTTTGCGAAACAAAATTTGTCACTGCCAGCTGGCCATGGCTGTAGGGTTCAGTCAGGTATTGTCATAGGGTGGTTTCAAGTCTCACACCCTGCAAATAGCAAATTAAACACATAAAAGTGTCAAAACTGAAAGCTACAAAAAAAACTTTATATCTCCCCACCAACTTATGAACGTCACAAATCTCTCCCCCTCTCTCTGTCTCAGATATCTTGTCAGGATCTATCTTCAAGCAGAAGTTTGTATGGAGTGAGAGGCAATAACAATTCATCAGGCATGTTCTCCTGAGGGACACTGGCATAATAATACAGGAGAGCTTTAGTGGAAGCTCCAGGACAAGCATCAGACACTGCATCAAACCATCTCTCTCCCTCTCAGTGGGAAAAACAATGCTCCCATCCCTGCAGCTCAAAGCTGCCGTCATTAGCAGGACAGAGACTGGATAGGAAAGCATAACGCCAATTGATCATTTCTGAAAGCACAAGACTGAAGTATTCCAGACTTGATGCGACAAAGCTTTCCATAGGACATCCAAGGAAGTAGTTTTTATGCCTATTGTGATTAAAATGAGAGTTTTGATGGCTTTTATGCAAGCGTGTATACGGCTGTAAGCTTACAGGGACTAAAGAACTGTTGTGATTGAATGTAATTCGTTGCACTCAGATCTTATGTGTGTCCCAGTTGAATGTGCAGGGCTGCATGAAAATGAGACATCACATATTTCATTATGACAGCAGTTTGAGCAAAGCAGCTAAGTTCTATTCCATTTCCCACACAGCTTGGCGGTGCCCCAATAACATATTTACTGGCTTCAGCAGAAAGAAATGCCTCAAATCTATAAAGCGGAAACTCAGTCAGAGGTCATACGGAATAGACATTTAAAGCTGTTAATTTCACCACGTCCCGTCCAAAAGACTTCAAGTAATTGGCGGCGTGCTGGAGGTCCACAGTCAGGATGTTTGCGGTGTCATGTGCATCGCTTTGCATCCTGTCACAACTAATCAAAGGGAAGGACAAACAATTACTAAACAAACAATGGCCCCACTCTCAGTGGAAGATGATACATAAAGGCCAGATTAAGTCTGAACTGGCTCTAAGGGACAGTATCAACTCAGATCCAAGAGGGTTTACATTTTATGCTTTAATAATGGGATTCAAGTGATTGGTTTAATAATATCATTCAAATGATTGAATGCTGCTGGCATTGCCTTTTCAGCATTTTACAAATGGTGCCGCTTTCCCAGCAGCTGACTTGCTCATGCATTATTCAGAGTTGGGTAATCAAATGAATAGATGAGGGCGGTTGCAGCACAGAGGTAACAAACCTATTGAATGTCTGCAGAGTTAGTGTCAATAGATCAAAAAGTAATTAACACTAATTTTCTGATCCCTGTTCCCAATGGGGAGACCCCCCTGCTTGGCAAAGGATTTTCAAAGAGGCACTTCACAACAGCTAAACATAAAAGGCACGGAGGAAAATTTATCTACATTTGTCACTACTAGAGATTAGGGATGTGTACAAGTAATTAAGTAGTAGAGAACCTGTTCTGCACCAACAACAGTAGTGTACTAACACGATTTAAACAACTGAAGCATCCAAATGCAGCTATATTTGTCATGCTTCCTAGATGGGGATCTGCTATTAGGGTTATAAGAGATCTCATATACAGTATGTGTTGATTGCTCTGACACACACAAAATAAAAAAGTACTCATTTACTCAGGTTACACAACAACAAAATTACCCAAAATACTCCATTGTAGAAAGAAATGGAATAAAGAGCAACATTATTCGTTCAAATGGTATTTTAGAACTTATTTAGTGTAGAAGTTCTATTTATGGACAAATATGAGTAATGCTTATTATTAGCATCTATCTGGCATGAGGAACTCTTCAATGTGTAAATTAGAAACCATAGAAACTATAACATTCACACAGCTGCAGACAGAACTGGACCTGTGGGAGCACATGCAATTGTGCCCCTGATACACATGAAAATAAGACACTAGCATTGCACTAACATTTGGGCGCAAGGTTTGCATTTTCCTGCCACACTTAGTTTGCCTTAATTACAGCATATTTAGAAACAGGACAAGTTGAATAGAGACATTCAAGTCTTAAAATACAGTTTCATAAGGGCACCATAAGGATGCCCCTGAGTTTGATTTACAGTTGTTGTTTTTCACCAGTTTACCCTGATATTTAATGTTTCTCGACTAAATGATGCTTCATTCAGGGTATAAAATGGACATCCTATACCCTGATGCTTTTATTTGAGCATGTTTCTAATTAACTTTAACTGTATTTTTATTGTTGCTTTTTGTTTTATTTTACTGTAGCGCTTTGGGTTTGAGAAAATTTAATAAAATGCATTATTGTTATCTACAGTATTTAAGATGATTGTAAGCAACTGCTCTGTTGATCTTTATTCTTTAGTATGAAATTTTATTTAAGCTACACTTTGTAACTTTCAAAATTAACTACTTTAAATGTAAAATGAGTGAGTATATCACAAATCCATCTTCCATACCATGTTTTTGCATTAGCCCAAATCGATACGGTAAGCTTTTCCATTATTCATCCGTGCTTTTCGTCATATCTGTAAATAAAAGAAAAGCCCCAAAAGTGGGAGAGGTAAAACGATTTACACACCGCCGTCACCTCCCTGTCATATGCGTATTACGAATTAAC
>RJVU01008231.1:180524-239263 GCA_003731715.1 Anabarilius grahami | reverse complement strand
TCTATATATATATATATATATATATATATATATATATACACACACACACACACATTTATTTTATATTTAATTTAATTCTGATTGGATTCTGTTGGTAATAGGCACTTATCTAAAAGCTAAAAGAAGTTCCATGCCTCTAACAAGTGCTTTCAACCTTCTTTTTGATTTGAATGAAGTGTGGAACACACTTGAGGTTTGCCTCAGAAGCATTCAGTTGCGTTCTTCGAGTGCCTCCATACTTGAAAAAAAATTGTGAAAACTACTTTTAAACAGGAAATGGAAATATATATATATATATATATATATATCACACATATATATTCACACGGGATTAGCATTACCTGAGGACATTTTATTTTGTGTTCCATTGAGAAAAAAGAGTCTATTTTTGGGTTAACTTTAATGCTATACACTTTGAGACTTTGCTGCTGTCCACTTATTGTTCTAAAAAGAAAATTCTATGCTTTTTTGCCTTGTTTTGGTAACTAAGGCTGACACTATTTCACATATTGTGATTTGGTTTAAGATTCTGCTCCAACCCACAGTATCTTATTGAGCATTTGGTTGAATCCAACATATTTTGTACTTCAAATGTTTCTTCCCCCATCTAAAGGAGAACAAAGTAATTACAATATGGTTAACAGCAGAAACTGATTTATTTTTATAGTCATGCAAACTAACACTTTTTGTAGTGTACCATTAACTCAATGTGTTTTTCTTTAATGGAAGTGTAGAACAACAGAACAGAAATGGCACTCCATAACTGCATACATTTATATCCCTGATCCCTCTAAAGAGCATTTCAAAACCAAAAGATAAACTACCTACACATGGCACTTCCAGAAGTCTCAGAGAAACTAGGTGATGCTGTAAATAAACACTTCATCAGAAACTAATTGTCAGAGGCAACCATTAGTATTCATCATGGAACCGATGCAGTCCCGGGGCTCATCCATAGAGGGTGAAAAGAGAAAGAGGCGCAAATGCCACCCATAAATGAAACTTGACCTTGCCGACAGCTGTGCTTACTGACTTATGAGATAATTGTCTTTCACCCGGCCCGTTTGTGGCACTACATTATGGATCCAGCTGCACTAGTATAATGTTGCAGGGCTCATCCCCGGTGGACTCTTTCAATCAAGCCCAAGCATCCTGAACCGTTTATCAATATAAAAAGGGCAGGCAATTAGCTGTATGTGTAATCACCCTTGATACGTTTCATCATTCCTCTGTGCCACTGATCGGACCTCTGAACCGGCTTTTTCAAAGAGAAGTGATACAAAGACTTAGCAGCAGCAATAATATACTGTACATTAGGATTAGTCGATTAATCTAACGATTTTTTTCTCCGACTAATTCAAATTAAGATTTTTTTTTTTTTTTTTACAGATAATCTATTGCTTATTTTCTGATTAGTCAATATACCCTTTAATTACTTACAAATAATAACGGTAACTTCTGCCATTAATCTTTCAATGTTTCATTCAAACTTAATAAATTGTCAAGTAGTAAATCATCTATCAGTAGATGTCCATGATGGCAGTGTTCACAGTCACTGTTTGGGATGGACAACAACATTTGCTTACAGGCTTTTTTTCCCCCCATTTAGAAGATTAAAGTACCTCCTTGGATACAAATCTGTATTAACAAACAGCAGTCACAACTGTATTCTAACTCAGGTAACCATAGTGACAGTATAAAAGGCGGCGATGTTCACAACACCGGGAAGTTTTATCGCAATTGACAGCGTGTTATTAAATAAATGAATCCAATCGAGCGCATGAGTTCATCCATCTTCGGATGAACGCAACTCATTTCTCCTCCTCCGGGAGTAAACAAACCCCTCATGATTAACACGGGACTCATAAATACGGGACGTATTAGCACAATTACACAGTTCAGTATGGCTCACGCATTATATGACAAGGCACGCAACTAGCTGTCCAGTGCAATTCCATTCATACAGTGCGAAATGGCAGGGATTGCGGTTGTAAGTCCTAAAAAGTTTGCAGGCATCAACTCGGTTACAGAATGCAGTTGTCATGCTCATAAAAAAAAAAAAAAAAAAAAAAAATNNAAAAAAAAAAAAAAAAAAAAAAAAGTGCTAGATGAATGAAACCGTATTAAATGGCACCTATCTGCTCTAGGGAGTCTTTGACTGCATCGGAAATTGTATATATCTACTATGTTGTAGGTGCACAACCATATGTGAAAAGAGTATGTCCAAATTCACAGTATAAAACAGTAAGTGAAAAGTAACCAGCGAGATTCTGAAGTCCACATCTGATGGACACTTTACTATCCCATGAGGCCATGAGCGAGGATTTGTGAATGGCAATGAAGTGACATAACTGATGCTGGTAGTACATCCAGATTACATTCATACTATACACTGCAAACCCTAACGCTCAAAATACTTAATTGATTCGAGTAGGACAAACTTAAATTGAACAAAGTAGTTCAGATAAATTAACTTATGAGTATTTAGAACTCTCTTTTTCTTTGAGTTCACAGAACTGACATATTTCAAGTAAACTAAACTAGAGGGCTGAATTGGGTTTGGGCTCCCGCGGGACCCAACGCAAATCTCACGGGAGCAGGCGGTTTTACTTTTGCTGCGGGTGGGAGTGGCCGGTCAAAAAATTTTGCGGGAGGCCCGCGGGGAATGGTGGGATTTGGCGAGTAATAGAAATGGAGTCAACACATGAAGTTGAGAAGAAAATTCAGACAAGTCAGACATCTGGAAACAATTCTCAATTTTTATTTTGAGCATTCTCGCATCTAGTGCACCGTCAGAAGGCATTCAGTGTGTGTGGGTGGATCATGGAAGAAAGACGCACAAGTCTGGGACCGCAGTCAGTCAGCAATATACTTTTCCTTCACAGTAATATGGAGTAAGCAATGCAAGGCCCAGTGATCAAATTCATTTGTTAAGTAGGCTACGTTATTTTTTATTTATTTAGCCTATTTATATTTTAGTATTATTTTTTTTTTTTTTGCAATAGCCTGTTAAGCAAGCTATTGTGATTTTTTTGAGGCATTCTATTTATTTTATTTATTCTGTTTTTTATTTAATTAGTTTAAAGTAGGGCTGGGCGATATATCGCATGCGATTGTCACGCGCATTTCGTCAGTAAAGCCGGTTCCCTGATTACCGCAAAATCGCCATCACCTGCTTTCAAATGGAGCGGCATATAATAGACAGAACCATAGATCACTGACAAGCTACGCAATATCGCGTTCATATCGCAGATGAATCGCCTTCGATAATGAACACGATATTGCGTGGCTTGTCAGTGAACTACGGCTCTGTCTATTAAATGCCGCTCCATTTGAAAGCAGGTGATGGCGATTTAGTGGTAATCAGGGAACCGGCTTTACTGACGAAATGCGCGTGACAATCGCATGCGATATATCGCCCAGCCCTAGTTTAAAGTATATCTAGCCTATTTTCTAAGTCCTATGTGTTTTTTTAATAAGTTAAAGTTATTTCTCATTGTGCTTTGGCTTATTTACTTAAACAGTTTAACTGTTAACAAGTAGTTTGTTTAGTTAATCGTTCGGTGAGTGTGTATGCAGTTATGTTACAAAATGTTACAAATTCACGCAAGCATTTCCATTTTGCATAAATGTTCCTACTGACAGTCTGCGTTAAACTTCAAACTTCATTTTACTGAATGAGCGCTGGCGCGCACACCCGCATCAGACAGACAGAACGCGGTAGAGAGGGATATTCAGTGCAAACATTTATTTTGCTGAAATATCTGTTGCTTATGGTTAAATTTAGATTTAATAGTCAACATGTCATTCAAGTATTTTATGAGTGTATTAACTGTAAAGGGATAACAATATGTATTAATTGAATTTAAATGTAAGACGTTTCTTGGCCTATATTTACAGGATAAAGAAATTACAGTAAGAGGTGATTGTATCCAGAGTGAATGTGTGTGTGTTCCTGCAGAACATTTATCTTGCCTGTTTGTTATGAGCTTTTTTATTTTTATCTTTATTAATATCTTAATTTTTAATGTAGAGATTTACAGTATATTCACTGTATACAGTGCTTAAATTTATTAGACCTCTTCCACCCAATGTATGGTTTGTGCCACAGCTGTCCTGAACTATCAGTATTGGTGATTACTAAAATCATTTTTCATGTTTCTGTAATGGTTAATCCACCAGTATGAATAATCTCTTTAGTCACAGCAGTATTTGTAAAGCTACAATATAATTAATAAAAATTAATGAATTTTCGATTTTACTGTTTTACAAAAAAAAAAGAAAAAAGTAAAGCACTTTATAGTTTCAAAACTTGATAGTTCTGCCTACTTAAAATTGGGAACATAACTCAAAAAATTTGACTGATTACCTCAAAATTTGACTTAGCCCAACTTATTCGGGTTTACAGTGTATAGAACATTTTTGTATATATACTTTTTTAATGGGTGCAAAGAAATTACTTAAATCAAAAGTAGTATCAACTCAGAAAGTAAGCAATTTCAGATGTAGCCTTGTTTTGTGAAAAATGACCATCGACTGAATCATCTATGACATGTTATTTAAGCCTTTAAGATTTTACATTGACTATACTGGTCTGGAGCTCCAGCCCACTCCACCAGCTTCGGTCTACACCATAAGCTAATGGTCTGTATCCTTTGTGGATCAACACTAGATTTAATACTGGAGGTTTTTTTATTTATTTTTTTTTTAGCTCTGATGGCCTTACTATGACCCCAGCAGCACCAAAGTCTTAAAAAAAAAGTTATTTTGCTATAAATAAATTATATGACAGATGGCATGGTATGAAATGCACACCCACTGCCTTGACCAGCAAAAACAACATGGAGAACTTAGCACTTCCCTTGAGAAATGCTTTGAGGCAAATGTGAGTGTGGAAGTTTTACAAGCAGATATAAACTTTATCAGTATTACAGGAGCATTTTCAGCAATTCCCCTCAGAGACTCACACACTTTTATCAACAAGAACACAAACTGCATCTGTATTATGCATTCAGGTTCTCTTAGAACAATTCATTTGGCAATTTACATAATATCTAAATGTTTTGAACTGTGACATAAGCCCCTCATTCCGGAAGGGAAAAAAATAAACAACCAAATCACGTAAGGAGGATGCTGACAATCTTGCAACTCTGTCTCGTCTCTTCTCTCTCTCTCTCTCTCGGTCCACATGCACAGATGCAAACTCGCTCACAGACACATCTGCATGGGATTATCAGATTAGTCAGCTGAGACAGTGTTGCCCAGTGTGTGCGTGCAGGATCACCCAGCCACAGTGAAAGCCTCTGTACTATACTGTAGATATCAGTGCTTACTGTTCCGGCCTTCAGTCGTGGCCTTGCCCAAACATTAAAAACACCTTCTCGAAGTCACATGCGTGGCAGCGGCGAGGCCTCCCTTGTAAAGAGAGCCGAGATCACTGTCAAGCTGCGGCGAGCGTTGCTTGTTGAGCTAAGAGTGGCCAGGTGCACATTGTGGATGATGTGCCACAGGGCACCTGAGAGCTAGTGCAAACATGTCATGGTGTCTCACTACAGTGGGTTTGTGACAAGATTCATGGCTGGGATTTTACAAATGGCTATGCCCGTTGCATGTGACAGTCAATAGTGTTAGCTACACCCACCCATCAGGAAAGACCTAGCTAAACTCAGCTGCTCCTGACTCACGGCTGATTTAGAAGTTCAGCAAGTTTGTAGCCTTTCAGTGTTTTAAAATATGGCTTGTGTCTGGTTATAATGAATCAAATACTTAATTAAATGAAATGCTTCTTCAGGCTGATTCAAAATTCACACTATAATTGTCAAGATTCAGGGAAAGTAGGAGTAATTTTATGGAGAGCATGACATTAAAAACATTAAGCATGGCTATATTAATGAGAAAAATTACTTCAATATCTATATAGTAGTTTTATCATATTTTCTCTAATTTTATCTATAAAATTAAGTTACATTTTCTGCATGGAAAACAAAAAAACATTCATTGAGTATTAATTTGAATATTCCACAATCATGCACAAATAATATATTGTGCCTGCAGGCTGCTTAAAGAACCATGCAAAAGTTACAAGAATCATACAAACTAGGACTTGATAAATGACAATATGTAAGCCACTGTGAATGAAACTGCATGCAACCTTTGGAGTTGCAAGCACAGTATTCAGCTCTGACTATTCCAGATCTCCAAGACTAGAGGACTGACTTTTTAAATCATTTTCAAGAGGTTGGAAATGTATGTGAATTATCACTAAAAACTACAGTCCAAAAAATTTGTATACGCTGCCATCAATAAATCGAGTGGAAAAACAACTTAAATAGATATCCGTGCGAGTTCAAATGCTTTTGCCTGGACTTTTTCCACACATTCTTCCAATTACCTGGATGAATGCAGACCTTCGTGTTTTCAAAACAGCAAAGGCAAAGTGCAAAAAAACAGAACTGTAAACTCTGGTGTGTCAAAACTGAGATTTTTGGATTCTCAGTCCTAAACACAATCAAATCTGTTTATCATAATGGTGGCATAATGTTTTTGTTTTGTTTTGTTTTTTGTGCACACCAAACTGATTGGCTGGGCTTGTACTGAGAAATCTGGCACAACAACAACAGGCCCCTGCAGCTCTGATATGGAAATCTCTATATGAAAAGACAACATCTAACTTCCAGTCTTTCTCACCGAGACAGGTTTCCTGGACTTTAACTGAAGGATGTCAAAGGTTAATGAAGAGCTAAATCAAAAATTTCTATAGAGGGTATGCATTGACGTCACTTTCCTGCTGGGACACGCCCACTCAGTCAGACATCCTGCAACAGGTTTCGCAGTAACATGCTACAGTTACATGCTTATATTACGCAGAATATAATATGGTGAATATTTAAATTTATGAGCTGTCAATACAGTACATTAGGGCCCCGTTTCACAGACAAGGCTTAGCCTAAGCCAGGATTAGGCCTTAGTTCAATTAGGATGTTTAAGTATCTTTTATAAACGTACACTTGAAAAAAACATTACAGGTGTGCATCTTGAGACAAAACAATGGCAGTGACATTTTAAGACATGTCAGTACAAGTTGCTTTCAGTTAAAACAACTTAAACATGCATTTTAGTCTAGGACTAGCATAAGCCTTGTCTGTGAAATCGGGGGGTATATAAATTAGGGTATAATTTTACCCCTAAATCCAACATATCTGACACAAAAGGATAATTGCAAATCCATATTTTGCTGCCGGAATTCCAGTTGTTTCTGCGAATTGCAGTGATTCATTTGCTTCTCTTTTTTGTAGCTTTCGGCAGTTNGAATCTATTTTTAATCAATTGTGAAGCTCTTTCCCATGTGTGTTGTGTTTTTTGCAGTATTTAAGCTGAACACCAACACTGCCACTCTGTCTTTTTGCCACTTAGTGGGTGTAACTGCAGTGAGTCCGCCTACTGTTATGTCATGTGCATACCCTCTATCCACCTTATTTTTCAGGTAAGAGTGGGTGCAGCCATTTGTAAATTTAGTGTGTCTGGCTTCCAGTGTCATTCGCTTCCAGTTATTTTTAGCTGTACAAAACAGCTTGTTATGCTGCTTGATAGTGCAAACTGGTATTTCTTACCATATTATTTTAATGTGTTGTCTTAATTATAAACATGCTGGTTTGTAGCGCAAACAGTTTTACAGTTTACTGCACTTTGATATTCTTCTCGTTATTTCCCTATAGTGGCTAATAAATCAAAAGTCTCATACATTCACAGAAAACACCTTACTTCCACATTGAAAAATAAGGTGGATAGAGTGCCCGCCCCCTTTTGCAGCCGTGTTGGTTCCGGAAGTATTTTTTCCATTCATTTTTCCCATAGAAAAAAAAAAAAAAAAAAGTCTTCATTAATGCATTATAAGCCATGAACCAAGCCAACCAGCTATAAAGTAAATTATAACATTACAAACTTTAAGCAAAAAGGTATTTGAAAATCGGACAAAAACACAAAAGGTGCAAGATTTAATGGCTTTGAGGGAAAGAACTACAATCCCATTAAGCACTGCAAACAGCATAATCAAATTAAAAATGATTGAAAAATTTAACTATTGAATTAAAAATTTTTTATATACATAAAATTTAAATTGAATTATATTTAAATATAAAATTTTGTTTATTATTGCTATGTATTAAAATATGTATTTTAAGAGCATAGGGAGGCTGACATGATTGTCATTTGCAGTGCTTTGTGGAAGTGGGCGGGGCTAAAGAGCCCTTTTGGTGTATTTTGCTTGTTTTGACTCTCTGATTGGTGGAATTTTCTGCACAGCATCATGGGTAGTGTAATTTTCACCAAGAATTCCGCTGTTAAACAAGATTTTAAAAGTGAACTCGACTGTTGCACAATACCAAATATTCAGTGAGGTTCAAAAATCCACTATTGAAAACACTGTACCACACTGTATATCCTAAAGAGTATGATCATTGAATGCATAAATGAACCAGAAAGTGCACAGAATAAAGCAGACCCAAAAAGATTCTCCTCTCATATTTGATTGAACTGTAATTGATTTTATATCAACTTTTACATCAACAGTCCCTTTAAAACTGCAGTATTTTTGCACATTGACACAAGGAGATGCTCTGCACTTTTGAGAATCAGGGCTCATGAGGCAATCATTGTGCTACTGGATCCTGAGCGGCATCAAAGCAAATGTTAACTGCCATAACTAAACAAATGCTCATGCTCTGTAAATGTCAGCTAAAATCTATGATGTTCTGGTAAGAATGCCTGAAAACCAAAAAGCTAAGGAAGATGGTACTCGTTACGGTCCAATTATGACTGTAGTGGGGTCAAAATGGAATCTTTGATCTTTTTGAGCATGGTGCGCAACAAACAACAAAATCATTGAGAGCTTCCTTGTTATATAGCAAAAGACAGATAATTTTGACCTTCAAAACAAATAAAAAAAAAAAAGTTTAAACAGCAAAATTGAGTTTTCTAGCGGTCATAAAACAATGCAACTGCTGACAAGACACGTCATCAAGAAAACTGCAGGGGAAAACAGTGCTGAAAGTAAATAACAGACCTTTGCTATTTGGGGAGTGATGGCTGTGGAAAATTGGAAATATTATGCTTAAAAATGATAATGATACCCCATAGCTACACCAGGACATATCTGAAAGTCAATGTAAATTCAAAACGTATTTCTTTTTAAAAAACACATTTCTAGTCTTATTATGAATGATTCATAGCAAACGTTATTCCAAAGGAGAAAAAAAAAGGCCTTCATCATAATCAATCAAAATTTTATCAACCTGCTCTTCCTCTGAAGCAACCTTTTCCGTTGACGTCACTTGGGCTGTGTGGGCTACTGGGTAATGTTAAACCAATGCCAAATAGCAAACTTTTATTCATTCTGGCACTGCTTGGATACTCATGCCCACTTTTTACAATAAAATCAAATCCTGATTACAAAAATTAAGTCCTGTATTTCTATAACGTTTTAAAAGTAAAATGAGCTGTGAACAACAATTCACGTTGACTAAAGTGGAAGAGGTAAAGGGAGACAAAAATGGCGCCAGATTTATGGGTACTACTAAACATATAATCAAAATGCTCATTACAAATGATATCGTGAACATCTTTAGAGATTAATCTTTGACGGAACATAGACAGAAGACAGATGCTTTAGAGGAACCAGAAAGAAGTTTTGAGATCAGTATGGGGATGAGGAAATCATCTGATCCTTGATTAGGATTCATTATAAACACTGGCTAGTATTTTTCATAGATACCACCACATTAAAAGCAAACCACTCACATACTAACTACATTGTGCTCATCTATAATGCTACTTAGTGTTTTATTGAACATAAAACCATAAGTAAAAAAATAATATTCCAAACAGTCTGACTTTCCATATTAGTAGCCTCATGTAAAATGTTCACCATCGTGTACATTTACATGAGTCTACTAAAAAGGGAAGCTCTCAGAGGCCATAAACACTGGTCAAGGACGTTTACGTTGCCTGTCCTACGCATCATGAGAAAGACGGATGTGTTGCGCGCTGAGTTGCCATCAATGTCCAGTTCTCGCGTGGGCGACACTGTTGGACGCGTTCCATAACCCTCTCACGAGGGAGCTTTAAAGTTGAACCAGAACGGACTTGATTTGTTTAGTCATTTAATAATATTCGTGTCTCTTTTTTTGGACGGCTTTTGGCAGTCATTTACACTTCTGCCCACCGAATAAGTTATTTCCGTGGGTGTTCTGGTTTTTAACACTATAATGTCTGAGAGGACAACCCATTATCGACCTCACAAGATCATTCAGCTCCGCATTAGACCCGCCGAGTGATAGTAACTGGTAATGGTAACAGTTTGAGTAGACCAGTTCGTGCTGCAATTCGGGTTTCCATTGCTTCTACATTTGGTCTGTGCAGTGCTGACCGCCTCCAAAAATCACTATTTCACATTTACATAACCAGTGAAGAAAAAAACTCATAGTCCATGACTAATTTAATGTAATTTAATTTTTAATGTAATTTAATTTACGCTTCACTTACTGTATGCTTAGCCCATTAAAAACACATGGTAGGGCTACACACCCGAATGAGTTTGCTAACGGACCATCTTTAAAATACAACAGCCACACAGTAGCTATATTAAGCAAAATATCTTATTAACTTAAAATTATACGAATTAATAAACGAACGAAATTAACGAATAGTAATTAATATAAATGACGTGGCATGCAATGAACGTTGTAGGTAACATCAAAAATAAGTGCTTTTTATATAAACAAAAAAACATGTTTTTCTATGGAATTCTGCGCCTTCCGAAAGATTTTACATAATATATTATATCCTATTATTTGAATAATAATGAACAAATGATTTTGTAATACATTTTACTGTTTTAACACAACTTAAGCTATCATAGCGTGAATATCAAAGCACTTATTGTCCAAAAAAAATTATAATGTACAATCTTACCTGAAGTGCAAACAATGAGATTGGCTTGAAGGATAATAAATATTTCCCAGATTATATCCATGTTTTGTCTTCATTCCAAGTCCATTGCGCTCAGAAAACGGGGATCAGTTGCAGATGAGTCCACCCAGTCTCTTTCCCACTGGACACCTTCCACAAGATCCTCTCCAAATCACACACATAGCACATTTATCTCGAGGACATAACGCCACATTTCAAACAGGCTGAAATCCAAACAAGACTAAGTGCAGAATTAAAGGGGCTCTCTGGAGTGATATCCTCAGTGCGAACACTTTAAGAAATGTTTCGTTGCGTCCCACAAGCCTCCATAAAATGACTTATGCGTTCTTTGCCGTTCCAGAACCGCTTCTGTTATGCCAAGAAGACGCTGGACTCCGTTGATCTGACCCTGCGAAAAGAGAGTACAACTGTGATTTGACGTGTCCTCGTAGTGGGCAAGGTCGGAGCTCTGTGAGAGAGTAGCGGTTTTAACTCAGCCAGGTTTAACGGGCAAGTCACGGGACCGCGCACTTGCTGTAAGGGGGCGTGCTTCCCTCGTTCACGACATGCCGTTACACTTACAGCGCACACGAGTACTGATTCATTTATCCACCTGCTTTCATAAAGTGTCGTTAACGAGAAGAAAGTTGTAAATATAAGCTAACCTACGGTGTTTAACACAATTACCGCTTCTGTGACAGGATAAAACGTCTTACAAACAAGTTTACAAGCGGAGTTATGAAATACTGCAGCGGAAATGTCAGTAAACAATCCACTACAACAGTGGAGGAGGGATAGTTTGCGCTTACCTGTTACTTTTTATATCAATGGACAGCTCAAATCTTGAAAAATAAAACAACTAAAAATCCCAATCCAGTGGTTTATGAAAGAACACAGCTATAGCGATTTCCTGAGGTAAATGACTGTACACCAGCCTCCTGTGCGCAGCGTGCGCGGACCACTCAAACAGAGTGCGCGCTCCCGCTATTAATTGCGTGATCACGTTACCTAGGCACAGGTGGATGGAGCAGAGCATCCGCACAGCAGAGAGAGAGAGAGAGAGAGAGAGAGAGTGATGGGCGTGGACACAGGAGAGACGTGGGTTGCCAAGAAACAAGATTGCGCGTTATCATAATTGGTTGCGTACAATATAGACACAAATACGTTTTCAAAACTTTCAGACCGTCACCACAACAGCTGCTTTTTTTTATTGCTTTGCTACAAAATACGTTCACTACATGATTGTATATAACCAATATATGTTTTATGGATAATTTGTGTAGACAAAATTTTTTGTTTTGGACGTACCATTTTTAATGTACTATATTAAGTTCAAATGAAGTTAGGCATGTTGAAGCATGATATCTGATGCTATCAGTAGGCTATTTAATGAGTGATGGGAATGTTTACTATATCACTGTAGAATGAGTTGAATTTATAAATTCCAAATTCCAGTTGATGCCAGGTGGTATTTTTGCATCTAAGTATAAGTAAAAAAGCATATACAAGCATAAAGTAAAATAGTTTTGCTTTACCTTTTAAGAAATATAGCTAATTCTGTAATTTAATATGATGCTTGTCACGATGAAACAAAGAAAATAAAGAAATTCACACAAACCTTCTTGGGGCAAAAAGCCCCTCATAGTTAAATAAATCCTTATTTCCAGTTTGTTGTCTTTATGATTTCCCAGTCCTTGGTTTTCTCATTGCCTGTTTATGTTAAGAGTTTAGCTGAGATCTTTAGACCAACAAAGTTCCTTTCTGTATATATCAGATATTCAAAGATATTCCTCAAATATACTGTAAGTGAGTCGTGCAGGGAATCTGAGCAGTTTTGTGATTATATGATGATTTTGGTGCACATTGACATTCAGATGTGATAACTGTATCATTATCCATCAGTGTTCATTTAATGTGCTCAGATGTTTGTATGTTCATGTCCTCATGATACAATAAAAACTATCTCCTTTCAGTTTTCAGAACAATATCACAATGCAGTCGCTCATGCTGACTCATTGCTTCCTTTCGCTTTTTTGCAGCTTATTCAATACAATACAGGATATGGCAGAGGGGGATAAGAAAGACTGGAGAGTCTTACTTTTATAAAGAAGATTATCTGCATAAAAACCCATAGCAATAATCAGATGCACTTCACTCACGTCATTCATTGTCTGGAATTTCAAGTATTTACAATGCAGGACATCTGAGCACTAAATAAAGACCATGTAAATAAACAAATTTAATTTTCAAAATGTTTTAAATGCAGCTTTCATAAAGTCTGCAATATTTAATACAATATTTTATGTTTGTTTTTTTTTGTTTTTTTGGGGGGTTGTTTTGTTTTTTTGTCACACTCTCACAGCTACATCATGATTTGAAACACCAGGGACGCCTAGAAGATGAGTATAATCTGTATTTTGGACATTTTAATTGTTGGTTCACTGCATTAACCCTGTTGCCATTTATTGGGTCACTGTGACCCAGTAAAAAACTCAGTTTATATATTGTCTATTATCAACCAGCTAAATTCTTCTATTTTTATATGTGTCTCAAAGAAAAATGAAATGTCAAATGCATAAACCACAGTTATGCCCATAGAACATGACCTACAAACTATCAAGTGTGACCGAAAATATCATTTGAAGAGTGGCAATCAGGGTATTGTGAGAGAGACGAGGTGGATTGTGAAATAAGGAATAAGTTCATGCAAGCGTTCGGAGGTCAACAGCTGTTTGGCTGCAGGGGGTTGCAGGGGTTATAAACCTAGCGTGCGGGTATCTCCCTTTGCTGCGGGCCAGGCCATGTCCTAATCGATTGGAAGTCAACCTTAATTCTCCCATCACCATCAAGGGATTCATGTTGGGAGGTTGTTCCAAAGCCAGGACACATTAGCCCTGCAAATGGAAAGTGACATACACAAGCAGGTTTAATGCAGTCAGGGTTCAAAACCCATCTCTGGCTTGTAACTCAGATCAGTGTTGTAAAGTGGTGCAGGTAGTGCCAATCAGCATGGGATCAATGCTCTACTGGTTCAATTGACTGCAATAATGCAAATAGAAGACACTAATTATGATCATGCCAGCGTGAACGCCAGAACGACTGGCCTGCTAATGGAAAAATCAAAACACATTAGGACTGCCAAATGATTTGATTTCTACTTCAGCCGCTCCAAAGCAAATGGACATTGCATGCCAGATACAGGACAGTCATAAGAGGAGCACCAACCAACCAATCTAAACAACCAAAACTCATCCAGTAACATTCAAACAAGACTTCTCACAAATACTTGTATGAAATTAATCAAGACAGAGTTTATTCAACAGCCTTATTGGTAAAACACAACATTTATGTATGAATTAACACCTACAAGGTGATTCATATAAATTTTCTTTGTCCTTGTGTTAATCCCCCTCGTCTGTAGGGTCCATTTGGCACATTCAAGGGCGTCCTCCGGGGCAGCAATAACAATGTTCATGTCTTCCTTCAGTTGGTCGAGCCGCCGCATTATTGGTCGTCCTCATAGGCAGTATACTTGGGGACTTAGGAGCAAGGCTGTTCTGGCCATCTTCATTGTGGGGCATTTTTTATTTATTTTGTGAAACCCAAAAGAAGATATATTTTTTTAAAAGTCTCAAGCTGAAATCGCATACTGTATAGTAATACTACATTTGGTTTGAAACCTACTTTGTTGCCGCTAAAAAAGTACACTCTTTATAGTATGAATGTGTGTAATATGAAGGAAATTTGGACGTACTACTGTACATGCACCATGTTGTCACTGTCATGTGAGTCACTGTGTCAGTTGCGTCACTTCACCGGCATTCACAACTCCTCTCCTGTGGCCTCATGGATAGTAAAGTGTCCATCGAATGTATGTATCATCCGGGTTGTTTCTGAATATTGTTTTTCGAATAGGGTTGTCAAAAATACCGACTTCAGTACCAAGTCGGTACTGAAATGTAAAAAATGTGATAATACCAGAATTTCCCCCTAGCATTTTGAGCGCTGTTAAGTGGATTCTTACGGTGAGTGTCCACTATAGCGTCAAAACTCCGCTCAGTACCGCTGGCAATGCTATAATGCCTCCGCTTTGGGGTGTGTCTGTAGAGAATGTGCTTAATCTATGTTTTTCCAAAGCACGGACAATATAATCATAAGAGATGCACGCGATTACATTAGGAAACAGGCGAGCTGTGTTTCCAAATGCCAATTAAAGATATCCTGTCAATTTTATAAACTTTTATAAACCCAACCAGCATCCAAACTGCATTTAACATAATATATAACAACTGCAAAACGTCCAATGTGTAAACAATATGATTTACGCACTAAATCCAGCATAAACACCAGCACTACATTAATATTTCAAATGCTCAAGACAGAGACTAACTAAAACCTCACAGAGATTGGCTACTGGAGACGTTTTCCGCTTACTATTTGCATAAAGTCGAGAACCGCCCAACCTTTTTGATGCTCTTGGCCACTCTCAATGCTTTCTTCGGTCCCACCATGCACCGTGCGAGCGTGAAGCTCGACTTCCATAGGAATGAATTGAAAACGCTCGGCCTGCTCCGCTCGCTCTGCGCCAGTACACACGCACCATTAAATACCTCTGATTGGCCATTGTGTTCACACGCTGAACATATATGTCTGTGATTGGCTACAATGATCAACGCTTCAAAAACAAGACATCAATGACGCTCTTCACCGAGCGCTTACACAGATACACGCAGGAGCGTTTGAAAGCAGGCATATCAGCGGATATATTAGGGATCCTCTGATAGACAACTGCTATCAAGTTCTCAGTAGAGAGCGTCATTGATGTCTATTTAAAACATGTTTTTGAAGCGTTGACCATTGTAGCCTATCACAGACATATATGTTGACAATGGCCAATCAGAGGTGTTTAATAATGCGCTCAACAGTGCTTAAAATGCTAGATGGAAATGCTGGTATCATCACATTTTTACATTACTTTTAACATCTCTATTTTCAAATACTATGTATTCGGACATAGTATATAGTACATAATATATAGTACTATATATTTTGGACACAGCGTCAGTGTTTTTTTGTCCATACAATGAAAGTGAATGTGGTCCAATGTTGTTCTAGACTCTATTCACTTTCATTGCATGAAAAAAAAAAAGTTGAACTACACTTCAAAATGTCTTCTTTTGTGATACACAGAGTAAAGCCGTCATTCAGGTTTGGAATGACAAGGGTGAGGATTTTCTTTTTCGGGTGCTTTCCATAGTTATATCAAGGGAACAAGTGAAACACAATTAGTTTTTCGTGTTTGTTTAAACTTATCTACAGGTCTTCAAAATGACTCCATCATGTTCCATTTTGTTTAATATTTTCTCAGCAAACCCAAGACCTTATGTGTCACTCACTCTTAGCTTCCCATCTCCCATGTTACTCACAATAATGGGATGTATTTGCATTCATTTGACCATGCCTATTTGCTGGAGAGGAAGTTATAAACAAGACATACGTGACCAGACTGCAAATGACAAATATAGTGCACTGTTACTATTTGTTATGCTTTCAATAATAAAAGTGCAGGTTGAATTTTTAGGGACAGCTCTCTTGGGTTGACAGGTATTAAGAATTAAATGATATAATGAAAGTTATTTTTCTTACACTGAAGATATTTATATTCTTGATTGCGCTCCTCAACCTCATTGACTTCTACTCAGGATAAACTTTACTATTTTCAAATGGCTAAATTATAATTTTCCACAAACTTTTAAATACACTGCATTGCAGGTCTTAAAACTGATGGCCAGTCTGTTTGTTTGCCCTCTCTGGAGTGGCTGTGTTTGTAGTGTTTATGAAAAAGCTTTTAATAAATCATGACTCTTCCAGCAATCAACAAATTGCAATGTGTTTAAAAATACCCCTTGTGGCCCTAATACCCATCAGATTAGCAGTACTAATGGGAATTGTTTCATCCACACAAATGGCTCATTTGTTTTATGTGATTTTTGTTTTCGTGGTAGTTGATGCTAACCAGAGGTAGAGCATGTGGTACTCAATTATACAGTTGGCTGATGTTCAGATGTTGATTGTCTTTAATCACAGCTATGGCTATAACTATTTGCTTTTAATTGCCCCAACCACCACGCCAACCACCACCCCAACCCTACAAAATGGATCACTTGATTTACTGATAATCCCACAATGCATGAATAAATTAGGAGTCTTTCCCCCGGTTTCACAGACAAGGCTTAAGATAGTCCCAGACTAAAATGCATGTTTGAGTTGTTTTAACTGAAAGTAACTTGCACTGACAAATCTTAAAATACACTATATTGCCAAAAGTATTGGGACACCCCTCCAAATCATTGAATTCAGGTGTTCCAATCACTTCCATGGCCACAGGTGTATAAAATCAAGCACCTAGGCATGCAGACTGCTTCTACAAACATTTGTGAAAGAATGGGTCGCTCTCAGGAGCTCAGTGAATTCAAGCGTGGTACCGTGATAGGTTGCCACCTGTGCAATAAGTCCATTCGTGAAATTTCCTCACTACTAAATATTCCATGGTCAACTTTTAGTGGTATCATAACAAAGTGGAAGCAATTGGGAACAACAACCGAGGCTTTCTGAAGCATTTGAGGCTTTCATCAAATTGTGACGAAAAACGGTTCATTACTCGAAGCTTTTAACACAGTAAGCATTAGCGACATCTGGTGGTCAGACTTGTTTTCTCCACCATATCTAAATCATTGCAGAGTAGATCTACGGTTTGAAAAAGCACGTGACCAAAGCTTCGGAAGTCCATGACGTACGGAATCACTCTTGTCTTGAATCAGTTCTATCTAATCTGATCTAATGTCATCTAAATTCATTTGTGACAATGAGACCACCACTCGTGTCATTTGTAGCCTGCAACGGATTCACATACTGATCAATAATATAAAATATACAATGATGTGATTATAACTGACATGAGTTGGGTAGTTTAAATATTTTGAATGAGCAGGTTAACCCTTATATTCTGTTCAGGGTCTCTTAGACCTATCATAAAACCGAAATCATAAAAACAGGATTAAATGCATTTTCCTTTGATGCATCAGGTGAAGTGCCAATTTTTTCAAACCAGCTGTCTCGACTTTCCAATACTGCATGACGTTCGAAGCTTCAAACGTCATCAATCACGTGGTATTGTCAATTCGATACAAGCATCGGTACAGTGTGTGATACAATAGTGCTTTGAAAACTGCGTCGGAGCCTCTGAGCCCCGGTATCAACCGTCCCATCACTAGGAACAACAGCAACTCAGCCACGAAGTGAAAGGCCACGTAAAATCACAGAGCGGGGTCAGCGCATGCTGAGGCGCACAGTGCGCAGAAGTCACCAACTTTCTGCAGAGTCAATAGCTACAGACCTCCAAACTTAGTGTGGCCTTCAGATTAGCTCAAGAACAGTGTGTAGAGAGCTTCCTGGAATGGGTTTCCATGGCTGAGCAGCTGCATCTGAGCCTTACATCAAGTAAAATGCAAAGCAGTGGTGTAAAGCAAGCTGCCACTGGACTCTAGAGTGGAGATGTTTTCTCTGGAGTGACGAATCACGCTTCTCTGTCTGGCAAGCCAATGGACGAGTCTGGGTTTGGCGGTTGCCAGGAGAACTGTACTTGCCTGACTGCATTGTGCCAAGTGTAAAGTTTGGTGGAGGGGGATTATGGTGTGGGGTTGTTTTTCAGGGGTTGGGCTTGGCCCCTTAGTTCCAGTGAAAGGAATTCTTAATGCTTCAGCATACCAAGACATTTTGGACAATTTCATGCTCCCTACTTTGTGAGAACAGTTTGGGGATGGCCCCTTCCTGTTCCAACATGACTGCGCACAAGTGCACAAAGCAAGGTCCATAAAGACATGGATGAGCGAGTTTGGTGTGGAGGAACTTGACTGGCCTGCACAGAGTCCTGACCTCAACCCAACAGAACAACTTTGGGATGAATTAGTGTGGAGACTGCAAGCCAGGCCTTCTCACCAACATCAGTGCCTGACCTCACAAATGCGCTTCTAGAAGAAGGGTCAAAAATTCTCATAAATTCCCCTAAACCTTGTGGAAAGCCTTCCCAGAAAAGTTGAGGCTGTTATAGCTGCAAAGGGTGGGCCAACTCCATATTAAACCCCACGGATTAAGAATGGGATGTCATTAAAGTTCATGTGCACGTAAAGGCGCCTCCCAAAACTTTTGGCAATATAGTGTATGTTAGAGCCATTGTTTTGTCTCAAGATGCACACCAGTAATGTTTTTTTCTAGTGAACGTTTCTAAAAGTACTTGAATTCGCTAATTGAACTAAGGCCTAATCCTGGTTTAGGCTAAGCCCTGTCTGTGAAACCGAGCCTTTGTTTAATACAAAGTTAAATCATCATGAAATATTCGTAAGCATATTGTTTGCTTGAAATATTTTACATGACAATTCAAAAGTTTGAGGTCATTAAGAATTTTTTTTTTTTTTTTAAGAAATGACCAAAACTGGCTGCAATTATTTGATCTAAAAACACAGTAAAAACAGTCATTTTAAAGTTTTAATTATTCCTTTAAAGGAAAAGCTGAATTTTCAGCATCATTACTCCAGTCAACAGTGTCACATGATCCTTCAGAAATCATTCTTTTATGCTGATTTGATGCTCAAGAAACATTTCTTATTAATATTATCAATGTTGAAAACAGTTGTGCTGCTTAATATTTTTGTGGAACATTTAGTGTTTTTTTTTTTTTCCTTCAGAATTCTTTGATTAACAGAAAGTTGGAAAGTACAGCGTTTATTTGAAATCTTTTAAAATATTATAAATGTCTTTACTGTAATTTTTGATAATTTCCTCTTTGCCATATAAATTAATAAATAAAATAAAATAACTCATAATGACCCCAAACTTTTGAATGGTAGAAGTATTTTTGTAGAAAAACGTTATAATTTTTCACGAACAATCCCTATACAATTAAAGGGTCTGTTTTTGTCTGCTGTGACTATAAAAATATCCTTTTCACATTTGAAACAGTTATGACTCAATAAGTTGCAGAAGTTCAAAATTAGTCATTTTTACGGCTTCAATTTAATAAAAATAGTGTTGTTGTTGTCGTTTTTTACCTGTGAGGCGGTTTTGAAAAGTTACAGTAAATTTCCATAGAACATGAATCTCTTCTATCTCAAAAGAACATGAAAATATTACTCTTCATGGTTCTGTAATCTGGTATGTTCATAGTATGTTATTTTCTGAGCATGATTTTAATAAAACAAAATAATACTTACTGTGAGATTGGAACTTAGCTGTTAGCACTGCAGACTCCATGGAAACTGTGTTCAATTTCCTTGACCGAATAAGTTACTTAACTCTGCTGGACTCCTGACGTTCATAGCTTTAAAACACCTACAAACAAAAATGTGCTTCACCCACACACCATTTGGTCTAAGAAAAACAAGAAACACACATATCGCCATTAAAGTGTGATGTTCATTGGTCCACGTTATTTATGTTTTCACGATTTCTTCAGTGACACGCACCAACACAAATGACTCAAACATTTTGAATGCTCGCTCAAAAGCACTTTATATGTATTTTAACCACAAAAAAAGAGACTTTTTATACACACTAAAGCCCTGTTTTGGGTTATGTGGCTAGGGTGGCACTGTCCTATTTCCAGCTGACAATTCACACAGAGCGGCGGTAATCCAGGACACCTGTCGTAATGCTAAACATTTTGACTGATTAAACAATGAGTGCAGATTATCTGTCCCTTCCAGTGAACACAATGGACCCAGAGAGGATTACTACTAACTACACGCAAACACTTCAAAGTCAAACTGTTTTAAAAACCCATCTAAATGTTTATAGTTAAATGAATGCTATTAATGCATGATGCAGAAAATCTGTTGTAACAGTCATAGAGGGATATAAATTACAAGTATTATATAAGTGAGACAGTGCTAATTATCAGAATTTTTACTCTAGTGAATATAGGTTTATTTATCATTTACCATCTCCATTATTGCCCAGGGGAAAAGGTACTAGTTACTAAAGACATGTCAACCCTATGACCTTTTTAAGTGGGGCATATTGTCACACTAAGTAAGTTGCTGCAATAGAAACCTGCTGTTAAGAGAACTAGAAAAATGTTAAAACAAAATGAAACAGTAATGGAAAACATTGATTAAACAGCAAAAATGTACAAGATTTCCATTATTTTGGCAAACTGAAATTAGAAAAGGTATAAAATTACATATATAGAGTAAAACACATATTAAAACGCATGTGACAACCTTCGCCAAACTTGACATTTGAGTGGGTGTCGCCATTTGTAAATTGAATGTGTCTGGCTTCCAGTGTCATCTGCTTCCAGTTATTTTTAGCTGTTCAAAACAGCTCATTATGCAGCTTGATATTGCAAACTGGTATTTTTATCATATTGTTTTAATGTATTTTCATAATTATAAACACACTGGTTTGTAGCGCAAATAGTTTTACATTTTATTGTACTTTGTTATTCTTATACTGTAGTTACAGCGGCAAATTAATCATAAGTTTTGAACATTCACAGAAAAGAGTTTCCGAGTTGCAAAATAAGGTGGAAATACTGACCCAGTTACCTGAATGTATGCTAGAGTAATTATTCCCTAGAGCAGGGGAAAAAAAGCATGACATTATTGAAATCTTATTTTGGAGAAATTATTCTAATTTAAATGCACTAACATTCAAATCCACTGCTAAAAAAAACAAGCATTTGTGTATTTGGACGTTTTGAGGAGACACTTCCTCCCTTACCTCCGGAGAAAATAGCCTCCGTTCCTTTAGAAGTTTGTGTGTTGTTGTAGGTGAGGAATGGCCTATCACATAGATGTTAATATTTTAGATATTTCTAGTGTCTAGTAAGTAAGCAGTCATTTAGCCAATACTTTTATCTAATACGACTTACAGTACAGCATGTATAGTCCCCCTGGGGTAACCTGGGGTTAAGCGCCTCACTCAAAGGAGCAACTGTGATCGCTCACGGCTTTCATCTTGCGGGGTTCAAATCAGCAGCCTTCCGGTTACCAGCCCTGAGCATTAGGCACCACACTACCCGCCTTATAGTACCTTGTAGAGAGATTTCTCATGAAATGTGTAAAAAAGGCAATCACAGACTTTTCTGTGAAAATATATACTGAAAAATATTAATAAAATAGTTTACATTTAATTAATTTACTCAATATACACTACTGTTCAAATGTTTGGGATCGGTACAATTATTTAAATATTTTGAAAGATCTATCTTATATCCTCACCAAGGCTGCATTTCTTTGACCAAAAATACAGTAAAACTGTAACACAGTGTAATATTATAAAAATTTAAAATAACCATTTTTTTTTTACTTAAAGCTGCAGTGCGTGAGTTTTGCCTCTTTGTCACCATCTCTGTTAGAAACCTGAAATTGCAGTTATTTGTGGAATTATCATCTTTATGTGGGTTGTGCATCGACATGGCTCTTCAGCACGGATCTAATGTTTTGAGGAGAATGTGTGGCTGTCAGTCACCGCACCGGTGGATACTGTACTTCGGAATCACAGACTGTAGACATGTGTCTTGGAAGCAAGACCAAAATAAGAATTTTCACCGGAAAATGTCATCTGAACAAGTAAGTAACAAATCTGCCACTTTTGTTCTGACCAACTGAGAAAAAAAAGCATTACAATAAATTGCGCTATGATGATTAAATCTAACGATCGCTTAGCTCATATCACATCAAACTGCAATTATTATTATTGTTATACTTTGTTCTCAAATTGTTAATGTTAACAACATCAGCATTGCATGACTATGTGTATTTAGTGTATATTAGCGTTACCTGTAGATTTCAATTTCTGTACAGTCTAATCTCTAACGTTAATTTGTCATACCAAACAATCCACTATCAAAATGATGATGTTTAATTATTGCAGCTCCTGTGAGAAAAGGTTATAAATTATCTGCCATCTGCAGCATCATCACATAATATAGCCTACTAGCTGGGACTCATTCTTTATGTAAACAGGCGTGATGTAATGATGCAAAGATGAAGGTTGCATGCTTGAATTTCCAGCAGAAACCCACCAGTACCACTCGAATTAGAAAACATTATTACAAGCTTACCGTTGTGAATCGGGTAAGGAGGTAAGGAGATAGTTTTGAACACTGGCTGGTTATGTACTTGCTCATAAATTGATTTTGGATCATTTTTAACCAAAAAAAAGTTACGGACAGCAGCTTTTAAGATGTAATTTATTGCAATGATGGAAAAGCTGGAATTTTCACCAGCCATTACCCCAGTTTTCATTGTCACGTGATCCTTCACGTCCCACTCATTTCCTATTAATACTACTTTCATTTCTTAGGGCGTTTTCAGACCTGTAGATCATTTGCTTTGCTCCAAAATGAGGATTAAAGTTGTTGCGATTACTTCTGGTTTATTGTGGCTTTCTTTATAGCTGTTGTTATATTACTTTATAATTTTGAGCAGGAATCAAGGCTTTGTTGAGACAACATTCTTACCCTATATCTATTTCGGAGATGAGCAATTAGTCAGCATTTTAATATGAATCTTCATCTTTGCTCCAGGTTAACCCACGATTCATTTTGAGAGGCATTAGCAAAACAAACACTGCAGCTTTTCACGCAGCGTACGTAATTACCCATCCTGCATTGTAATACAGCCTGGGGTGCGTTTCCCATACAACGATGTAACTTGCTGATTAACTACCATACGATGCACCATTGGAGAAACTAACCAACTAGGCACAACTGTTTCCAGAAACCGTAGTAACATGGTCGCACCTCTGTTGTTCGAACCACCTTGGTTCAACAATATAGGACTGTCATTAATGATGTTATGCGCAGGTAGAGGAGTAATGCTAATTAATCTATTCGAGATCTGATTTGAGATTTGAGACGCTGCTGTTGTGAACATGCACCTAATGACTACTTCAATGTTTTGGTTTCATATAATTTTGCTTTATTTGATGTTTGATTCATTGCGGGTTCCCTCATATGTCACACTCCCCTTGATTGTTGACACGCTAAAATATATAGATGAAAACGTATACATATTTAAATAGAATGAAAGATATAGAATGTACTGAATGTTAGCTTGCTTTTTGTGCCCAAGAGCATGGCATTTAACAAAAACATGGCATTTAACAAGAAACTATACTTCTAACCACAGCTCGAGAGCTGTAGGTCTAACCATATAAGTTTGCAAAGCTGTTTACGAATGTTCGTTGGAACCATGCTTTCGGGAAATGCCAAATCGTTGAACTATGTTGGTAAAGACAGAACTTGCGACCATGGTTGTGTTGTATAATGTGAAGGAGAAGTGAAACTGGACTGCCAGAACACAGAAGTGTGTGCATTTAGATAAAAAATTTTCGCATCCGATCTGACCCACTTCCAAATGTGGTTTTAAATCAGATATATATCCGATATCTGGACATCCGACCTACGCCTAAACACATCTGATTCCCCTTTAAATTCTAAGCCACCACAAAGCGAGGACGACAGGTTTGCCAACAAATATAGCTTTTTAAAGTTGAATTATGAAGCAGACGCGCCTATATGAACTCGCTCGCAGCTTTTTTATTGAGGTGGGAACTTTATATAAAGGAAATAAATTGCATGTGCACAGAAACATTCAGGAGCTGGTTTTCAAACTCTGCCCCATGAGTTTTATAAATAAAACAGCTTTACTACTGAAAGCTACATTATATTTCTCTGCAATGAGGTGATAATTAATGTTATTTTTCGGTCTGTATCTTGTCCATGCTAGCAAATAATCATGGCCACCTGACATGAATTATATAAATAATTTTAATAGCACAGCCATTCAAAATCAGAGGGTCTATGATGTGCATAGTAAAGCGATCACGACAATCATTTTGGGCGGGAATTATTGTAAACACACAGATATAGCGGAAACCAGTCATGTCGAAAGTGAATGTAAACAGACAGGCCAAAAAATCTGATATGGTCAAAAAATCTGATCTGTGCATGAAGACTTGCAGTGTAAACGCAGCCTATGTGTGTGTGCTCTACTCCTAGAGCCTTAAAAGGACATCAGCCATCTTGTTTGAGTTTACTAGAATTCAAGGACATTAAAAGGCGTACAGCTTGCACCTGAGAGGCCTTGAGAAGGACCTTGGAAATCTTGGGAAAGTTACAACTTGTGCCAATCAAGAAGATGACCTAATGTCTGTTGTAAACAACAAGAGTATAAAAGACTGATGAGTTGCCTCTTCGGATACGTCAGTAACCCCAACGCCTAGAAGCCCAGAGCTAAGGACAAGAAACTCGAAGCTGAAGACAAGAAGCCCAGAGCTGATTACACGTGATTATTGTATTTTATACTTTAATTATGATGTTTTATTAGCAAAAATGACTACCAAGGTTTTGATTTTTAGTGTTTAAAGGGGACCTATTATGCCCCTTTTCACAAGATATAGTCTCTGGTGTCCCCAGAATGTGTCTGTGAAGTTTCAGCTAAAAATCCCCCACAGATCATTTATTATAACTTGTCAAATTTGCCCCTATTTGGGTGGATGCCGTTTTTATATATGTCCCTTTAAATGCGAATGAGCTGCTGCACCCGGCCCACTTTCCAAAAGAGAGCGGAGCTTTAACAGCTCACGCTTCAGTCGCTCAACAACAACAAAGCTGGAGAATCTCACGCAGCCAAAATTACGATTATCAGTAATGGTGTTCAGCCTTACATTGTTCAAACTGGAGTCGGACACTGATGGAGAGACTCAGGAAGAAGTTAAAACTTTTAGAATGCAACTGGATGTTTCTGAATGGTTAGTGGATAAATTCATGTAGTTGCTGTGGAGCTGATCGACTAGCATATGCCGTCATGTTAATCTTTTTGTGCAAAACCCATATGGACACCCACTATACATAGCGTATCTGTTTGCCAAACAGAGCCATTAATTCCAGGCTAATGTTTATGATTGCTATCAAATGCTACGAATGGTCTAATATTTTTTCCAAAATATCAAAATATCGCTCAGACCTTTTTTAGCAATCGAGCTTGCCAGGGTCAACTTGCAGGCTATCCAATCTAACAAGACTCTAAATAGTGTTCAGTGCTCGTCTGTGCAGCCAACGACAGAACAGTTAGCATGCTTTGATCAAAATTTTGCCATGGCCATAGAACTGGTACACCGTTTTCGCTTGCGAAAACAAAAGGATGGTGCCGTGGGTGGAAACGTGCAGGTTAGGGGCAGTAATATTATAATAAGATCCCCTTCCTACGTCACAAGGGGAGGGAAATCTGAGCGACTGGTTTTTCCACATGCTTGCAGAGAAAGGCTTGCCAAAACAAAGTTACTGAGTTGTCCTTTTCCATGTTTTCTGAGTTAGTAGATGCACTGGGGACCCGATTATAGCACTTAAACATGGAAAAAGTCAGATTTTCATGATATGTCCCCTTTAAAGGCTATTAGCAAGAACATACTGTACCAAGGAGAAGTCTTCTGACCAAATTGTAAGTAATTTAAAATGCTCATAATATAGACTCGACTTACTTGACCTAACCTGAAAATAATACAAAAATAAGTTTAAGGTGTTAACATCAAAGTACACACTGCAAAACACTTGGCTAACAATGTTTTCAGGAAACACACTCCGGTTTATTATTACCTAAGTATTATCGCAGTTGAAAACAGTTGCGCTGCTTAATATTTTTGTGGAAAACATGACATTTCTTCCTGGAGTCATTGATGATAAGAAAGTTCAAAAGAACATCATTTATTTCAAATAGAATTTGTTTTTTAACATTATACATGTCTTTACTGTCATTTTTGATCAATTTAATGCATCCTTACTGAATAAAAGTATTAATTTCTTTTAAAAAATTACCCCAAACTTCTGAATGTAGATATAGATATATGTAGATATAGACAGATTATGTGTGTGTTGTATAACTACATTATTCTGCAAGGGTTTCAAGTAATAGTTTCATTATCTTGCTGTAATGATTTAAAGGGCTACAATAGCGAAACGCTCATGCTTTTTTTTTTTTAATCACAACAAGGTTTTCAGCTGAAATCTTGTTATCCTTTATAATTATCTTCACGCTGCTGCTCTGCCTGACACTCTCTACCTCTTCCATTTCATCAACTTCCATTTCAGCCTGGCCTTTCTGCCAGAAAAGCTTATGAGGCATGTCTGCTAGCAAAAGCCAGTGGGTAGGTCTGTGTCTATTGATTAAAGCTGGCACAGTCTGGGCTCCAGTACCAGGTGAGGGCCGCCTAATGTAGTCTTTTAGTCTGCGGTAGTGTCAGAAATAACAGGGAGGCTGATTGTGTTAGATGGACACTTCCTCCCCTCTCTACATTAGCTCTCGCTCTCCGTCTGTAGATGCTGTTATGCTGCGGCTCATAAATCTCTGAAACTTTTGTATCAGCACTACATTGATCTAGCCACTGTAAATGTTTTGGAGTTGGTGCTTGGAACTAATGCGAGCATGACAGTCTCCGTGGTGCTACTTCCTTTTCTCACAGCTCCGTCTGATTTGTTGTCACTGCTGACTAACATTTCTGTGTGCTGGAAGTGATACAGGGTTACATAATCCGGTGTCAGTCGATGCCATTTACAATAAAATAAGAAAGGCATGCTCTGAATAAAGTGTTGTCCATTAACAAGTCTTTCAAGCTCACTAATGGATATGGTTTGTTCAATGCAAGATGTATCAGAGCATCTCTAATCCATGGATGTGGTAATGGAAATCACTCACAATGGAGTACATGTATGAGTTTAATGGACTCGGCCAGTTCTGCGAGGAGACTCCAGTGTTGTAACTGACACCCTACATCCACCCATCCCACAAATCTCTCTGTCTTAATTACTTTATCAACAAATGTAAAGTCGCTCACTGCAAACATTGTTCAATTAGGCAATGAGATACAATGGAGGAAAGGTAAATAACTGTAATTCTTTCTTGGCTATATTTGTAATGCCGTTAATTATCCAAAGAAGATCCTTGTGTTACATTTAATATCTTTAGCCCAAAGCAACATGGTGTCTACAGATCTTTGAAGCTTGTCTGCTTAATAGAAACATTTACTGGCCAATAAGACTTTATGTTTAATTTGGAAAGGTAATTTCAATCTAACAAAATTATTTTGCAAAGCAAACCATGAAATGTGATTGATTAACTTTACATTTGTCGATATGCTCATTTGTTCATAGCAACTTAATATTATTGAAATACTTCACAGAAAATTAAAATAACATTGCAAAATCACTAATTATCATTTACTGTAGACTTGTTTTATGGCAACTAGGTCTGTGGAAAAGTTCTAAAACAAAACAAAAATCTAGAAATGTTAACAATTAACAATAAGGTCTCATTTGGTAACATTAGTTACTGCATTTACTAACATGAACTAACAATGAGCAATATATTTTTACAATATTTATTAACCTTTGTTAAGGTTAGTTAATAAAAATGTTTATATTCATGTTAGTTCACAGTGCATTAACTAATTGTCACAGACACGTCAGGCTCCACCTTGCACCAATCCCAGCGCACTCAATCACCGGAGTACTGATCACCGCCACCTGCACCTCATTAACTCACTCATCAGCACCACTATAAAGAGCACTCAGACACAGCACTCCATGTCCGGTCTCGTTAAGCTATACTCACATGTATACTTACCTCAAGGACTCCTCTCTCGCTACCTACCTGTCTCCTGTGACTCCCGATCTCCCCGTGTGTTCCTCGTCTGTGTGTGAGTGCTCCATCATCTCCAAAGTTCTCCAGCTCCATCCCGTTTCCACGACTCTCTCATCTGCAAACACCAAAAGGACCGTAACTATCACCAGCCTTCACCTTTCACTCATCTGACTCATCCTGCTTGCATTATATGCTCACTGGTTTCAATAAAGACTGTTTACCCGTTTACATCTGTGTTCGACCCCTCTGTATCATAACACTAATGTTAACAGATGCAACTTTTGATCTTAAAAATGTATTTGTAAATGTTGAATTTAACATTAGCTAAGATTATTAAATGATGTAGAAGTATTGTTCATTGTTAGTTCATGTTACGTAATGTAGTTAAATAATGTTAACAAATGAAACCTTACTGTAAAGTGTTTCCATAAACATTGGTTGTAAATCACAGGATTAATCAAAATCATATTTGCAGAACTGTATAGCATTACATTTTAAAAAAAATCCTTGATCTAGAATTCAGTGTTTCCCATTTGTGAATACAACTTTGCTTGATCATTCATGTGCTGCATTTCTGACTCCACCTGAAGAATGTATTATTGAGTGATAATTACACTTAACAGTCTGAAAAAAGTATTAATGGTGGCAAGGTTATTAGCTGTGGGGGTCCTTCAAAGATGTCCTTCAAAGATGTCTTATTTAACAGACAAATAAATATGCTTAGAGGCTTCCTGAAAAACAAACAATCGCATGCACATGCAATTTCTGAACTTCACACAAGGATACTTTTCCACCCCCAAGCCATTGTTTCATAAGGTGTTTTTTTACCGCAACCTCATCAGACAGACTCATTATGCATCCAACATTTCCTCTTTTAGTCTCTTTACAATAAACAGGGAATTTAGTCACCCCTTTCTTTACTGAAACACGTTTTGTTAGAAGTCTGGGATTATCTGTGGCAATGCCTCTCCGCCGGAAAAATTAATTCAAGATCACAGCTCCCATGAGCCCAACAGCAGAGACAGAAAGATATTCTTACCCATGGGACTTTGGATTTTAGCAAGCAGAAAAAAGAGTGTTTACTAACTTTTTACAGAAGCTAAGGATTATCTTCAAACCCTCAATGAATAGGTATTACCTGGTGGTCTGGACACTTTTGCCTCTCTCACAACTGTCAGCATATTTCAGAACCATTTTCAAAAGCATAAAAGAGAGATTATCTTAAGAATAGGAACAATGGGAATCAAGCAGTTTACCAATCCTCCTGATGCACACTCCCTCCATGAGACAACCATCCATAGCTAACAAAGTTCCCCAAAGAGATAAAACAGCCCTTCAATCGAAACTTGGTGGTAAGTATTTAAAAGAATAAGGGGATCAGATCTGGTTTTCTGGTTCAATAGGAACATTTAAAAGACAGCGAGAGTTCATCACATGCTTTAGATACAAAACTAATGTATGACTACTTGTTTTCATATTCGGAACGGAGGGATGGATACTAGATAGATAAAAGGACAGACAGATGGATGGATAGACACTATAGATAAAAGGACAGAGGTAGATAGGTAGAGAGACAGATGGATGGATGGATGGATGGATACTACAGATAAAAGGACAGACAGACAGACAGACAGATAGACAGATAGACAGATAGATAGATAGACAGATAGATAGATAGATAGATAGATAGATAGATAGATAGATAGATAGATAGAGTGTACCACACGAGTCCTGAAAAGTGAAGCCAAAGCGTCTCGATTGCCCCCAGATGCAGAATAGCCCCTAGTCCACAACTTAATTGTAAAGTAATGGGACATGAGACAAACGAAACAGTCAAATTACACGTCAAAACATTTTTTTTCAGAAGATGCTTTCTGTCATTTTAGGCAGTTTTTATCACGCTGACATTAGTTAAAGTGCTCATTCTTTAAATAAGTTTGTTTTTAGCTAGTTATTTGATGCTATAAAAAACACGGGCTTTGATTGATAGCTTTTCTTAGTGAAGTAGTCACTGAAGCACCAACAGACTTTTTTTCTGGATCTTCGGGAGGAGATTGAAGCTTTAACTTTAATTTCCACATTTCCAGAACTGTTTTTTTCACACCGACATAATGAGTTGTTCTGCTTTATTAACTGATTCTGTTGGAGTGTGGGCAGGACCTTGATATCGCATCTGATATCACAGACTCGAGACTCAAGATATCAGCACCATATTGGCACACTGGTGGCTTCGCTTACTACAATGTAAATGGACGAGTGTGTCGTCCATCTTTTTTTTTACAGCCTATGAGACAGACAGACAGACAGACATGGATGGATGGATGGATGCTAGATAAAAAGACAGACAGACAAGACAGAAAGACAGACAGACAGATTAGATAGCAGACAGGAAGTGAAGTTGGAGAGAGAGGGGGACGGGATCGAGAAAGGTCCACAAGCTGGGACTCGAACTCGGGTCACCTGAACCGCAATGGCGCTATCTGTCAGCACTCTACCCACAAGGCTACCAGCGCCAACATCTTAAATTATAATTTTAGTAGTGGAAATTTAAGAAACTATACTGGAAACTATAACTAGCTAATTCAGCAAATGCTAATTGGTAACACAATGCTTTGATAACATTACTATAGCATAGCAATTGCTAAAAGAGTATGGCAATATAGACCATTTATTAAATACCTGTTCTCAAACTAAGCCCATGCTCCAGTCGTCACCATGATGGTAACCCCACAAAAACCCCCACATAACAGAAACTCTTCTAAATTGAGATAGCAGAGAAATAAACACTACTAAATCTCTCACTTAACATTAACTTTGCAAAAAACAAGTTTATAAAACTTAAAACAATGAAACACTTCAGATTACTTAAAATGTTTCAGTTTTGTGAACTCAAAGGGAAAATAAAGTTCTAAATATTCATAAAAGTTAATTTGATTGAACTAATTTGTTTAATTTGAGTTTGCCCTACTCAAACCAGTTAATTATTTTTAACATTAGGGTTTACTGGACGGACGGACGGACAGACAGACGGACAGACAGACAGACAGATAGATCGATCCAATTTATGGTGCTTCACTGTTTATTTGTGGCGCTGTAAGTGTCTGCTGTTTTTCTCTCAAAGTGTGAACTGGCCTAACACTTCAGGTATGAAAATAGATCATGTTTCACCCACTGCGCAGCTAAAACACTCCCTGTACAGAATCTGGCTCTGTATGGAATTCAAAACAAGACCATCACATGGAATATAGATGACTTCTGGGATTTGATTCTGCCACTCTCAGACAGAAAGAAGCCTGAAGATAATGGAAGAGGAACCAAAATGCACGATATCAATGAAAGTAAATTGTTTCGGATACAACTCTTGGCACAGTCACACAGACCTGTTAATCATATCCAGACCGTTAGGCTCATTTAACAGGCTGCTTCTACTCTCTCTAAATGATCCTTATGTCAGCAAGTGGAAGAGTGTCTGCCATTTCTCAATAAAATTCCTGCATCAGAGAGTTGCCTAGTCATTTGTCAACCTACTGAGAAATTCTATTTGCTATAGTTAAACTTGTCATTTTGACATCAGATAATGCATAGTAGTATTGTTTACAGTAATTATGTTTTACCTCATTTGTTTTGCAAAAAACACCCAGTCTTAAGGTGAGCAATTTATCCTTCTACTTGGCCTGTCTGCATTACATAGACTAATATGCAGGTTAATACCGGCTCCAAGTTTTTTGGTTGTTTGTTTGTTTTTTACTAGCATAATCTATCATAAACCTTATTTGCATAGAAAGGTGTGTTTGAATTTAAAAGAATGACAATAACTTAATTTAAATACTGAATATATTATCTATGCTGGACTGCAGGCATTGTGTTAAAATAAGAAAAATAGGTAAAACAACAACAACAATAAAATTAAATTTACTCACATTGTTCCAACAGCAATTACAAACAATTCGTTTGATTTCCAATATGTGGAAATTGTTCTATACTAGCTTAATATTCCAGTAAATAGGATAGCAGAAGGTAGGACAACATCCTCATTATATTTCTAACGTGACATCACAGAAATAGTGTTACAGTAGTGGTGTAATTCAGCAGGGAGTCATGTGAGAGGGAACACTGTCTGGGCGCCACACGCAGAAGATATCAGAAATTGATCAGACCACTGAGATATTCAAAAGGAGGGTTTTAGTATTACTCGAGAGATTTAGCTATGATATATTTTCAGGGCATTAATCTATATTATTCTCTATATGACAGAAAAATGAAACAGGAAATTACTCTTTCAAGTTAATTCCTGAGTTTATAATGCACTCTAATGCAGGCTGTTTATTTATATCTGCAATGCTCATTGACCAAGCCAAGAGTGCCATCTACACAATGCTATGATGATGGGCTTTAATGTTTTCTGTGGAGAAACAACATTATAAATGTATTATTGCAATCTTCTGACTGACTGGCTCAATTATCTTTTCTGAGAGCAGTTCTCTAGGTCACAGTAGCAGTTAACAAGGTCTTCAAAATAAGCACAAGAAAAGTTTGTAGGAACCTCATAAGTTGTATATTATGTTAAACTTTTATCTCATGTCACTTCTTATTGGCACAAGATATGAGTGACACTAAAACGTACATTATTTATACTGAATAATTTACAGTATAAAACATGCAAAAGTTTAAACTTTTAGGATGAAAGAATATTAAATTAACTAATAAATAATATCACATTTAATGCAATTTCCTAATTTTACACTATAATTCTCCCCGTTTTTTTTTTTCTCTTTTTTTTCTTTTCTGATTCTGTATTCAACTTGTATCTAAGGATTACCTTTACACAATCCTAAACTCTAAAATATTCAGAAATCATCATAAAAGCATGTATATGATAATGTATTCTAACAAAATTTTGTTGAAATAATGATACTTTTTTTCAGGATTCTTTGATAAATAGAAAGTTCAAAAGAACAGCATTTATTTGAAATAGAAGTCTTTTGTAACATAATAAATGTCTAACTGTCACTTTTGATTAATGTAATGTGTCCTTGCTGACTAAAAGTATTTATTTATATTTAAAACTTACTTACCCCAAACTTTTGAATGGTAGTGTATAACAGTTTCTACAACATTATGCAGCAAAATCTGTTTTCAACTTTGACAATAATAAGAAATGTTTCTTAAGCACAAAGTCAGCATATTAGAATGATTTTTGAAGGATCATGTGACACTGTTGACCAGAGTAATGGCAAAGCTTAAATTTCAGCAGCCATCACTGGAATAAATTACCTTTTTAAAAGGTAAAAGTTCTAAATAGAAACAGTTATTTTAAATTGTAATAATATTTTACAATCAATTTGATCAAATAAATGCAGCTTCGTTGAGCATTAAAGCAGTGTTTCCCAACCCTGTTCCTGGAGGCACACCAACACTGCACTCCTCAAGCAAACACACCTGATTCAACTCATCAGAAATATATGGTTCAGATAAGGGAGACATTCAAAATGTGTACTGTTGGTGTGCCTCTAGGAACAGGGTTGGGAAACACCGCATTAGAGACTCCTTCATTCCAAACTTTTGACTGGTAGTGTATATAACATAAAAGATTCATAAATCTTCTTTTTTTTTTTTTTAAACGTAATAAATGCTTATATGCCTATATTGTAACTACATTGATTTACACACAATTTTGTCTCATATAATTTATATATATGAAGAGTTTGGTTTCAAAACGCGATAAACTGCATTTTTTAAAAATTGAGTTTCCGCCCAAATCAGTTTTGTATCTGGTCGGTATTGAAAAGTCATTTATTAATTCTGCGCCATATGCGATATCCGTTGTGTTATTCTGTCATGTTTTCTCCCTTTCTTTCCAAAACGCGACAAACGCCAGTCTCCTTTCTCTGCAAAATGCGATATATCCGCTCAACCAATCACAGCGCACGATTCAACACACTGTAAACAGTAATGGCGGCCCTCTGAATACACCCGGCATCCTAGTTTCCCTTATCTGCTTTGTACTTTGTGATCAACAAAAACAGAAAAATTTATAATTTTGACAGCATTGATGAACCTGTGGTGGTTTCTGCGGTGGGGAAGAAACGTCATCGAAATGTAATCATTTACGTGAGGAGATAAAGAAGATGAGGCAATCGGTAAAGCTGTTGCTTGTTCCTCGACAGCATCAAACTTCTGTCACGGCCCCCAAAACTGAAAGTTTTTAAAAGCCGTTTTTAATATACTCTTTAATCGGTAATGACAAATGGAGACATAATTAATTTATAACATTAACAAGATGACTCGTTTGATTAATTTTGGGAGCGACAACTGAATGTATTTTTAGTCAAATGCCTTTATAAGATTAGTATTGACAAAGTTCAGAGGCTGTCATATATATGAATCAACCTACTTTGTTGTGTATTTTCAATATGAAAAATAACTTTTATATTGATGGATTAATTGCATTTTGAAAAAAAACGTCATGGATTTATTGCATTTTGGGGAAAAAATGTATCCGTTTTTATAATGAACCTTTGAAAATCTAAATCTAAATTTGAATTTTTAATGTTTTTATAACCAAAAGATGCTATGTGAAAGTTTGAAACAGAAAATAGTGGTTTTCATCTTGCCACATTCTTGGTAAAGAAAATCAAAAGTCAAAATGGATTTATAGCGTTTTGGACCCAAACTCTTCATATATATATATATATATATATATATATATATATGCAGTGTTGGAGAAAGTTACTTTTAAAAAGTAATGCATTACAATATTTTGTTACTCCCTAAAAAAGTAACTAATTGCATTACTTAGTTACTTTTTATGAGAAGTAATGTGTTACATTACTTCTTGTGTTACTTTGTCTCACCTGGGCTTGCTTGTTTGTTTTTTAATAACAACAAAAGTTCTATTTTTGGCAAATGTTTAGGCCCTTTTACACCAAAAGTGAAATAAATAAGCCTCAGGCTGAAGGAAATGCATATTTACACCTGTACAGTACATTTAAAAAAAATGCTCATTTCCATTTCTTTATAGTTTTATGCCACTGTAACATCCAAAATATTCCTGAATTAAACAACCGGGGTGAGAAGTCCTGCCGCTGCTTTCACACGTTAATGAGATTATTGAACAGTAATCCCCCATCTAATTTCTGCTCTATTGTTTCATAGTGTGTCCCAAAAGAGGATTTGTAATATGTGTAGCACAATGTCTGTTATGTAATTAAGATTAATTGTAGAACCCTTCACATGTGATTAGGAGATCTCATGGGGAAACATATCACAGAAAGTAAAAAAAAGACAAATCTCTTGTCTAGGTTGTGTGTAAAGGGAATTTGTGCTGAAATGTGTTCACTAATCTCAGGAATGAGGAAACAAGCTCCATCAACACGCATATGTATGTGTTGTCAGTGCTGTGCAGTGTTCTTCAACATGCACTCAGGAAGCCGTTTCACACTCAAAGTTGTATTTGCACAGCAAACACATCGCTTCCTCAAGGGAACACACACCTAGCAGCTACCACAACATCAGTAGGAAACCACAAGTGTGTCTCGATTTGACTTACCGAAAGCTGCGTTATAAATACAATCAGTGCTCAGTGCGTCTGAACAGTTGCCATGACAGGTGGTGCATGTCTAATTTATTTTCTCTGCTCTAAAATAAACAGACCTACATTTTCTCTAAATACACACTTCTGAAGTATTTGTAAAAAAACACTATGTTGTCTAGACAGGCTTTTTCAACTGTTAGGTACACTCTTAGAAAAAAAGGTTCTTTGGGGTTCTATATAGAACCCTAAGGTTCTTTAACCAACTTTATAGAACCCTTTCTGCCTAAAAGGTTCTATATAAGGAGAAAGAACCCTTTTGGCACAAAGGGTTCTTTGGGCTAAATGTGCTACATTATTAGTGCTTTATTTAAATGATTACACTATTGAACATTATATTTGTGTTTTTACTTCAATTTTACTTAGGCACACCTTTCATTCTGAAGAAAACAAACTCATATACATTTTCAAGTTTAATAAGTTTATTAGAAAAAAATAATTGCCGCATTATCCTGTAATGAAAAAAAAATCTAAATTAAATATAGCCTACGTTTCTAGATCTAGGCGCTATAGGGCAGAATTCTGCCATCTGCTGGTTAAAGAAAATCCTGTAGGAATTACTCTGAAAGTCAATTCTTATAACTCAACCTTCCAAACAGATGCACTAAAAAATGATCTTCGACATAAACAGCAATTAACTTGCATGTGTATGCGCTGATCAGTTCTGTACTGTCTGCACGCGCAGTGTCGGATTTCAGCCGCGCGCGTCTTGAGCGAGTACTTAGAGTGCGCGTGAACGCAGCATTTTAAATAGGGCTGTTCGATTCCGGATTTTTTGGAATCGATTCCGATTCCGATTCCTGTTTCTGGAGTCGAAAGAATCGATTCCAAGAATCGATTCCTCACTGTTATTTTCAAATACCGTGTCTAACATTGTCGCGTCTTACCGTGCCACACAGCAAGTAACTCTCTACACCGGGCATGTAAAGCGACCATTGCAAATCCATTTATCCTTCCTATTTGACATAATTGCGACTGCTGCTTGGTCATAACTAGAACGAGGCATTTACTTCGGTGATTTGTCACGTCGTGCTTCCTGCGTCAGGTGTAGACAGTAGTCATACAGTGTAAAGACTAGGAATATGTTCACCATAGGTAGATTCTATTTACATACATATACAGGGTGCGATTTGTGAAAAAAAACAGAGGGGGGGGGATGATTTGAAAAGTTTACTATTTTTTATTTTTTATTTATTAAAAACCACAGTGGAGCTATATACTATTTTTGGCAGCTGTTACAGAAAAAAAAAANTGCGCGTGAACGCAGCATTTTAAACTTCAACCGTTACGGACGTCCGTTTGAGCTCAGCGCTCGAGAGGACGACGATTAAATTGGTAAGTGAGAAAATTTATATCTCTTACGTTATTTTAATGACATTTGCATAAATCCCTGATATTTTTACACACCTTACATGTTTTTTTTCAAGAAGCAAAAAGAAGAAATGTGGTTTACGGTGCTGTCCGGGCCTGCGCTATTCTCCGCTTGGAGGTTTGTCATTTCTTACATGAATTCCTAAAATCTCTGTTAAAAAACGGTTGTGGACTGATCAGTAATGGTGGCGAGAGTTCATGTCATATCCTAATACACTTTTCTTTGTACTGTAGATTGTATTGGACCTAGAAAACGCATAAGAAAACGATGTTTCAGGAACAGTCAAATCACGTGATCACAGCCAGACCGCACTGTTATAAACATGAATTCAAGAGAAACCCCGAAGAACAAAAAGATGCTTCTTCTGTGGATATAGCTGTGAGTATTTGGTGTTTGCAGTTATAGCACACTTTTTTTTTCTGAATTAATTGAAGGCCTAATTTATGCTAAACACTGTATTTGGTTCTTGAAGATGCATTATGAAATGAAGATGAAGAAAAGACCTTCAACTGCAAACAATGACACAAAAAAGTACATTATTTTTAATCACAGTACCAACTTTGGGAAACTTGTAAATCTGCTAATCTGAAGTGGCTTATATTTGTTTTTCTATTGTCCATGTTTAATGCAATAATTAATAATAATAAATTAATATTTCTGTTTGCACTCTCACTGCAGGGATGGACTCTGGAGTGCAGCATTACTTCAATAAGATGAAAATAACACACTCCTCTATGATTCACGTAAGTTTTAAGATGTAATTGTGAGAGATCCCTTTCTGTTTTCTGTTGTACTGTACTCTCCATAAGTCTAATAAATGTTTTTCTGACTTGCATCTCCATCTTAGGATGTCAAGCCCCCTGAACGCAAAGAGAGTCAGCATCAAAATGGACGTGCCCCTGATTGAAAACACAGAGATGTCAAAAGTATCTGTTGGCTGTCTACTTTTTGTTTAGTATGGAGCATCCAAAAGCCAGTTTCTTTCATTCAGCACTATTTAGCCCTTCTTAGTACTGAATTTGCCATGGATCATTTGTTTTTATTGTTTAAATGCTTATCTGAATGTTAAATTATCATTTAACGCTTCCGAATTTAAAAACAGTTCTACTAGCTAGTCTTTTAGTTCATTTTTTTTAGAAACATTTATTTATGTTAACTCTTCTAACTATTGCTCTATGAATTGCAGTGTGTTTTATATTGCTTGTGTTATTGTAAATGCTAATAAAAATGTCTAAAATGATTACATATTATTTTGATGTGTCATGCCTATAAGTATTTATGTTTTTCGAGTGATAAAGTAACTATATAAGCAGGTTAATTCATAAAATTTAACTAAAATAAAATGAAAACTAAATCAATAAAATTAACCCATAAAAGGTTCTATATAGAACCTTTTTCCTGGCAATAAAGAACCCTTAAAAAGGGTTCTATATAGAACCTTTTAGGGGTTCCATATATGAAGCGCCTGATAGAACCTTTTTTGGTTCTATATAGAACCTTTTCTTCTAAGAGTGTACAGAATGGAGGGCAGAGGATAAAGCGGAGTCGATCAATCTATACAATTTTAAACTGAGAAAACAAACATTCTAGGCAGTGTTTCCTAAGTGCAGTCTGTTTAATATCCGTTGTTTGCTCCTGTTACAATTAAGTGTCCAAACTGCTGAGCCTTTGCTATGCCATTAAGCAATGTCATCTTAATTAATCAGCAAATGGATTCATCAGTGCTGTGGCCTATATAACGTACCTTAGCCGCATATTCCTATATCACCCAAAGAGGCAGCTTTTAACATTTTAAAGAAACACATAGAGCTCTTGTATGTGGCTATGTGCCTAAGAAATGGGAGACAGATGGCTTTTAACAAAATGGAGCAAGCTGCCACTAGACCATCTTAACCAACTGATTGGCAATATTTTTATTCTTAATTTCACATTAATATTCAAGCCTGCCATGTCTCATTTTCTGATACACAACCTCACCCATGGTGTAATATTTGTTTGTTTAAATATTATATACAAAAGTAGTTTCTGTTTTCATGTTCCAAATATGAAATATAAATCATATACATAAAGGGTTAGTTCACCCAAAAATGAAAATTCTGTCATTAATTACTCACCTTTATGTCGTTCCAAACCCGTAAGACTTTCCTTCATCTTCAGAACACAAATGAAGATATTTTTGATGAAATCTGAGAGCTTAATGTCCCTCCATAGACAGCTACGTGACTACAATTTTGACACTTCAAAAAGTTAAAATAATCCATATGAATTAAGCGGTTTAGTCCAAAACTTCTTAAGAGACATGAATGCTTTATATGATCAACAATCTGAATTTAGGCTTTTATTCACGTATAAATATTCATCAACTCCCACATCAGTTGTGGTAAACAGAAGCTTAAGCATGTTTGCTTGAGGAGTGCGAGAACCAATGAAGTTAATTTTCCTGTGTTACGCAGCACATTTGAGCTTTCGCAGCGGTTTGGTTCATGTTCGCCTAATTAAATCTTTTTATCAAATAAAGCGAAAAAAAGTCCCTTCAGAAAATTTGGACTAAACCACTCATGTACAGTGCATCTGGAAAGTATTCACAGGGCTTCACTTTTTCCACATTTTGTTGTGTTACAGCCTTATTCCAAAATGGATTCAATTAATTTTTTCCTCAAAATTATACAAACAATACTCTACGATGACAACGTGAAAAGAAGTTTGTTTGAAATCTTTGCAAATGTATTAAAAATAAAAAACAAAACAAAAAATCACATGTACATAAGTATTCACAGCCTTTGCCATGACACTCAAAATTGAGCTCAGAGGCATCCTGTTTTCACTGATCATCCTTGAGATGTTTCTACAACTTGATTGGAGTCCACCTGTGGTAAATTCAGGCACACACCTGTCTATATAAGGTCCCACAATTAACAGTGCATGTCAGAGCACAAACCAAGCCATGAAGTCCAAGGAACTGTCTGTAGACCTCCGAGACAGGATTGTATCGAGGCAAAGATCTGGGGATGGGTACATCAGGTCTGTATGGTAGAGTGGCCAGACGGAAGCCACTCCTCAGTAAAAGGCACATGACAGCCTTCCTGGAGGACTCTCAGACCATGAGAAACAAATTCTCTGGTCTGATGAAACAAAGATTGAACTCTTTGGCCTGAATAGCAAGCGTCATGTCTGGAGGAAACCAGGCACCGCTTATCACCTGGCCAATGCCATCCCTGCAGTGAAGCATGGTGGTGGCAGCATCATGCTGTGGGGATGTTTTTCAGCAGCAGGAACTGGGAGACTAGTCAGGATCGAGGGAAAGATGAATGCAGCAATGTACAGAGACATCCTTGATGATTACCTGCTCCAGAGCGCTCTGGACCTCAGACTGGGGGGGGAAGGTTCATTTTCCAACAGGACAACGACCCTAAGCACACAGCCAAGATAACAAAGGAGCGGCAACGGGACAACTCTGTGAATGTCCTTGAGTGGCCCAGCCAGAGCCCAGACTTGAACCTGATTGAACATCTCTAGAGAGATCTGAAAATGGCTGTGCACCGAGGCTCCCCATCCAACCTGATGGAGCTTGAGAGGTCCTGCAAAGAAGAATGGGAGAAACTGGGAGAAAAATAGGAGTGCCAAACTTGTAGCATCATACTCAAAAAGACTTGAGGCTGTAATTGGTGCCAAAGGTGCTTTAACAAAGTATTGAGCAAAGGCTGTATATACTTATGTACATGTGTTTTTTTTTGTTGTTTTTTTTTTTAATAAATTTGCAAAGATTTCAAACATATTACTTTCACGTTGTTATTATGGGGTATTGTTTGTAGAATTTTGAGGAAAATAATTAAATTAATACATTTTGGAATAAGGATGTAACATAACAAAATGTGGAAAAAGTGAAGAGCTGAGAATACTTTCCGGATGCACTGTATTAGTTTTCCAATCTCATTAAAGGGTTAGTTCACGCAAAAATGAAATTTCTCATTCATCATTCAATTTGTCATTAAGTACACATTCTCATGTCGTTCCACACACGTAAGACCTTCGTTCATCTTCGGCACACAAAATAAGATATATTTGATGAAATCCGAGAGGTATCTGACTCCTCCATAGACAGCAATTTAACCACCACTCCAGAAAGGTATTAAAGACATAGTTAAAAAAGTCGACATAACTGCAGTGGTTCGAACTTAATTTTACCAAGCAACACAAATACTTTTTGTGTGCAAAAACAAAACAAAAATAACGACTTTATTAAACAATATCTTCTCTTCTGTGTCACTCTCGTATGCTGTTTACGTCCAGCGCATCCAGTTTGTACGTCAGAACGGCGGCTCAGTATTGGCTAGCGCTCTTCATGTGAGCAGCGCAACGCATGGGTGTGATGCTGACACAGGAGCCGGCCAATAATGAGGCGGCGTTCTGATGTAGAACCTGGAAGCGCTAAATGACAGAATTAATATTTTTGTGTGAACTAACCCTTTCAAAGTGGTAGTAGCGTAGCTGTCTATAAATGGACAGAAAGCTCTCAGATTTCATCAAAAAGATCTTCATTTGTGTTCCAAAGATGAATAAAAGTCTTACGCGTTAGGAGCGACATGTGGGGGAGTAATGACAGAATTTTAATTTTGGGGTGAACTAACCCTTTACATTTACATAACAAAAGAAGTAGACACAATATGGACTTGATACTTCAAAGGCAATGTAAAAGCAAAGTCAAACAAATAATCAAACAAAATCGTAATAAGCACACTGGTTTGTAGCGCAAATAGTCCTGCATTTATATTCGTCTATTCTACTCTTCATATCAACTAATGAATCAGATGCCTCACACATTCACAGGTTACTTTTGCATTTAAAAATAAGGTGGATATATATAACGCAGATTAGTTTAATTTTGCACTGAGTAAGAAACTATAACCACAACTTGCTTGCTTATTTATTAATTCAATTACTGATGCTATTCAGATGCACTATTTATCTGTCAAATTTATTTATTTTTGCAAGTAAAAGTGTTCATGAGTGGAGTTACTGGAAAAAAAAATAGTAGTATTTGGCTAGCCTTTTGATCTCAACATAACCCACTTGATGTAAAATGAAACTGCTCTGATGGGACAGATATGAGTCTTAGCACATAATTTAAACATACTGAAAGATGTTAAAGTGTAAGACTGACTTATATACCCTACATAGACTGATTAATATGCCCTACAGTGGAAAACCAGAAAACCAGTTTATTTTTAAATGCAAATAAACCTGGTCACAACAACAATTTCACCGAAGGCTTTCACGATCTTGGCCTACTTACAGCACAAAGGAGAATATTTCTCATTTATCATAAACAGATGATATCCATTTGGTTCCTTAATTATTTGGATTGCATGTAAAAAACAGACCCGCCATACTGGGGATGCAGTCCTCGTCAATCTCACCCTCTCCATTCTCTCCAGGTCTGCGTCTCTATCAGAGTCACAGTGACATGTCATTAGTCACTATCTCCAGCTCTGTCAGTCGCCTGATTAACGCAGAGGAAATGAGAGAGCGTGAAAAGGAGAGGTGTGATTCTAAAAAAAAACAATATGCGACTTCCACATTGTCAGGTCAGCCAAGAGTGCCGGTGGGCCATTAGATCTAGTGTCTGACCTCAGTAAAGTCTTAAGATCTGATGGGAAAGTAGCATAGCAGTCTATATGCTGTGAAAAGCACAATGAATCCACAAGGGCACATCCCAGTGAGACGCCGTTGTGACATTTGTGCAGATCAGGTGAAGTCTGGAAGCTTGTTCTAACACAGATAGACAGAAGAGGAACAGATGTCATTTAGAATAAAAAAAAAAGACACAAAAGTACAACGAAAGCATTTCTTCAGAACCGAAGTGTCTTTGCTAGCAACCGACGCTTTTGACCACCAAAGATTCAGCTTCTAGCTATGCGCAGTAATTGATTTCACTCAATCTTCTCTGTTCAATCCGTTTTAGTCCCAGTTCCACCTTACAAGACTTCTACAAGAGAAAATCTCATTACTGTAATTATTAGCTAGGAGGGAAATGGAAATTGAACATATTTGTTTTTCTATATTGTTATTATTATATCCTGACTAATTGTGTCCTGCCTGTGGCATAATCAGTTAATTGTTTCCCTCAATTATACCAGCAAAAGGCTGCAGTGTGTTTTAGACTAACAGGATTCAAAATTACTTTTTGTGTGTCTTGAACTACTAGTGATTTTTTAATATCTCCCCAATGCTTCTATTTAAAAAAAAAAAAAAAGGTGAAATGTTTTGAACATACTTCTGTTTTCATTTTGTGAAAACACATTGTTGATATGCTCGCAGTGAACCAGGAACTAAATCTATAAGGTATGCATAGGTATGTATATATGGGTAACTGAACTGTGGGTGATAATTTGCTATGCTAATTTTTGATTGATAATATTCTTATAATTCTAGATGCCTCCCTTTTCTATGAGTACTATGGTGGTGCACTGCATGTTCAATTTTTCTCTCTCATACACATCAGACACTTTGTCTTGGAATACCATCCCTAAATTATTAATGTGGACTGTCCGAACTCTTAATATTTTAAAACCTCTGCATGAACAAGGCTTAGCTTGATGACTGAAATATACACAGTCTAGTAGACTGCATGTCTGGCTGAAAGACACTTCAATGTTAAATTACAGTACATAACGTTTACATTGACAAAGAAATGCTTGAAAAAAATTTACCGGATTTACAGAATATAATGTGTATACACTCTATTTTAATAGAGCATACCAAAGGACAAAACAAAACAAAAATAAATAAAATAAAATAGTTTAGACATTCTACTTAGTAACTTTGCAACTACACGTCAACTAACTCTCATTAGAGTATTAGTAACCTGTCTGCTTAAAGGCATAATATGTAAGATTTTTGAAGCAAAATATCCAAAAAACACTAGGCCAGTGGTATATATTTTGTTCAGTTCAGTACTTACAATATCCCAAATGTTTCCAACTATTTGTAAATCGTGAGAAAATCGCAATATTAACCAAGGATACAGGACGTGTCTGGGAGTCGCCTGTCATTTGCTCATACCCGCGTTACCCTCGGTTTCCGGTTTTATTTTGTAGAAACCATGGAAACACCAAAGAAGCTTTAATATATTACATGTTTTATTAGACAAGGGAACAACTGTTTGGTTACTATAGACAGAAACAATAAGACACGTTTAGTCTTATTGTTTAAATCTAGTTTTCTTGATTTTCCAAGAGTACCATGCTTTTACCATGTCTCAGAGAATAACACTATTTTGTCAAGAAGCTAAGTAATACAGCATTTTCTCCATCATACAGTACGTTTTAAAATTAATTGCATGCCATTTATCAACACAAGCCACCCAGCATTTATTAATATGATATTCTAATATCGATCTAGCTTACTACAGTGTGCAACAAGGGTCTCATAGCAGCCGCCAAGCGAACGAACAGAGTAACATTATAACATCATTTTCAACACAGTCAAATGTATCTAATGTGTTAAAACAGCACTGTGTGTTACATCATACGCATGACCGGAAGAAGCGGAAGCAGCGGCTGCGAGCCAAGTGTCACGTTCATCTCTCATTAGCAATCGCTCCAGTGACCTGACCTCGTTCAGCTCCAACAGCTCTCGCTCTGCTCTGCTTCATACTACAGTAATGCTAATAATCTCATCCATGAACATGCATGATTTCTGCCCCGATGCATGAGTTCCGTCCCGATTCTTTTCCACCGGCTGTGAGGTGAAGACGACATCTTCCATGATTCCGCGCTCAAACTCGGCGTCACCAAGCTACGCCTTTGTTTTGAATAGACGACCTCTAGCAGTGAAAATCTACATATTACAGCTTTAATGTGTAGGTATAGGCTACAATATGTAAAGTTTGGGGAATAACAACTAGAAAAATTAACAAATTAAATATACTTTAAGTATTTTAGAACTTGGGGGTACTTATTCTACTATTATGACAGGCAACAATCTTACATTTGGAAGCAATTTAGCGATAACAAAATTTTTTTTGTTATCGATGCAAATTTTTTATTTTTTTTTAAATACTGGGGAAATATACACCTAGTCCATATAGTTTCAGGGTAAGTGTGACATCTGCGGGCTGTACATTAAAGTGGTGATTGTTACTGTGATGGAATTTTTTTTAACTAATCTTAATTAATTAGCAACTAACATTTCTTTTTCCTACAGGCCTAACAAGTTAACTCTGAGAACAGAGAAATAGTCACTAAGACTGTGTTGTAACAGTGGAAAATTTTGCTATGCTGGCTAGACAGCATCCAGATATAGAAAATCGATAAAAATGTTTTGACGTATTGAGTAATCAGTGAACTATTAACCTTGTGATTTTTGAGGATTCTGTGATTCAGTAGTTCTAATCTAAATTTACTCTGCCAGTAACCAGTTGTCATGATCACTAGTGAGAGTGCCCTATCAGCCACTAGAGGGCACTCCATCCGGGACTCTTGTTGTCACCTGTCAGAACTTAATTTCCCATAATTCACTTCCTGGACTCATTATCCTCATTTCATTGCACCCAGCTGTTTTGTGTTTGCTCATTAGTTTCTGTCTATTTAGTCTCAGTTGTTTCTGCCTTTGTTTGTGGTTTGTTATTATTATTTGTTACGTGCACTTTTGTTGTCGGTCTTCTGTTTGATTGGACTGTGCTGTGGAGTTTGACCCTTGCCTGTTTTGTGATATACGCCTGTGGATTACCAAATAAATGCTGCGCTTGGATCCTAACATCTTGTTTCTGTGTGTAACCGTGACACCAGTGGCAGAGGAAGTAAATTGTTTTTCTCCAATCTGAACCAATCATATCAAGGGTGTATTCACACCTGTGTCGTTTGGTTCGATTGAATCGAACTGAAGTTCGTTTCCCCTCTTGGTGCGGATCTTTTGGGCAGGTGTGAATACAGAAGTCGCACTCGGGTGCAGACTAAACGACCATATACCAAGACCCAGCTGAAGAGGTGGTCTCGGTCCAGTTCCAAACGAACTCTGGTATGGTTGAATTTTGTCCGATGTCCGATGAATGGATGACCTTAGCCAACCTGGTCTCATGGAAAGACGTACCTGTGGGAAAGTGTTTGCGAATCGCAAAAATACGTACCAATACGTACATATCACTGCAGTTTCCAACAGAAATGATCACTAGAGGCAGTAAAATGGCAAGCGCTTTTAATCGTTTTCATACATAGTTACGATTACAGGGTCAGATTATGGATTAATAAAGACTTGTTTTTATGTCTCCTTGCACAATATTATGTTATGACTTCAAAATGCTTTTTATCAAAGTGCACGATTTTAAACTAATATATTTTGGACTTTGCGTCGCTTAACCAGCTCCATATGTTTCGCTTTTCTGAATATGACAAGCTTGCTTGGTAGCTCATCTGAAACGGAGTTGGATTTAGGACAAGAAAGCCTTGGGTACAAATCCCATGAACGACGAGTCACAGTAAAAGAGCTCAGAGATGAGAGATCAAAAACAAGCTAAATGGCATGATTACGAATGCTTTTTATGTCACATTTGCTTTTATTAACACTATTGGGTAGGTTTAGGTGTAGTGTTGGTGGTACGTTATTTTAACAAGTAATGGAGCATTACACTTTTAGCGCCACTCACCGGACAAATTTCAAATCAGAACTGCAGTGATTCGTATAAAAAACCAACGTCATAAAAACGTACCATATTCACGTTTATCTGTTCTGCAAAAAAAAAAAAAAAAAGAACACTTTTTACGTATCGGCACGTATTTGGCGACTTGCGGAAACGTTTCCACAGGTACGTTTTTCTAATGAGACCAGGCTCACCTTAGCACATGTGTGGTTTTGTTTACACATTTTGGCTCACTTTCAAAAAGGGCAGTGTGAAAGCGAACCACACCAAACAAAACAAAAAAAATCTATATTGTACAGGTGCTGGTTATATAAATAGAATATCATCAAAAAGTTGATTTATTTCACTAATTCCATTCAAAAAGTGAAACTTGTATATTATATTTATTCATTACACACAGACTGATATATTTCAAATGTTTATTTCTTTTAATTTTGATGATTATAATTGACAACTAAGGAAAATCCCAAATTCAGTATCTCAGAAAATTAGAATATTACTTAAGACCAATAGAAAGAAAGGATTTTTAGAAATCTTGGCCAACTGAAAAGTATGAACATGAAAAGTATGAGCATGTACTGTACAGCACTCAATACTTAGTTGGGGCTCCTTTTGTCTGAATTACTGCAGCAATGCGGCGTGGCATGGAGTCGGTCAGTCTGTGGCACTGCTCAGGTGTTATGAGAGCCCAGGTTGCTCTGATAGTGGCCTTCAGCTCTTCTGCATTGTTGGGTCTGGCATATCGCATCTTCCTCTTCACAATACCCCATAGATTTTCTATGGGGTTAAGGTCAGGCGAGTTTGCTGGCCAATTAAGAACAGGGATACCATGGTCCTTAAACCAGGTACTGGTAGCTTTGGCACTGTGTGCAGGTGCCAAGTCCTGTTGGAAAATGAAAACTGCATCTCCATAAAGTTGGTCAGCAGCAGGAAGCATGAAGTGCTCTAAAACTTCCTGGTATACGGCTGCGTTGACCTTGGACCTCAGAAAACACTGTGGACCAACACCAGCAGATGACATGGCACCCCAAACCATCACTGACTGTGGAAACTTTATAATGGACCTCAAGCAACGTGGATTATGTGCCTCTCCTCTCTTCCTGCAGACTCTGGGACCCTGATTTCCAATGGAAATGCAAAATGTACTTTCATCAGAGAACATAACTTTGGACCACTCAGCAGCAGTCCAGTCCTTTTTGTCTTTAGCCCAGGCGAGATGCTTCTGACGCTGTCTGTTGTTCAAGAGTGGCTTGACACAAGGAATGCGACAGCTGAAACCCATGTCTTGCATACGTCTGTGCGTAGTGATTCTTGAAGCACTGACTCCAGCTGCAGTCCACTCTTTGTGAATCTCCCCCACATTTTTGAATGGGTTTTTTTTCACAATCCTCTCCATGGTGCGGTTATCCCTATTGCTTGTACACTTTTTTCTACCACATCTTTTCCTTCCCTTTGCCTCTCTATTAATTTGCTTGGACACAGAGCTCTGTGAACAGCTAGCCTCTTTTGCAATGACCTTTTGTCAATGGTCGTCTTTTGGGCAACTGTCAAGTCAGCAATCTTCCCCATGATTGTGTAGCCTACAGAACTAGACTGTTCTGTAGGCTACACAGTTAGAGACCATTTAAAGGCCTTTGCAGGTGTTTTGAGTTAATTAGCTGATTAGAGTGTGGCACCAGGTGTCTTCAATATTGAACCTTTTCACAATATTCTAATTTTCTGAGATACTGAATTTGGGATTTTCCTTAGTTGTCAGTTATAATCATCAAAATTAAAAGAAATAAACATTTGAAATATATCAGTCTGTGTGTAATGAATGAATATAATATACAAGTTTCACTTTTTGAATGGAATTAGTGAAATAAATCAACTTTTTGATGATATTCTAATTATATGACCAGCACCTGTATTTGGTCCGGACCAAAGCAAGTGAACTAGCGGACTTTCCAGGTGTGAATACACCCTAAGACGGATGACAATGAGTTCATGTTATATTGACTGTGTGATGTAGCTGAAATTCTATAAAAACCTTCTGTATTCTTTTTGCTGGAGAGATTCTCTGAGATTGTTGAGAACTCTCCCGGCCATGATTAAAGCATTCAAGGACAACAACTGGAGTCTCTGTGATTATTGTGCAGCGCTGCATGCAGACTAGGGCAGACACTTTAAATCTTTCTTCAAAAGGGTCAAGACATTGACCGACTCAGCCGACGTCGATTGGAGACGCGCTAGAGTATAATTTGTTAATGAAGCGTTGACTGTAGACGTTTCGGGGCATTGACTGGAGACGATCCAGGTAACTTAGGTCAGGTGCGTAGGGGAAAATCTACTACATTATGCTCTTATTCCATGTAGTTGCAGGATAAGTACAATAAAAAATACATAAACAGTCAGATATCACTGACTCTGAAACCTATATTTGCAAAACAACTTAATTCAAAACAGATTTACAACACTTACGATTAATTTATTCATTTTTTAAATACATTTTTCATTTCAAATCCTAAAGTCCTGACAGAAAGTAGCAGGTTTTGTCCATTTTTTTTTTTTCGTTTTTTTCTGTTCCTCTTCTTCTTTTTCATTCTTTCTACTGATGAATCTTAAAATGGAATCCCATGTCTTTTGCTATTCTGTATTATGTATTAAAAGAAAATAGAGTACACCCAGAAATGTTCTCATAATTTACTCATCGTTTCGCTTCCGACCAACTGTCACCAGCGGGTGCATGAGAGTCGAGTTCATGTATCACAAATCCACAATCCACAGAATTGCTGAATGACCATACGATTATTTGGCACGTTGTGTCATCTGGGGGGGTCACTGTGTAAATAACACATCATCTTCAGAAATATGAATCAGAAATTAGACAGAGTGTAAGGCTGGGCAAGGCTCACCTTCCCCTGGCCACGGACTTGAGACTAGTGTGAAATTTTCTCACTCAAACCACTGCCTACCTGCTTCTGATTGCTTTTAGAGGGAAAAGCTGCACATAACTACTGTTCTAGGATCATTTTTCACCATAATATTAGCATATTGGTGAAACATATTTGGCAAACGATCCAGTCCGTATCTGTGTTTGCGCTCTGAAGAACGACAAGGCTTTTCAACGTGTTTTTGCAGCGTTGAGCAATGTAGCCATAAACATATCTGTTGATTTCTTGAATGCAGTGACCAATCAGAAGTGTTCATATTAGCACTGAACAAAAACTCTGACGTTTTGAGCGGTGAGTGTATTATGAGCTCTGCAAGCTAGCAAATATCCCCTCATTATACCAAACAATTATGTAAATAAGAGATTCATTGTGCAGTCAGTGCAATTTATTGTTACAGAACTTCTTTTTGTTAACAACTGTTTATTGAATTTTCTTCTGTGAACAGTAGTATAAAACAAAAAGCAACTGTGCAAATTTAGAACCCAACCCAACCCATCCCACCCCCTGGTAGACTTAAGGGTAGAGAAGAAAAATAATAAATAAAAACATAAAGTAAAATAAATAATAATAATAAAAATAAATTAAGTAATATTAATACATAGAATACAATAAAATAATATTTACAACGATTTTAGAAAAGATGACACAACATTAAAAGATGAATGCCATAAATTAACAGTTTTCACGTTAGATCCATGTATACGAGAAGTTGAGAATTCCATCGAGATAATGTCCAACAAATATACCGCCCAGGTTCGTCTGTCCATTGTGTGAGGAGGATTCCAACGGTTGACTAGCAACTTTTTTGCTGCAGTGAGAGCAGCTAACAGTAAACATCTTTGTTGGATGGACAAGGTGAGGTCCCAGAAGTCATTCATGAAAAATGTTACAGAACTTCTTGAGATCACGATGAACTAAGGTGAGTGAAATTTTTAGTGATTATAAAGGTGGCACCTGCATACGTAATCTGTTAAAACAGGTGTTTGTGAACGTAGACACTTTATTTATCAGCAGTGTTTATGTTGGGATATGTAGGCTGTGCAGTGGCAAGTAACTATTTCAAGGAAATCTATTTAAATGTTTAAAAAAAAAAAAATGGGAATAGCATCTCTTTACCCTGGAGTTGGTTCACCCTCCGCCTATGATCAGAAAATATGATCATAGTTATAATTAACGCATTATTACACAAAATGGAACTGTTTTGGTGTTAATATAGTACTTTTCATTAATAAATAAATAAGGTATGTTATTGTTTTGGTGAAAGTCTGTTTCTCAGATCATAAAAATGTGTGCCCTCCTATGAAACCGAAATACCCCCCATTCTACATGTTCTAGCGACGGTCCTGACGTGCCATCCACTGCCAACAAAGTGTAAAGTCTTCTGGGAACAGGGTTTAACACAAGAATAAGCTAATTGTCAAGGGATTTATGTCATCAGCTTTCTTTTCTTTAAAGATTTTTTTTCTCAAATAATTCAATTATCGTACCTTTAACTATGTGTATTCCATTCTGATGGTGAAACTCACCTTCATTCACTCCAGGCACTAATATAATGAAACATTCCAAACATGTAATGTTGTTCCCAGAGCAAAAAATATTTATGTTAATCAGATGAAGTGTGAAACAAACAAATCGATAGTCATTTACAAGCAAACCTGAGTTGCAGAGTCCTGTGAGAGGAAAAGAAGCTGTGGTGATTATACAATTACAAGCTTTATACTAAGAGCTTATCACACTGGAGAAATGAAATTCTTTATTCAATGTCTTTGCTTTAATAATTTCTTGACCTCAGGTCAGGCCTCTGCAGTCACCGTCTTATCATCTCAACTGTCAATTATTAAAACCCTGTATATAGTTGAGGAAATTGAATGATTTGGCCTGACTTCTGCAGTAACATTATTCTATTTGTATGCGACGGACCATCTTTCAGTGCCAAAGAGCATTTTCATTCTTGCTTTATGGGTAAAATTGAGGAATTTGATATTACACCTGTAGATTATATCATTGCTATTCAGGAACATAACATAAAGCATAATATTTCCAGAGCCTGAAATCAAAAGTAGCAATGGCAAAATACATTGGCAAAGCTTTCCGCTCTCCTGACAAGGCTGAGTGGTTGGGATTAACGCTGGATGAGATCCTTATCCTCTTTAACAGCTTTTCCTGTTTTAAGTGAACGAGGATCCCCCCTTTTAAAATGCACAAGTGGTGTTTGTGTGTAAATGTCTTTGTGGTAAATCCTGAATACATTTTTAGTGTACAAACTGACAACATGCAAACCACTCACAGGCTTTTTAAATAGTTAAAACATGGTAAAAAAAAATATAATCACCTCAGAGAGCACAGTATGCAGAAGAAACATATCTTTGTGGTCTTCTTAACAGATCTTCTGTCTGTGAGTGATGGCAAAGAGGTGTCAACATACTGTACAATCAAGACACTTTATGCATATGCAAGTGTATTACAAAAAAAAAGGCTAAAATCCTATTAATTCCTATCAATATGATGTACTATAAAGTAGAGATTTCTCTTTGGGTCATCTTTTAGTGATTTCTGTGCATAGTTCAACCAAAAATTTAAATTTTGTTATCATTTACTCATCCTCATGTCGTTCCAAACCTGTATAACTTTCTTTCTTCTGCAGAGAATGTTAGACAATGTTCATGCTGCTCTTTTCCATACAATGAAAGTGAATGAGGACCAGAGGCTGACAAAATGACTGACAAATGTAGCTTTGTGTAAAGTCATTATTCATTGAAAAACTTTACCACAGTTCGCAAATGTGTAAATTTAAATCTCATAACTCTTTGCAACACACAAAAAATGAATATACACAAAAGTTTGGGGCAATTAAGATATTTTGTTTTAAAGAAATGGATACTTTTATTCAGCAAAGATGCATTATATTGATCAAAAGTTGACAGAATAAAGACATTTATAATGTTTCTATTTCAAATAAATGCTGTTCTTTTGAAGAATCTTTTGAGCGCTGGGTAGTAACTGATTACATGTAATCTGGATTACGTAATCAGATTCCAAAAATTAAGTACTTGCAATTAGATTATATTACATTTTAAAATGCTCATATTCACTATATGTACTTTTTTATTGATTACATGATTACTCATTAATATTACAGTAAATTATTCATAGTTCTTGCTTTCTCCCTACTACTTATTTTTTATCTTTTGAAATTTCCTTTCTAAAAACGACTGCTTATATACATTAAGAAGATGGAATTGCACACACAGACCAACCACTAGTCATGAGAAAACTGAGACCCACACAGCATTTAATTACTGGATTTTCAGAAGTGTTTTCTCAACATTGCAACATTGCATATCTAATCAACTCTTGACAAACACATTCATTATAATTTAAATTATTATTCAGTGAGCCAATTAAGCATGTATTACTGTCTTTTGAAGGCTTTTGTCTTGCAAACATATTAAAAGGAACAAATTCACATTTCATATTTACATGCAATACAGGAATTCTCCAACTTTTTTGTCAACTGAACCTCTCTGACATAGGCCTAGGCCTATTACATTTATTTGAAGTAAGCTGAGATTTTAAGTTAATAAGTTAGGTCAATAATAAAATTGTCAATATTAAAGGGTTAGTTCAACCAAAAATGAAAATTCTGTCATTTATTACTCACCCTCATGGCGTTCCACACCCGAAAGACCTTCATTCATCTTTGGAACACAAATTAAGATATTTTTGATGAAATACGATGGCTCAGTGAGGCCTCCATTGACAGCAAGATAATTAACACATTCAACAGTTCATGTAAGTACACTGGTTCAACCTTAATATTATAAAGCGACGAGAATACTTTTTGTGTGCCAAAAAAACAAAATAACAACTTTATGACAATTTCAAAACACTGCTTCAAAGCTTTACGAATCTTTTGTTTCGAATCAGTGGTTTGGAAATTTCAATAGTTTGCGTGATTTTGGCAGTTTGATACACGCTCCGAACCACTGATTCGAAACAAAAGATTCGTAAAGCCTCGAAGCTTCATGAAGCAGTGTTTTGAAATCGTCCATCACTAGATATTGTTGATAAAGTTGTTATTTTGTTTTTTGGTGCACAAAAAGTATTCTTGTCGCTTCATAACATTAAAGGAGCCGTATGTAGGATTGTGGCCTAAACTGGTACTGCAATCACTATAAAAATACTGTAGAGCGGTGTATCCCCTCCCCCTACCCCCTGACTCGAGGTTGCCAGATGAGCTGCAGGATTCAGCAGAAACGTAGGCTGCTTCAATGAGCTTCCAATGGCAAGTGACGAACAGACGTACACAGTAAGATTTTTTTATTTTTTTTAATTCTGTTTATGCTTCATGAGAGATATTTTGATAAGTAATTATGTATTTAAAAAATTTACTAATTGTCATTAGTTAAATATAATCGTAAAGATTTATGCTCGTATGTGACAGTATAATCGTAAAGATTTATGCTCGTACGTGACAGACAGAACGGTAACTGTTAGTCTAACTTGTAACGTTATTTATAACTTTGTTCGACTGTCATGAATATATGAAATGTCCATTGACATCAAGTACAAGTTAGCCAAGCATAGATGAATCTTACCTGTCCAGGAGAAAATAAGCAACATTGGCGTCTGTGTTCAAATTCTTCTCTGTTTTCAGCCGTCTCCATCTTTCAAAAGCATCTCCAATACAAAATCTGGTTTTATTTCGGACTTTGTCATGACGAATTTCTGAATTATAACGAGGTCTTTTTGATTTAGTAACATTAGACATTTTTTTCCGACTGGAGTTAGGGTAGGTTACAGCAAAGCTGGCAACACGGATCCCGAAACACTACTGACTTCGTGATTGGTAGATAAGTGGAGGGAGGCGCGTCAGGCCAAAACACAAAATGACAACATCAACATCAGTTGAGGGCTGCAAGTCCACTTTTTAAATGACAATATCCTGGCCGGACTACTTTTGTCAGTGATATAAGTATTTGAAATGAACATGATTTCTTAATGTCTAGTGACACATCAGGGCAATTTTATGATTAATTGAAATAGATTTCTTACATACAGCTCCTTTAAGGTTGAACCACTGTATTCACATTAACTGTTTTAAATATGTTTTTAGTACCTTTCTGGACATCTAAAAAGTGTTAACTTGCTGGCAATGAAGGCCTCACTGAGCCATCTAATTTTTATCAAAAATATCTTAATTTGTGTTCTAAAGATGAACGAAGGTCTTACGGGTGTGGAACGACATGAGGGTGAGTAATAATGGAGTAAGAATTTTCATTTTTGGGTGAACTAACCCTTTAATAATAAGAAGAATAAAATTAAGTTCACAGTTTTCTGATGTCTGTTTTTATTTAAATTTTTATGATATAATTATTATCTTTTCATTAAACTTCCTGCAGTTCCATCACAAACCCCTGTCTGGGAAACCCTGATGTAATGTAATATTTAATGCACTTCATATGGTTGATAACTGTAACGTATGGGACGGGACAACGGAGTTGGAGATCCTCGTGCAGGCTTTAATAAACAATAAGAGCGTAGTCGTACAGGCAGTAGGTCAAACACCAGCAAACAGTAACAAGAAGGCAAGGCAAGAGAGTAATCCAAACACAGGCTATGGTCAAGGCAGGCAGCAAATGATCATCAAACAAAGAAACAGTCCAGGGTCAAAAACACAGGCAAGGCAAGGAACAAGGAACACGGAGACATGGTAGAACAAAGGCTAAACAATACCAAAGAGCTTAGAACCCAAGAGGCGACACTTTGATACTTTTTTGCTAACAGCCAATAGATGGCGCTCCAGTAGCACGGCCGCCATTATGGGCTGAAAATACTAACTGAACCATAGAATCCTTCACATCTTACGCACCCAAAATCGGCGAATTTCACTGTCAAATCAGAAGCGCAATAGAACAGTTTTTTAAATTAAGTCACCAGTAAATTGTATGGCTCCTACAGTAAATGTTGTATTGTCTTTTATATGTTTTATTTTACCAGTTGTGGAATCCAACCATTCTGAGATAACGTAGTTAGCCTACTTTATTGAATATTTCCATTTTATGCAACTTTACACATTTATTAATAGTAAATTAATAATTAATACATTTCAAATCATCATGTTTGCAGCGAACAATATATTTCAGACCTAGTGGAGTAATAGTAATAATATCTAGGTCTGAATTGAAATAGGCTATATTGAAGGTTTTAATGGATCACGCTACAAACATAATGATCTTAAAATACATGATGCATTGTTGTGTCCGTTATCGCATAATTCACACTTTTGGACACTTTTGCTTTAATGGACATTAGACAACACTGCAAAATCAAGCTGTTATATTCATATATTTATTGTCCAACATTCTAAATTTTTCTGATGCGTGTCCTTAATTTCATTTCATGTGTTTGTATTAATTCAGTGTTTATAAGCCTTTTAAAGAATTTTAACCCAAACTGACAGGGTTTCTAGAGAGCAAAGGTTTTGTGAAAAAAGTTAAAAAGACTTAAACACAAAGTGTGTAAAATAAACTGTAAAAAGGAATTGATGATCACTAGTGATAGTATTTTATTCTGTGTTGCCATCATTCAGGTTGGATTTCAGCTTTAATGTAAGTTTTTTTTAACAAAGCAGCTGATATTGCCATAGAAACTAGTGGACTGCCGATCGCTTTCACCCTAAAATGGCGGAAACGCAGGGCCGCTGCTGGGCGCCGGTGTTGCAATGGAACATTCTGTCGCTTCTTGTTAGTGTATATTCTTTGACAATACTCAGCAATGAGTGTGTGTGAGTGCAGCTTATAAAGGGTCACTGATGGGAAACAGGTGTGAGTGCATGATTGGTTCCTAGGTGGGGGATTGTGGGAAATGGAGTTCATATGAAGAAAATAGAACACGGACCCAAGGCACGGACCTTAAATGTAATGGATCACATTACTAACTACCATATCCCAAAGCTATTGACTTCAGAGGACATAAAATATAGTCTTCTATATGTCATTTTTAGAACTGGACCACCCCTGTGGTCCTTGTATGGAAAAGGAGTGGGTGAGTAAATGATGACAGAATGTTCATTTTGGGGTGAACTATCCCTTTAATGTCTGTTCTATATAAAATACTTTTTTCCCATGGTATTGAGGTCTGTCATGCCTGATCGAACCCTGTTGATTCCATCACTTTAGCTGCCATTCCTCAGAATATCTCTGCGCCTGTTCAGATATTCCTGAAAGTATTAGCACCAGTGATATTTAATCCATTACAAGAATGTGTCAACCTCTTTTTATAATGAAATGTTCAAATATGGATTATAGCAACAGTCATTTCATTGTGTTTTGTGGAGAGAATGTGAAATGAAATTTTTACAGAAGAAGCAGAATAAAGAAAAAACAAGGAACAGAGGCTATGACATGCCCTTGTCTGACCATCATGTCTATGAGGAAAAATTAAATTTGAGGCTTAAATTGGGCAACTGGTGACAGGAGTGGGTGTAACACCTGAGAGACACAGTTCAGACCTTCCACGGTGCACTTCCCAGTCATATTCCATTTCTTAACTGCAATATTCATGAATGAACGTAGTGAGCAGATGAACTGTGACAGGTTAAAAGACTGTGGAGATGTTTGGGGACCTCGCTGTGTTTCTCACTGCTTCTATCCGCATGATTGTCACACACATCTCTTGACAACATAAGACGCTGCCTCTCATTCACATCCATCTGTAGACAATCCCTCAAACTGATTACCATATCTATTTCCGTAAGTAGATCACAGTGACTATTCAAATGCTCAGTTCCTTGGGGGCAGCTGCAGAAGTTTCTGTCATTTGGCTTTTTGTTATTTGCTCTCCTGACCTCTGGATCAGAACTGATCTGAAGCCACCAAACCTGCTCAAGGGCCTCAAACTTCACAACAACCTCTATAAACACACAATCCCATCTGTAAACTGCATGTCAGGGTTAATTAAAAACCTTTTCATAAACTGAAACACACAATAAATAAATATAAAAATTAATTGAAATCAACAAAAATAAATAGTTGTTTTAGTAGACGTCGAGCACTCATCATAATGCCGAAACTGTCTGACCTGTGAGTCTGTGTGGGAGAAGACATCCCACATGCAGATGGCGATATGGCGCATGATGGCAGTAAGGTTACTGATACCGATTTAAAAATGGATGCAAATGAAACCGCAGTGACTGGTAGGGAGTAACATAGCACTCTTGATTCATTTATAAACATCTAACTTTTACTTTTCTAGGTCCACATGATCATGAAACAACAATAAAGCTCAGGGGCCCCTGTGCTGTTCCTGGGACTTTTAAATTGCACTAATTTGAACATGCACATGCAACCTGATTTAATTAGTATTTGTATGTATTCAAAGGCGTTTGTCATATCGGTAACACACACATATTGCATATACGTTGAAAAGTACTGTATAATACGAACAAACGTACTAAAACATTGCTTTAGAAACAAAATAATTTTCTATTTATATTATTAATATATTTAGTATTAATATATTAATACAGAATTACACA
>RJVU01008231.1:119510-180496 GCA_003731715.1 Anabarilius grahami | reverse complement strand
ATATATATATATATATATACACACACTATATTGCCAAAAGTTTTGGGACACCTGCCTTTACATGCACATGAACTTTAATAACATCTCATTCTTAATCCATAGGGTTTAATATGGAGTTGGCCCACCCTTTGCAGCAATAACAGCCTCAACTCTTCTAGGAAGATTCAGATTCAGACTCGTCCATCTGATTGCCAGACAGAGAAGTGTGATTTGTCACTCCAGAACACGTCTCCACTGCTCTAGAGTCCAGTGGTGGTGTGCTTTACACCACTGCATCCGACGCTTTGCATTGCACTTGTTGATGTAAGGCTTGGATGCAGCTGCTCGGCCATGGAAACCCATTCCATGAAGCTCTCGATGCACTGTTCTTGAGCTAATCTGAAGGCCACACGAAGTTTGGAGATCTGTAGCTATTGACTCTAACCTCTGCGCTAACTGATTTTACGTGGCCTACCACTTTGTGGCTGAGTTTCTGTTGTTCCCAATTGCTTCCACTTTGTTATGATACCACTAACAGTTGACTGTGGAATATTTAGTAGTGAGGAAATTTCACAAATGGACTTATTGCACAGGTGGCAACCTATCACGGTACCACGCTTGAATTCACTGAGCTCCTGAGAGCGACCCATTCTTTCACAAATGTTTGTAGAAGCAGTCTGCATGCCTAGGTGCTTGAGTTTATACACCTGTGGCCATGGAAGTGATTGGAACACGTGAATTCAATGATTTGGAGGGGTGTCCCAATACTTTTGACAATATAGTGTATATATATATATATACCAGTTTATGACAAAAAGTCATGATATTGAACATTTAATTCATTTTATACAGTTCTTAGTATTATACTGTATACTACTATAGTATTCATATCTTAAATTAGCTTTTATTTTAATATTTACAGTTTTTTTTTCAATTTAGTTTAGGTTTTAATCATTTTGTTATGTGGTTGTCCTTTTTATTATTTATTGTTTCTTAAAGGTGCTCTAAGCGATGTCACGTGTTTTTAGGCCAAAAAATTTTTTGTCACATACAGCAAACATCTCCTCACTATCCGCTAGCTGCCTGTCCCCTGAACACACTGTAAAAAAACGCAGTCGCTGTAGTCGCCACAAGCTCCAAAAACGGCAACAAAATCAAACTGGTGCAGCCTGGACCACTAAACATAATAAACATGCTCCAGCCAATAACCGACAAGCAGCGTCAATACGCAAGCTACTTAAATTTTAAATGAGCGTTCATGATTGTTTCAGGAAGCACAGAGGGGAGGGAGAGGAGGAGTAGGAGGAGGAGGAGGGAGGGTCTAGCTAGCCTCTGTTTTGTTTGACAACACTTCGAACGTCAACAGGAAGTTNTCATGATTGTTTCAGGAAGCACAGAGGGGAGGGAGGGGAGGAGGAGGAGGAGGAGGAGGAGGGAGGGGAGGAGGAGGAGGAGGGAGGGTCTAGCTAGCCTCTGTTTTGTTTGAACACTTCGAACGTCAACAGGAAGTTACTCCACCCAGGATCGCTTAGAGGACCTTTAAATAATCTATTTAGCTTTTTTTGCTTAAAGGGGGGGTATAATGCTATTTCATGTATTCTGACTTATTTATTAACATTGTTAAAGAGTTGGATTCTCATGCTAAACATGGCCAAAGTTTCAAAACATGAGTTGGACGTATGACAGAGTATTTCTGTTCCAAAAATTATTTTCCAAATCCTCACAGGATTCAGACTTTTTTTTTCGAGTATCGGCCTGTGTGATGTCAACAAGGGCGGAATTCCTTGTACGGGCACTTCTCCTGGAAGGGCGCGTGCTCACACGTTGACCTGAGCGAGAGCGCAAGAGCATGCCCATCAATGCGCATTTGGGTTTACGGAAGTCGTCAGCAGCGCTGCACAGGTCACAGGACTTCACGAAATCAACAATGTCACTAAAGAAGTGTGTTTTTGGTTGTGAGGGAAAGATAACCTTGCTTCCTAAAGAACCCAGTGTTCAGTGGAGCTAAGAGTTTTATGCTCACACATTACATTGATGTGCTCTCGATATTTGTTATTAAAATAACCATGGAAACTGATAGTTGCAATCACGTTTTTATTGGTTAAAATAAATGGAGAATATCTCGTGTTTTTCCGTGGCTGCTCGAGCCCTCAGGATCGGCGCTTATGGTTTCATAAACAAAGCCCAGTTCCACACTGGATTTACAGATCGTTTGAAACTGAAAGATGGAGCGGTCACAGTGATAATGATCCCGGTCATGAGTCGGAACCGCAGGTGGTGAGTAAAACTGCTTCAAATGTCTGTTTTGTTAGCAATAGGCGCCTAAGTGCATATAATGTAAACAACACGAACGTAGTGAATTCATAAATTCATTATTCATCATTCATACGCTATATATTCATTATAGTGATTCAAAAGTTATCCATGGATAGTGCAATGGTGTATTGTGTGTTTAAATAAAGTTGTTTAGCTGACCACTGATAGCTTATAGACAATCTCTACACAAAAGCTGCGCATACTCGTGTCTCTAGCTCCGCTCACAGGACACGCCTCCAGGCGCTCGGCTGTTTTCGGAAATACTCTGTACAGCATACATATCTTTTATAAATATGATTAAACTAAAGACTTGTTGGAGACATGAAGGATGCACTACTACTCTATAGGTACTCAAGATTAACATGAGATTGGCAGAAACTGTGTGTGATCTCCTCCACCCCCCCTTAAGATTTATTTTTATTTTCATTTTATTTCAGTTTTAATATTATTATTATTATTATTATTTCATTAATTCAACATTAAATTATTTTAGTACCTGCCAAGGCAACATTTCTCATTTTCATTACTCATTACAGTATCACATGGCACACTGTAATGTGAAATGCTGTATTTGATCTGTCTCTCTTCTTCTGATGTATCTCTGATCAATCTGTTATACAGTCATTGACTGTTTCCTTGTTTTCTCTTGTACTCTGTCTTGCTCTATGTTCACAAATTGCAAATCTCTGACACACACACATACACACAGACACACAGACAGACACACAGAGTATGATTAATAAGCTTGTTTCCTCATGGGGACCAAAAAGAAAAGAAAATCCCCACAAGGTCAGAATTTACTGGTATTATATTTGAGGGGGGTATTTGGTCCCCATAGTGTAGGGAATACCATGACCAAACACACACACACACATTTTGAACATAGTGGTTATAATCTAAGATAAATCAAAATAATAGCATTATGAAAGACAGCTACTGTGAATTAAGTGTTTCTATAGATAAAACTCTTATTTTGTGTAGTAAAAAAGATACTTTGTGCTGAAATGTTTGAAAAAATGCATATTTGATGATCTGTTGTGATATTAGTACTAAGAGTTTTGAAAATTTACCAATTGCTTGTGAAAATTGCACCAAAGCAATTAAAAAAAACTGTAATACGTAGTTCAGTCATGAAACTCTAACCGAGCACCGATTGGTTCCATTGGTTCATTAGACAACCCGACGTACTTCCCAATCCACGTAACCATATACCTAGCATGTGATCGTCCTGCTGTGTGATTATGAAAACCTCTATTTACCCTCCTTCTCACCACGCAACCTGTAGAGATCTGCTATGGGGGTTCTTATATATTCTTGCAGCAGCACGACCTTTATGTTTGTTGTTTGAACTAAGCTGAACAAATTCTTGTATTAGCTCAGTAGCAGAAGCAGCAGCATAGCAGATCTCATCCGCCAAAATCAAGAATATACATCCCGTGCTCCATGCCAATAAATGCTGGTTAAATAATTCACTCCAAGAGTTGTCATGACTGAAATGTGTTTGTGCTATGATGATTGAAAACCTACAATTACTAATGAGACCATGTCGATGCATGGATACTTGTATTGTTCAGAGAGATACAGGGTGTTTGGGCTCCTGAGTATCGGGTCTCAATGCTTGGGGCCCCTGAATATCGGTACCCCTGCTCTGCTATGGATATTGCAAACTATTCTTAGACTCCTTTGACAGTTTGTTGTGAATTCGGAGTTAGGAGAGGGTGTATGTCAGGTTTTTATTCTCCAGTGAGAAATGTGGTTTTCCAGCAGGCTGCAATCCTTTAGAGGCGTGTCCTGGCTGTACAGAGGAAGCTGTTTTGTTGACAGCGATCGTGCATGTCACTTTTATTGAGCTGTAATCTTGAGTGGCAGGTAACTCTGTCACTCCAAACTATGGGGCCTGTGCTCACAGCATTTCCCCTGTGTGATAATGCTGGAAAACAAGGCTTACTGTCATCCAGGAGTTACAATGTAAAGAGAACGAATGGGGAGGGGAGATAACCAGCGTGTGTTTGTTTCCTGATGTCGAACGCTACCGGCAATGATCTTCTGAAGACACGAGTAATCTCAATTCAGTGTCACATATGCCACATCTCACTGTCAGGAGCAAATGTATGCAGCAGGTAACACATCAGATGTAATCATGTGAAATCATACACAGGTGCAGGTGTGGGGAGGAATAATATAGTTTTCTCTGTGTTAGTTGATGAGAGAGAACCTCTAAAGAACCCTAAACTGTCGGAACAGACAGAATCAAATAATGCTTTAATATCTGTCTATTTCAATCTTTCTCTCTGTTTTTTTGACCCCATTTTATGCCATATATCTGTGCCGCAGTAGCATTTTGTTCCAGGCTTCCCATCAACACTGAACACACATCACGCTCTTTGCCTCACAGAGAGCTCTGTCGATCCCATCATCGCGTGTGCGGTATGTGTTTTACCCCAATTTCCAAATGCATTTATTCATAACAGCCTGTTTTGCATAGAGCCATGAGAAATGATTCTGTTTACTGTGCTGCTCTGAGGTGAAGATTATGGAAATGTTTAGTGTTGTATCCTAGGAATATGTAATAAAATTGCAACCCGCCTCGAAGTCCCTGCCTCAGAAACGCTTTTCTGAAGTGCGGAGCACTTGAAAATTATCTATATTTCCGCTGTTTAGGGCCAGAAACCCCTGGCTTATCCTTGTGTGCGTGTGTGAGAGAATGACTGACATGATTAAATACCAAACTGTAATTGTTAGGAAGAAATAAGAGATACAAAGAGTACCAAACTGGTTCAAGGCAATGATGTATAATAGAATGGGTCGGTTTCTAGCAGACATAATCCAGCAACTTGTCTTATTAGAGGAAAAAAGAAGAAAGAAATACAATTTAATGGGAGCTGAGGGGGTCTATGATTATCTGGCACTGGTTTGTGATTATTGTGAGGAAGAACTAAAGGATGTTAAACTTGAACAGTTTAAACTTGCATTGTGTTTAATTAGCAGAAAGATTACTAATGCAGTGCACCTTACAGTGAGATCAAAGAAAACATTGCTGACTGTGATCTTCGTCTTTGATATATATCATTACACACAACTTTTATGCCTTAAATGTACTAATTTCTTACTTAACCTCTAACTTACATAATTTACTTGCATCTTTGATCACCAATGGAAAAATGTTTGACAATTTTTTCCCTTTCATTTGTCTTTAAAGAAATATATTTTATGTAACAAATGATACGCTGGAATCTTGCATTGGTGATTTTGCCCATTCAAGTTTTCCTTTGATCACTTATTTCCAGCATGACCTGCTTTTTTGAAGTTAAATAAGGCTTAGTCAAAGCACATAATACAGATCATGACATATGATGGAATATTAGGTCATAAATGTTTTAGCATTTTTCCCCTGAGGTCCACTTATACATAATTATGTACACATTGCATGTGACACGACCAATTTTTCGATCTGAAGGCCTTCCATTGTCCAACACAATATTCATATAACATAATATATATATATAAAATAGTTGAATATTATATAATATATTATTAACAGAAACTAGGAAAGTCACTATAGGTAAATTAATTAACCACAATTCATTTTGTGATTCCAGAAATGTGTATGTTCTTCAATAAAACAGCTGTTGAGGGGGAAAAAATTGATTAGAGTTTTGGATTATGTTTTAATGTATTAATAATAAAAATAACTCCATCCTCTTAACTCAATTTTAGTCTTCTTTTACTTTTCTTATTTCTTATTCTTTTCTAATTTAAAAGACAATGCGTGTTGAAAAATGTAAACAATGTTCATAAATGTTAAATTACACAATTGTTTAGTATAATTTTGTGAAGTAATGATATCAAATACTTTAACAGTAAGACTAAATCCTTTTGTAACTCACACTGTTACATAAAGGTATTTTAGAACTGTTCCCACAAATTCTTTATTCAACTCATTTTAGCTGTCATACATTTATAGAATGAAAGTGATACATGAATACTATTCTATTCTATTTTTCCTCAATTTAATTCATTTGTATAGCACTTGTCACAATAAATGTTCCAAAGCAGTTTTACAAAGATCAGACATCTGTAAGAATACTGCATCTACTGTACTTTTTATCCACAAGAGTGTTTTCTAGTCTTTCTGCATGACTATGGTACAGAAAATGATCTTCATTGTGAAGCACCATTCAATGTTTATATTTTAAAAAATATTCACTTGATTACTGCCACATACATGCATACAAACAAACAAAAAAATACTCTGCCCTGTTAACCTTCTGCTAACTCCAGCTGGCTTGTAAGTTGCTATTGATTTTGGACAACAATAGCCCATTTATTGAAACTCTGTGACATTGTCTGTAGTTGTGAGTGAAGAGCGATTGCATTTTAGATAAACACTGTAAATTACTGTAGCGCAGGTACTTGTGTTGTAACAGAGGTGCTGGGGTTAACACCTTGGAACATTGCAGATTGCTATCTGCACTGTGAATTTAAGTGAAATAGGCTCTCAAGAGACTCAAAGAAAACAAGTGCAAAAAAGCAAGAGCATCAGTGAGAGCCAAAAGCATCATGAGTGAAATGGCCTTTGCCACTGATGTAAGATGAAAGACAAACACGGGTTAGAATCAAATGAAGCAAAACATCCACAGAGCCCTGTAAACAATGGCAGCAGAAGCCCGCTTTTCCACAAATCCACTTATTTTGAAAGTTAACTAACATTTAGTCATAATCATGATGGTAATCGGTTTAAAACTGTTCTGAAAGTGCTTGAGTCTCTCTAGTTCCATCTATCAAACTTTGCTCTGGTGCCATACTCAACTAGATTTGGAGGATTTTATTACTTTACCAAGGCCTAAGCTGCATCTTTAAAATGACAAAAGCACCATAAAAGTATCATAAAAGTAGTTCTGTCATGACAGCTATTGGAGAGATTGGCAAGATAATGGAAATTGGCAATGAAATGTGTTTGGTTTTGCGGAATAGATCTGCTACACTGCTGCTGTTGATTATTGCTGTTGCTGCTGCAGATCAAGTACCGAGACTTGCTACTGCCAATACATTCACAGACATTGCTGTTGTGAGCATGTAATACATGCTGCTGCTGCTGCACATATAACATACATGAATAACCCCAGTAGCAGATCTATACAGGTGGAGCTAGGGAAGGTGAAGGGTTTCTGAAAGTGCGCTGCAGACTGCTACAGCAAATACAGTCACGTATTTCAATGTTGAGCAACAGCTCATTGGCTGCTAATGCAACAGCAACAAATTAGCTGTGCTATGAGATAACAATGTGATTGCTAGCAGATTGAGTTAAGGACCTATCAGCCTGCACCATCTAGACTTTCATGACAGAACTCTGTTTTCTGTCATGACAACTCTCAGCAAGATTGGCATGGTAATGGATATGGCAAAGTAATGTATTAGGTCTTGGTGGAATAGACCTGCTACACTGCTGCTATTGATTATTGCTGTTGCTGCTGCAGCTCAAGCACCGAGACTTGCTACTGCCAATACATTCAGAGACATGCTGCTGTGACATGTAAGACACGCTGTTGCACATATAACATACATGAATATCCCTGCAACAAAGCAGGAGGCAAGATAAATAGACAAGACAAGACAATAGAATTGAGACTGTCCTATTGATAGCTAAGGAGCAAGGAGGACAAACTCATTTGATATTGGATATGTTCTTAAATAAATAACTTGCCAGTTATTGCCCGAGTTGTAGGCCCATGTTTCACATCTACACTGATTTGGCTCCAAAGCAATAGGCTGCCCCAGCCTTCAGTTCTCCAGGCTGTTTTCTGGCTGTATAACACACTTATGTATTCAGTCAAGACAGCCAGTGCCCAGTATGACGGGACAGACGATCTGGCCAGACCAGTCTGATCATGCTAATGTGGCATCTGTCAAAGGCATGACTTGGAGCACACTGCAGACTTACCACTGACTCTAATATGCGGCACCCCAAGCCACGACCGCTCCGCTTACTTCACACAAGAAGTGTCAAAAAAACATTTCTCGCGAGCCTGAGAATGCAACCACAGAGCCATAACCAGAATTTCCCAAAGCATCAGAATCATAATAGTTACTCCATGCGTAAACATGGATGTTTGCCGGCTCTCCGGGCTGTTTAGAATTCCTCTCAGCGTGAGGCACTCAGATTTGTCATTGTCAACACATTCTATGACAGATGCGAGTTAAAACTCATTACGGATGGGTCATCGAAAGGTTACAAAGTTTCTTGTTGATATGCTAGGCAGCCTTCCTTGGCCCAGGAGTTTTTAGAGATTAAATTCGGAGGTGGAAAAAACTAGCAGGCGGAAAAGGCGTGAAGACATCTTATTTCCTGCTCTTGTCTGTGGTGCAAACATGCATAGAGATAATGCACCTCTCATGCATTAATGGATGGTTTACAGACAAGAGATGAGATGTAAATCAATGCATCAACAGTCCCAACTAAATCAGAGCCATCGCAAAGTGTTATCTTACTGCTGACAGAAAGGAGTTTGATAGCCCCGCTGGAAACCGAGGGAATGTCAAGGGGGGCATATTTACTTTACTCTCCTTGTGAAATCAAGCCCCCTGCCCTTTTGCCTGTGCCGTTGAAGACGTTGCAGGCTGAGCGGTCAATCCATCCGCTCGGATGAGGCATCAGTCTTGTCTAGCCACATCACTGCTCTCAGGTGCTCACAGGCCCCTTGTGGGAACGCTAAGTGCTCGCCATCAATCAGAGGTGACATCTGAGTCATAGATGGAGATTCTGGCAGAGGAGGATCTCTTGATGAAATAGAGCCACAGTGGTTACACTTTTGTTGTGCTGTCCAGGTGATAAATATTTGCCCTAAAAGCAAATAGGCAACTTATAGGTCTTGATACAGCATTAACGGAGACCCCGCTGTTAAAAAGGACATAAAAGTTACCGCTCTTTTTTGGTCTTCTCTGTTAACACAGGAGCCCTTTTCACACCTCAGTGTTTTGGGGTCAAGTGTGCTGATATTCCAGAAAGCCATTTTCTAAAATGCAGTAGTGTTTACAAACACAATCAATGATTCAATGAACAACCAAAAGCTTTCTGAGCCAAACATATAAATGCCAATATGATCCTTGGCAGTTGGAGTATATTATCTTTTACACCATAAAAAGAGCATGAGTAGGACTACTTACAAATGGCCATTCAATAGCAACACTGCATGAATGTATAACCGGTATTATTCTATTCTATTCTGCGAAGTGGTGCTCAAGTGATGCTTTTCCTTGCTGTTGCCTGTTCTTGTGATATATGTAGAAATAATAACGGATAAAGACCATTGTCTCTTTGTGAATTGGTCATTTTCTGTCGAGTTTCTGTTCACCTGCATTAGTTTATGGGCACTGAAATAAATAAATTGTATGTAATTAAAAGATGTTCTAGAGTAAATAACTTTATTTTTTATAAATAATTACGAGAGGTGCCATTTTTCAATTGATCACTGATTATATATGAATCTATTCTATTCTAACAAGCAACACAGGCTGATAAAGATTGTGTTTTATTCTATACTAACATGAATAGAGTAAAATAAAATGAAGGCCAGTAAAAAAAAATGGTTGTATTCTAACAAGTAAAGGCAGATAAATGAAGATTCTATTTTATTTTATAGTAATAATTAATAATAATTCGCTACATTTATAAATTTCTCTGCACTCAAAGTGCTTTACATGGAAGGGACACAATCAATGTGCGACGGCACCCATATTGCGCCAGAATGTCACCACACACCAGCTTATTGGTGGAGAGGAGACAGAGTGATGATGAAGCCAACTGATATTAATGGGGATGATTAGGAGGCCATGATGATGGACAAAGGCCAATGGGCAAATTGGGGTTAAACCGCTACTGTTTTTCGATGGACATCCTAACAAGTAACAAAGCCTGATAAATAAAGATTCAATTCCTATCTAAGAAGCAACATAGGCCAATGGATATTCTTTTTGATTCTATTCTACAACCCGAATTCTGGTAATGTTGGGACGTTTTTTAAATTTGAATAAAATGAAAACTAAAAGACTTTCAAATCACATGAGCCAATATTTTATTCACAATAGAACATAGATAACATAACAAATGTTTAAAGGGAGAAATGTTACACTTTTAAAAAAGTTGGCGCGGGGGCAATAAATGGCTGAAAAAGCAAGATTCAACTGGGAGAACATCTATCAACTAATTAAGTTAATTGATATCAGGTCTGTAACATGATTAGCTATAAAAAGGATGTCTTAGAGAGGCAGAGTCTCTCAGAAGTAAAGATGGGCAGAGCTGTGAAAGAGAGTGTAAAAAGATTGTGGAATACTTTAAAAACAATGTTCCTCAACATCAAATTGCAAAGGCTTTGCAAATCTCATCATCTACAGTGCATAACATCATCAAAAGATTCAGAGAAACTGGAGAAATCTCTGTGCGTAAGGGACAAGGCCGAAGACCTTTATTGGATGCCCGTGGTCTTCGGGCCCTCAGGCGACACTGCATCACTCATCGGCATGATTGAAGAAGTGACATGTGGCCAAGTTTGGTGACCCATACTCGGAATTTGTGCTCTGCATTTAACCCATCCAAGTGCACACACACAGCAGTGAACACACACCCGGAGCAGTGGGCAGCCATTGCTGCGGCGCCCGGGGAGCAGTTGGGGGTACGGTGCCTTGCTCAAGGGTCTCACCTCAGTCGTGGTATTGAAGGTGGGGAGAGCGCTGGACATTCACTCGCCTCACCGACAATCCCTGCCGGACCTGAGACTCGAACCCATGACCTTTGGGTTACAAGTCCGACTCTCTATCCATTAGGCCACGACTGCCCCAATCAATTTCATTGATTGTGTCAATGAAATTACTATATGGGCCCTGGAATACTTTCAGAAACCCATGTCGGTAAACACAATCCACCGTGCCATCTGCAGATGCCACCTAATGCTCTATCATGCAAAAAGGAAGATATATGTGAAAATGGTCCAGAAGCCCCGTTGTGTCCTGTGGGCCAAGGCTCATTTAAAATGGACTATTTCAAAGTGGAAAAGTGTTCTATGGTCAGACGAGTCAAAATTTTACATTCTTGTTGGAAATCACGGACGCCGTGTCCTCCGGGCTAAAGAGGAGGGAGACCTTCCAGCATGTTATCAATGTTCAGTTCAAAAGCAAGCACCTCTGATGGCATGGGGGTGCATAAGTGCATACGGTATGGGCAGCTTGCATGTTTTGGAAGGCACTATAAATGCTGAAAGGTATATAAAGGTTTTATACATATGCTACCCTCCAGACGATATCTATTTCAGGGAAGGCCTTGTATATTTCAGCAGGACAATGCAAAACCACATACTGCAGCTATTACAACAGCATGGCTTCGTCGTAGAAGAGTCCAGGTGCTGAATTGGCCTGCCTGCAGTCCAGATCTTTAACCTATAGAGAAAAATACGTCAAAGACGACCACGAACTCTTCAGCAGCTGGAAACCTATATCAGGCAAGAATGGGACCAAATTTCAACACCGAAACTCTTAACCTCAATGCCCAGACGGCTTCACACTGTTTTGAAAAGAAGAGGAGATGCTAGACCTGATGCTAGACCTGTAGCAGGCATCAAATTTGAAATGAGCTCATTGTGCATAAAATTGTAAAATTTCTCATTTTAAACATTTGTTATGTTATCTATGTTATATTGTGAGTAATATATTGGCTCGTGTGATTTGAAAGTCTTTTAGTTTTCATTTTATTCAAATTTAAAAAACGTCTCAACATTTCCGGAATTCGGGTTGTATTACAAAAGGTAATAAAGGGCAATAAATAAAGATTCTATTTTATTCTAACAAGTATCAAAGGATGATAAATAAACTTTCTGTTTTATTTCTGTTTTATTTTATTTTTACTTCAAAGAGTGGTTACTAAAGATTCTATTTGATTCTATTCTAACAAATAATGAAGGCTGATAAATAAAGATTCTATTTGATTCTATTTTAAGTCATGTAGACAGAAAAACAAGAACTAAAAACTCAACAAAAAAAGCCAATATATGGTCTTAATTCAAAAGTTCGGTGTTTATCTGATCATCAGTCATATGCTGCTTGTTGTGAAAACTCAGACACCAGTTATTTTTGAGTGACTGCAACATGAATTATCAAGACATTCTATTGATGCAAGCGAACAGAGTCTTTACCTGACGCTGTCATGTGCACTCTACCATTTCAATGCAACACAACCAGTTATTCAATGTCAGTAATTTATTTCAATATTGGCACGGTAAAATGAGAAACTTTGAAACATGTTCAGTAAAACGTTAAACCAGGCAATTTTAGTCTTCTTTGTAAGAAAGAGCTGCATAATGCATTTGAAATCAGGTCAGTAAAAACTGACTTTGCAGTAAAACTGTAGTTTCATCGTATGTAGAGTTTAACTATATGATGCACTTTCCTGAAAGAAATGAGGCCAGTGCCATTGTGGTGTGATTGAATTTTGTTCTTACCTCATAGATGCAGTGCAGAATTTTTGAGGCCGATCTTGACAGTTTAAGTAATGAGAAGGAGGATGACTTCCAGCTGTGCTCAGGGAGGAAAAGACATATTGCCCTGTTGAGTTCAGAATGCAAGCACATGGCTCATACCTTTTTGGAGCAAAGACTCTGAGGAAGTATCTGCTGATCTTCATGGTGCAACCATGCAAGAAACAAATCATTTAACTCTCTCTGGGTCAGATAAGGGGCCAGTCACAGTTAAGAATGTTAAACTTCACCTGCACACCCTGACCAGAGAATTACCACTGCAATATAACCTCAATATTCTAATTAAATGGAGCTTGTTAAGCTCAAGAAATAGCTTTCTAATAAAACTGCACATCATATGAGCTGTGTTTCAAAACCTTGCTGACTTGCTATATACAGTCTAGCTGGGAAACAGTGTTTTCCACATTTCACCAACAGCATCGGGGGCACAAATGTTCAGTAAATCGATATCGGCTTCAATACTTCTACTCTTTAGACATTTAGATATCTAAGATGTGCATTTGAAGGTCAAAAAGAGTTTAATTGGTTTTGATAGCACCTCCGCTAAATGCTCTGTTTAGCAAGTTAGTTGCATAATGCATAACGACAAAGCACACTTGCCATAATTGCTTTGCAGGTGTTGTTGCAGTGTGACTCAATTGAGTAGAAGGAGCCCTCATTAGAGGGTATTTGATCTCAGCTCTAGGCTTTGTTCTCTCAACATGAAGAGTATAAAACCTCTTTCTATTGCACCAAACTAGACAGTACTTCTAGTGTTTCCAGTAGGCTCTATATTTATTTCAAACTGTAAGGACTCATACAGTTGTCAGTTCATTTATATGAGTATGTGTGACAATGTGTATGTGTAAACGCAGGATTGAGAAAATGGCCTCTTTTTAATTCATGAAGGAATGACAGGAAGAGGAATTCACTGAACTGCTATTCAAATATCTATCTATCTATCTATCTATCTATCTATCTATCTATCTATCTATCTATCTATCTATCTATCTATCTATCTATCTATCTATCTATCTACCTACCTAATCGTATCAATCTACTGTATTGTATCACTCGTATCTATCACATCTACTCTACTGTATCTATCTTCTATATTGATATCTATATGACATTTTTTTTTCTTTAAAAAAATCTAGATTTTTTTAGTTAAATTTTACAGTAGCATGAATTTCCTTGAATTTCAATTCATTTCAATCATAAATTCAAACTCCAATCATGCTTTCTGTCAGTTCCAATTTAATTCAAATTCAGGAATTGAACTGAAATTTAAAAGGCATTCTCAGCTCAATTCTGAATGTGGAGAGCAGCTAACTAAATGCCTGAAAGGGTTAGTTCACCAAAAAATGAAATTTATGTCATTATTATTTTAATCCTCAATAGAAAGCAATGAAATTACCACATTCAAGGTCCAGAAAAGTAGTAAAAACTTTGTTAAAAGAGTCAACGTAGTTCAACCTTTAAAGGGTTAGTTCACCCAAAAATGAAAATTCTGTCATTAATTACTCACCCTCATGTCGTTCCACACCCGTAAGTCCTTCGTTCATCTACGGAACACAAATTAAGATATTTTTGATAAAATCCAATGGCTCAGTGAGGCCTGCATCCACTATCTAGACATAGATAGTGGATTGATAACGATTTAAGACTCAAACATTCTTCGATACAAAAACATACCTGTTTGAGTTCTTGTATTTAATGTAGATAACGAGCAAGAATGCAATTGTTCCCAAATATCCACGACTGCAAACGTGAGATTATTATACAACAGGTCAAAAAACAAAACGTACATTTTAAACACAGTACTGTCAGTATTTACTCTATTTTGCAACAAAAAGATATTTCTAACGAAAACCACAGCAGAACTACAACACACTATAACAACTCAAACTCTTTACAAAAAAGGTTGAGTCATCATCACAAGGAGTTTTGACTATTGCTACCTTTTACTGATTGGACAAGAATGTAAAGCATGGAAAAAACACAACTACAAACAAAGCAAAATCCCATAACAATGCTGAGTTGAAGATATGAGGTCAAGTAAGTCAAAGTATACACTTGTTACCCACAGGTAAACATAACACAATCGGTTGACTCGTTTATAAACCCAAATGAAATAATGAAATAACGAAAGTTCAAGAGTAGGCTTGTTGCCCAACAGTCCTTCCCAGCAAAAAAATAATGATAAAGATACTCAACCGTCCTTTTCTGCTTTGGGGTATGTAGGGAATTTAAAGTCCTGATGAAAAAACAAAGTCCCCAAAAAGAGAAAAAATATAAATCCACTGGATCAAGGCCCCACAAAAACAGGTTATCCTCCAGCTGTATAAAGTCTCCAGAGTATAGTCCAAAACGTATATCCCAGACCAGAGCGTGCCCCTATGAAAAGGCTCCAAAGTCTAATATACTAATGTCTCTTCCCAGAGATCACTTTTGGACAATTACATCGAGGTTAGCCTAGAACAAGCCACCTCACTAAACACCAAAAACCTTTCTTCCTTAAAATGGCCGCCCTTCCTCCTTTATTGGTAGGGCCACCATAATAAGAGTCCTTAGAGGCCAACAAAAGTCCTCAAAATATGCATATGTAAATGTTCAAAAACATAAATTAAGAAAAACTATAAATATACAAATATAGCACATACATAAGCAGTGGTTTTTTTTCTTAAGTGGGTGTCATGCAGGGCTTTACTGCGGCAGTGTCACAACACGAATGCAGCTGCAGCTTTGAACGAATCGTGAGAGTCAATGATTCAATGATTCATTCACAGCCACTTGCTTCGTTACTGAATGAATGACTCGATGACTCACTCATAAGTTTGAGAACCACTGTCCTACACTATTTTCGTTGCAGCGCTTCCAGGTTCTACGTCACAATGCCAACTCAGTATTGGCCGACGCCTGTTCATGTGAGTAGCACGATGCAAGCGTGTGATGCTGACGCAGGAGCCGGCCAGTACTGAAAAAACAAACTTGGATTTCAAAAATATCTCAACTTGTGTTCCGAAGATGAACGAAGGTCTTACGGGTTTAGAACGACATGAGGGTGAGTAATTAAAGACAGAAATTTCAATTTTGGGTGAACTAACCCTTTAATAAAAAAATCTGTGAGGATTAGGTTTTTAGGACCTAATATTTAAAACGTCAATGGCAAATTTGTGATGGAAAAACAAACCTGTGTGTTTGATTAGACCACAAACTCACTGCATAAGCACTTCATCACCAATATTTGTCTGTGCTTGAAGTGTTTAAACACTTGCAGTGGCAGTACCTGGGCATTGCCAGAGGCTCAGAACTAGTAGGACAATGCCTGTCTCTCTATTGTGCAAAAGACAGACATTCATTCAGGTCAAGTTACAATGAAGTCAGCAGGCAAATTAAAAATGCATTCTGCTATTGACATAAATAATCAAATACTGCCAAAGCGAAGGTATTCAGAACCTGAAAGAAGCCAGTTTGATATTAAAGTGGGCAATCTCACGATTAGCTTCTAAACACAAAATCTCTTCTAATGTCAACACCCATCATAGGCTGAAGTATCGTATATGGTAACATTTTTGTAGGATCCAGCTGTCTCATAACGTCATGTGCTTGAGGCATTGTGCAAAATGCACAGACAAGTATGACTACATCCCTAAAGTTAAATAACTATCAGAGTAAGAATCCTCAGAAGTGTCTACAGAGATAGTGGCGGAGCTCATATCATCAAGAGTCCGACATACTTTCAAAAGTAGGAGATCAAGAAGAAGAATAAAAGAGAAGAAAGAGCAGCTTTAAAAAGAGACGAGAGAGAAACTGAGTCATAATATGACCTGGATCAAAATGAGTGGCTGCGAAGGAGGGATTGTTGACGTACCATATCGAGATATCACATCAGGGCAGATTAAAGACTTGGAGGAATCTAATATCAGAAGGATGGAGTTTTAATATAGACATTTCCTGATAGAACAGTGCCCTAAACACGTTTAACATTAATCAGCAGGCGGTTAGGGGATGGGTTACACCGAACATTATTGGATTAATTGGAATGCTTGATCCACAGAAGTGTGTGGATTCTCCGCCAGTTGTTTTCTCTGTTTTTTCCCGATTAGGTGACACCTTGGCTGAGGCACTCATGCTCCAGAATAAAAATGACTCCTCTAGGGGTCCGCTGCTCTCCCTCAGTCTTTGCCGCGAGCATCACAGAGCAGGTGTGGAATTTTAATGAAGGTGTTTGAGGAATAAACGGAAAGGCTTTTAGTCATCTACACAACTTCACATAATCAGCCCCTTTGTATAACAGCATCAAACTGAACTGTTTTTCTCTGCCTTGAATGAAGTCCTCAAAGATTGCTCGAGAGTCATGTTAAAAACACAGGTTCACAAAATCCCTCCCAAAATAAGTACCTGTCATTGTCTGGAGGCTGAGGAACAATAAAAAGCAGTACGGTGCTGTTCATGAGGAATATTAGAATATGTGTGTTATTCTTTCCTGACGTTTTTGCGACACAGTAGGATTTAGAAAGCATTGAGTCAATAATGGCAATGACTCTAGTCTGAGGGGAGTCGCTGACATTTTTCATGGGCTGTGAGCCGTGAAGGGAGCGGTGATACTGTTCATACGCTTACATATAGAGAAGCCGACCCCAAACTACGCTGCCATGCCTCGCCCCCCTATAATAAATGCTCATTTCATAAGGGATTATTTAACCTTGACATTTCTCCCTGGCACAAGCAGCGAATCATTGCTCTATTAGACGGATGCCCAGAGAAGCTATGACATGGAGCAGAAAAGGGGTGTCAAGGAGCCATCATCCTCTGGCTTCAAAAAGTAATTTGATTATCAACCTAACAGTGCGAGTTTAAGTAGGAGATGAGAGAGCTGCAGGGACCTCTGGCTATGGATCTTGATACTGTTATGAATGTGCGCATGCATTATGAACTTAAAATATGAAGACAGTATTTGAATTAGATATTCAGTTTTATATAATAATTAGTTCAGTTCATTACCTTCACAGCGACATAACAGATCTTGGTTGCGTGACATTGCTTATGTAAGATAATTTGTGCTTGCTTGTTTTGACAAATTATTTAAAACACTAGTGACATTATCAGTAAGGCAGGATGGGCTTTGAAAAAAAAAAATGAAAAAAATCTAAGCCTATATCAGGGGTGTCCAATCCTGCTCTTGGAGGGCTACTGTCCTGCAGAGTTCAGCTCCAACCCCAATTAAACACACCTGAACCAGCTACTCAAGGTCTTACTTGGCATACTAGAAAATGGTGTGTTGATGCAAGTTGGAGCTAAACTCTGACAGTGACAGTGGCCCCCAGGACTAAGTTTGGACACCCCTACTCTATACAATACCACTATACCACAATACCACAATACCTGCAGGTTTACTTTAATGATATAAATAAAGGCAACAACCAAGGAACACAAGGAAACATGGAGATTTAAACCGAAAACAACTACACATGACATCCAGAAGGACAAAAACTGACGATGAACATAGGAAACACTGGGGTATACGTATATACACAGAGTAACAAGCTAACAAGACACATCTGGGAACAAATCAACAGAGATAATAACAATGAACTACAAACATGGCACAAGACATGGGGAACATATAACAGCATCGTCATGTCGTTACGAAATCCATAAGACTTTCATTCATCTTCGAAACACAAATGAAGATACTTTAATGAAACCTGAGAAAAGTCCCAGCAACCAAAACTTTGACTCTCCAAAATATAAAGACATTGTAAAAGTAATTTATATGAATTGAATGCTTGCAAATTCATTCTTCATATACATTTGTTCTCGCATGAGGTGCAATGAGGTTTGAGCATATCAAGCAAGTATAGTTTAATGTTAGGGTGAAAAAATATAGGGTATAAAAATGTGATTTTCACTATGCCCATAATGTATGATTGCAGAAAAAAATATGTGTGTTTGTATTGAACATTTATGGAGCAACTTGATTTTGTGTGAAAATAAAAAGTGGTTCATTTTGTTTAATGTATGAGGTGGCGAAGGGGCCCTTTACCCCACATACGGGGTAAAAGCTCACCAGCATGGGGCAAAAGGCACACAGTATTGATACAAATACTCTAGCTAAAATAATGTTTTTAATAATGTCTAAGTTTTTGTTTTGTTTTCTGCTTAATTGGTTTATTAAACTTTTACAATAACAACAGGATACAGGTACAAGAAAATGGTAAAACATATTATTTTATTTGTATTTTTTTATTTAAAGCGCGAGTTAGTAATATGCGCCTATAGGTGGGTGCACAACGTGCGTACACTCTGTTTATTACACACACACACAGGGACGCAGCAGCACACAAACATGCCATATCTTAAAAATAAAAGGATTCCTCTCTGGAGAAGTGTTCAGTCTTTCCGCTTGCAAATTCTGCCATGTAAATAGCGAATCTGCCATGGTGCAAGTACAACTGGCTTTTTAAGGGAATGGGAGATGAGACTCTGATTGGTTTATTGCACGTTACGCCCAAGACACACCCATGACTCATTAAGAGACTAGAAGTAGTACTAGCATAGTACTACTTCCAGGTCTCTGAAATATACCAGTGTTACCTTTAATCGTATAGGCCTACCTGATTTTTTCCAAATGAATGAAGTTCATTACATCTCGGAGCCAGTCGTCAAAAGATGAAGCGAAATTTGGTTTCCATAGCAGGAGATTGCGGTGTCTAGCCAGTAATGTTAAGAAAGCGAAAGCATTTGCTGTATATCTGGGTAGGCCAGTGACATTTGGGGAGCGTCCAAAAAGTGTAACCAGAGGACAAGGCACAATCTGTTTCTTTGACACTGAGGAGAAGCAATTAAAAATTGAAGACGTTATAGATGGGCTTAACCAAAACATGTGTATTAAATCAGCCGGGGCCTGATGGCAATGATCACAAAGGGGATCAATGCCATGTCTGATTTTTGCCAGCCTCACTTTTGTCCAATAAGCACGATGAATACATTTTAAATGAATGAGGCTGTGTCGTGCACAGATAGAAGAAGTATGGACAAGGGATAGGATCTGTTTCCAAGTCTTGTCTTCAAACATAAGGCAAAGATCTGATTCCTACTGCTGTTTAATAAAGGAGAGAGAGGAGGTGGTGATGGAAGAGATCAGTCTGTATAAAGTGGACAATGCACCCCTTTTGTCTAGGGCTACTTTAAGAATATGATCTATCTGGAATTTTGTTGGGCGATTTGGAAAGTAAAGGAATGAGTTTTAAATATCTAAAAAAAAAAAAAGTACATTAGAAAGGGAACATTTTTGCGTCAGCTGTGTGAAATTAGGAAAAATATTATCAATATAGATGTCATTGACAACTGAAATCCCTGCTCTCTGCCATGCTTTAAATGCTTTGTCATTAAGAGAAGGGGGAAATAGAGGGTTACGATTGATAGGTGAAACCACCAGCAAATGCTGAAGGCCAAAATGGGTTTGAAATTGGTACCAGATTAGTAACAATTGCCAGATGATGTGATTACCATAAGGACAGCGCAATATGTTCATAATATGGTTGCACAGCAGACTGGGGAGCAGTCTCTAGTACACTAAAAAGACTGCTGCCGATCGGTGGCGGTGATGGTGGCCAGGGAGAGTCATCTGTGGGTGAGGAACTTTCTCCTTGATGCTCCGGTTTCGCCTTCCGAACTTTCCGTCGAGGTAGTTGTCGGGAAGTTCAGGGAGGCAAAGATGCGAAAGTACCTTCAAAGTATACATACCACACCAGCCTGGGTCCGCGCTCACAGCCTCTGGGGGGTCTGGCCTGTTTCTATCTGAAGACCGAAGACAGGGCCAGAGGGTAAGCGTTGCCACTCGAGCCCCTCCTCCTCAAAAGGAGAAGGATTGTCTTCATGTCTTAAAATATCTTTTCATTTAATATATGCGGATCTATGAATATGCTAATTAGCCCTGCCACCACTCACTTGCATGAGCTCAGATACCCACTCGCTTAAATTACTGAGGTAAACGCTGCACAATGGTATCACTTTTTCTACGTCAGAGACATGACAGTAATTAATATGATTAGCCTTGTGCTTGACTATATTATCAAACAGCTGCTAATAATGTGTTGCTAATGTTACACAAACCATGTTTCCATTTCGATCTCAGATGTCAGTGGAGAAATTTCATCATAACATCGTAATATACATCATACACCTATTATATTGCTAAATCTAGCCAATTTTTCATATCAACAGAAAAATATACAGGGATAACCTGGATTATCTTGAGACTGCTTCAGAACAATAATAGTTAATGATATGCTAAAGCCCGCCGACACATTGACGTGATTGGTTACAAGGTAGTTTGTGATGTAAGAAACACCCACGATTTCAAAACGCATTTTTGAAACTGTCTTTAGATCACTGCATTTTTAAAGAGAAAATGTTCAGCAATGGTGTTGACTAATGAATTTGCACATGGTTAGTCTTAAAGCATATTAAAACACCATATAGACATATAAACAACATTAAAAACTTGAAAAAATGTAAAAAATTTCACCACAGGGGGACTTTAAATTAGGGTCCTCCAGTTTGGTTGCACAGGATAAAACTTGGTAGCAGGATGTTTCCTTATGAGAGTGTGTTGACAAGGAAGTCCATAAAAAAATAAAGTTACTACATTTTCAGCAGTACAAACTTCTGTAACTTGGTTGTGCTTTCATTTCAAAGAGAATATATAAAGCAATAATCACAGGCAGGATGCCAGTGGTACAGTGATACACAGAACACAGTGCTGAAGGATACTGCATGAATACTGAAATGAGAAATTTGCTGATGTCCTGATTTTTTGAGCATGTGGCTTATTTTGAAATCAGCCAGAATAACGGGATGACCATCTAAGAAAGTTATTCTCCAGGTTGCTAACCGAGTATATTGGTAGATCCACTGAAACCAACAGAATTTTAAGACATGTGGGACGTAGACTCTCTGTGTGCCACACTCTATATACTTTGGTGCTCAAAGAAATGAGAAAAGCAAAGTAAATACTAATTTTATTGACCTGGGGAATGCAATATATGAGCTACATGCCATGAGATGTTAGTATATCAGCAAAAACAGCAGGTAATCAGGAGGCACTCAGCCTTTATTTTATTAATTACTGAAAAAATACAGAAATGCACTTCTTCTAAGCATGTTCAGTACTGTCAGTTATTAACACTCAAATGTGTGTTGAGTAGTTGTAAATTTGGTTTAAAATAAACATTTTGTTAGCTTCCCTCTTAAAACTATAGTCTTTTAAAGCTGTGCCAGACAACCCCACAACATGTGCCAACTGTCTTGGAGCTGGGGTTGATTGGCACAACTGCACAGCATCAATTTACTCATTAATTAACAAAATATAAGAAATATGTTGTGACATTCAATGCATCTGTTCTTTTACCCAAAAACGTAAGCTTTGATTTGGACCTAATTAGGTTATCCTACTGTTTGTTTCACTGGAGATATTCAACAAAGAATGATAATTGTGCCAACCTACCCCTATGCAAAATATCAAATAGGTAGGAAATATTTACAAAGCTACAGTGCTAACTGAGTATAACACCACTGGGTGCTTGTATGAATGAATATATGCATGCATGTATGAATTTTCTTGGTCGAGGACTGTGAAAAAAAGTCACCCTGGTGTTTTGATTCATGGTAACTGTTGGTATGGAATTTCACACTTCACATCCTTCTGAAAAACTTTTTCTTCTTCTTCGACTTTTTTTTTTTTTTTCACAGTGCAAGGAACACCATAACATATGTCATGCTCTGGAGCTGATAGATCAGAGTATAAAGAACACGTGTAAACAAGCTACTTGCCACATGGTAAATTTTTATGCCTGAAAATATTATATGAGCATGATGAAACTGCTTGGCATTGATGAATGAGATGTATGCTTCGGGTGCACACACCATGTAATAATTTAACCACTTGACGAGACTGTTTGTCATGCAAGCAAAGGGCTATTAAATTTCAATCTTACATATTTCTTTTGTCTTTTGTTTCAGTGACAAAAGCTTGATTGTTTATAAGTGTTTATAAGTTTATAAATTTGAAGATTAAAGAGATAGTTCACTCAAAAATTTAAATTCTGTCATTATTTATTCACCTTTATGTTGTTTCAAACTCACATGTCCACATGTCACATGTGCCTTCAATGAAACCCAAAGGGAGAAGATTAGCAAGACATCTGAGCTGCTCTCTTCCATATAATGGAAGTGGATGGGGACCAGGTGCTATAAAACTCCCAAAAATTACCTTCCATATTTTGAAGGTACAGAAATTTAAGTCATTATTCACTAAAAATACTGTCTTGCATTATGCTATAAATAAACTCCTTTCCACACACTCAAAGAAGAAATTCATACAGATGTGGAACAACATGAGGGTGAGTAAATAAAGACAGAATTTTTATTGGGTGAACTATACTTTTAAATGTAAAGGTAGGTCTCATACTGATCTAGGGGTTAATTGGAAGCAAATCTATGTCAGAAATCGGTAACACTTTAGAATGGTTTAATGAATAATTACTGAATAACTACACAGGAACAAATGAGTAACGCAATATTAATTGTGAACCTGTATATAGCAGTTTTAAGTAGTCTTCGGGGAGGTATGAAAAAAGTTATTGAACTAAGCACTATTACTTACTAATTACTTACTAAGTTTCCTTTTGGTTAATAGTCATTAGAATGTTAATATTTTAATTACTAATGTGTTCCTGTGTAGATATTCATTAATGACAGAACAATATTCTAAAGTGTTACCCAGAAATCCATTCGTAGTGCAAATAAATATTTAAAAACAAAGAAACTACAGTAGGATTATGACTTGTGAAAGGGATAGTTCACCTAAAAATTAAAATTCGGTAANATTCTTATAAGTCAATAGATTTTCCAGATAGATAGATTTTTTTTAATGTTATTTATTATTATTATAATTTTTTTTTTTATAATTAATTTTTTTGGGAGAATTTTTTGTGTGTCCAGAAATGGTCAAAGGTTACCAAAACATTCTTCAAAATATCTTCTGCAAACAGGTTCGGAATGACATGCGTTTGAGTAAATGATGAAAGAATTTTAATTTTGGGGAGAACTATATGTACATGTATGGACTATATGTACAAGTGTTTGAACAATATATACAGGTATGAACTATAAGTACTGTATATGTGTGTACATTTTTATAATGACTTTAAAAAAAAAATGTTTCCCAAAAGTTATATAAATATATAAAAATAGTTCACAGCAGAACTCACTCTTGCTTATCATTTTAAAGATATTCTTTCAAAACAGAAAAAAATGGCTGACTGCACACTGAATCCAAAAAGACTGAAGAGGTCTAGAAAGTACAAAATTTATTTTATAAACTGCATAGTGCAAAAAGTGCAGAGTGCAGGTGAATTAAAAACAAGAGAGCATGAGCAGACGTTTCAGCAGATTGCTATCCTCAGTGCTCAATATGCAACAATCACCCTCTTTCTAGAAAGATAAGCAATTCAAAGCCATCAGCTGAATCCAATTGTCACAATCATAGGTTAACACCAATATCAATCAATTATCACAATTATCACAGCAAGAGAGTCTAGAAATTAACAAACATGGCACAAACTGTGTAAAATATACAAGATATTCTTTCAAACATATCAAAATAAAAAAATTTAAAAAACACATACTGAGCTGTAATTATTCATCAGAATCCACAAGGTTAATGACTAATGATAGTTAACGACAGTAAATATGCTAATACACATTACTATTTCTACTGTGTTTTACCTGGTCAATTAATGGGTGTGATTTATAAGACATGTAATTATGTTGCTGTCTGGGATTTACGATTTACATATTTTATATATATATATATATAAATTGTAGGCTATATTTTTTTTTACTCTCTTTTTAGACTTGTTCCTCAGTGAATGCTAATATGACCTTATAAGAGATTATGACTAAAATAATTCCGGTTGACTAACTTTGCAAATTGGTCATGTCACAAACCACTTTGCGAGCTGCAGATTCAGCAGCGTGTGGGGTATGGAGTGGCATATAGCTACTCAGTCCAATTATGGATTGCTGTCACCACTTCCAGCTCAAAAAGCGACCGCATAAGCTTTGCAGCGATATATACACACAGTTTGAACTTGACAAAGTGGATGGATGGCTGAAGGAAGTCTGTTTCCTTTGCTACCTTCTAAATGTCCATATTTATTTCTATCCTATTTAATACGATGCCGACATATTTTGAAAGGAAGAAAAATGGGTCCTGGCTGCAGTGTCTGCTCAATGGCATGTGCAGTTTTCAGCATTTCAAATGAGTTGGAGAAAGTCATTTGAAATCTCTGCCGCTTACTCTAATGCAGGCAGCCCTTCAGTGCAGCATTCTTACAAATCCCATCTCTTGATCCCGGCCTAAATAGTGTGTTGTCATAGACTACGCAGGCCATTTTCCAGGCCACTTCCTGTGTGATGCCTTCAGCTGTCACCTCAAATGGCAATAGACTTTTTGTACAGTGGAAAAAAAAATGAATAATTTACATGACAAAATACAGATAGAAAGGTAAGCTATAGGGTCACATTTACATTAAATGTGTATTCTGGGTTCAGTTCAATTCACTTTCAATCTGCAGCGTTTGTAGCCTAATGTTGATTACCACAAAAATAATATTAACTTGTCCATCATTTAAAAAAATATACAAATAAAATAATAAAGCTAAGTACAGTAAGGTAAATGTGATGTATATAATGTTATAAAAGTCATTTTAGGTTTTTTAGGCATTATGTGTGCCTTAGCAACATATGTCTTGTGGCTTTACTATTGAAACAGTGAGTATTTTAACGTTTATGAATTGATCCTATTCATTTTCACTGTAAGAGCCTCACTGTGTCCCAGATTGTTTTTTTTGTTTTTTTTGTCTTTGTTTTGTTTTAAAGAAAAAAAAAAGAATGAATTAATTTAGGTGAATAAGTGAATAAGTGATATTATTAATAAGTTATTGGCTAGGATTAAGAATATAGAATAAGGTCAAGTAGAATAAGGCATTAATATGTGCTTAAAGGTGCCCTAGAATTGAAAATTGAATTTACCTTGGCATAGTTGAATAATAGGAGTTCTGTACATGGAAGTGACATACAGTGAGTCTCAAACACCATTGTTTCCTCCTTCATTTGTAAATCTTGTGCGTGAAAAACACCACGGAAAAACAGGCGAATCTCAACATAACACCGACTGTGACGCAAGAGTCGGGATCATTAATATGTACGCCCCCAATTTTTGCATATACCAGCCCATGTTCAAGGCAAGGCAGTATTAAAGGGTTAGTTCACCCAAAAATGAAAATTCTGTCATTTATTACTTACCCTCATGCCGTTCCACACCCGTAAGACATTTGTTAATCTTCGTAACACAAATTAAGATATTTTAGTTGAAATCCGATGGCTCCGTGAGGCCTACATAGGGAGCAATGACATTTCCTCTCTGAAGATCCATAAAGGTACTAAAAACATATTTAAATCAGTTCATGTGAGTACAGTGGTTCAATATTAATATTATAAAGCGACGAGAATATTTTTGGTGCGCCAAAAAAACAAAATAACGACTTATTTAGTGGTGGCCGATTTCAAAACACTGCACAATGAGGGTAAGTAATAAATGACAGAATTTTCATTTTTGGGTGAACTAACCCTTTAACGTCTGGAGGTGCACAGCCGAATCATTAGAAGTTATGCAGGTATCGTGAAGCATGCCAGCAGTGACAATAGCGAAAATGGAAGATGGATCAATAATAACTGTTCATGATCCATGATATCACGTTTTAGTGATATTTGTAAATTGTCTTTCTAAATGTTTCATTAGCATGTTGCTAATGTACTGCTAATGTGGTTAAAGTTACCATTGTTTCTTACTGTATTCACGGAGACCAGAGCCATGTCGTTATTTTCATTATTTTCTCTTATTTTCTCGTTATTTTCTGTATAATTCATAAACGCATTTTCATTCTTTATAAATCTCTCCAACAGTGTAGCATTAGCCCCGTTAGCCACGGAGCATAGCCTACTATCAAACTCATTCAGAATCAAATGTAAACATCCATAAAAATAATTACCATACTTACGTGATCTGATATGCAGCATCACAAACACTTTGTAAAGATCCATTTTGAGAGAGCTGTGTGAACTTATTCTATTGTTTATGCAATGTATTATGGAGTTGCGGGGAGCACGAGCATGAATCGGCACATTTTTAATTACACCCCAAAATAGGCAGTTAAAATAAAAAATAATTTATAATTTATTGTATAATAAAAAATCTATGGGGTATTTTGGGCTTAAACTTCACAGACACATTCTGGGGACACCTTAGACTTATATTACATCTTGTGAAATAGTGTTCTAGGGCACCTTTAATATTTACTAATAAACAGCCAATATTATAGTAATATGCATGCTAATAAACAACTAGTTAAAAGACCCTAAAATAAAGTGTTACCATTGAACCCTTGTTGTGAAGTGTTACAAAGCTGATTTGTGACTGGTTAACATAACAATATATCGTCACTGTTCTATATCTTTTTACTCTAAAAAGAAGAATTTTGGAGAAAATGTGTCAACTGTAACCAAGCTGCTTATATGTTCTTCAATTTCCTGTTGATGTAGGGCCATGCTTTTGCTGCACTTGAGTGGCTTTGAAATTGAACCATGAAGTGTAAAATTGCTTTGGGTACGAAGCAAAACTGCATAGCGTTTGCGTGTGGCCTAATGTATTATTGAGACGTGAAAACGTGGAACCGCATTCTTTGAAACGAAAACGCGCAGAGTGTGTTGTTTACAAAGCTTTGTCAATTTGTTCAGCTTGATGCCAACAGTCAGCATGTTTTCAGTCACAACTTGCGGAGCAGCGTTATTAGGCTTGTTTGGAGGAACAGAGGCACCACAGTCAAAACACAGCCTCTCACTAAGTGAGGATGAATAGTGAAGAAGATCAGCGGGTGATTTTTTTTCTCCCCTTCTTCCTCTGGGGCATGTAAGCTGTGGGAACACAGACAATGTACGAGCATACCCAAAATGGCTCATGCTTATCCTCTTATGACAGCATGAGCATTCCTAAATGTCTGAACAGATGAGTCATGAAGAGTACTCATGAATCAGGGGAAACACTGAATCTTCTCTTCGATCTTCAAATATCCTTTTAAAAAGTATTTTTGGGAACAAAAAATGTTTTCTAAAGAAAACTCAACATTTAAAGGGGTGATGAACTTTTGACATATAAGAGGTCATCATACTATAAGAATATCCTGTAAGTTTCAGAACTGAAAACTTCCTTGTTAGTCCAATAAAAGCTTTTATTGACACCAGACCCAGCAGACGACAGGTTTTTGACAGCCTACTTCATCACTGCCTGTTTAGCCCCGCTCACCGATTCACGCATGACATGCAATAGAATAGGTAGCCTCCTAAGTAACATAGGCCTACGTGGTGCTAAACCAGATCGAGCTACCAAGCAAAAACATGCCATTGAGGATTGCAAAATATTGTGCAGTGCCTGGACTCGACAGTAATGCGACAACATGTAAGTAACTGTGTTAAATCTAATGCATGATCTGATATGTAATGATTCATGTACTGTCAGATGTTCTTTGTCTATGTGTCAGTAAATCAAACCTGTGACTAAACGTCAACTTGCGTTGTTTCTCTTAGTTGGATGAAAATCATCTGTTATTTAACGGTGATTAAATTACATAAAGAAAGCGATCAAAGAAAGCTCCCTTTGCAATTGTTGGTGCAGCGCGCGCCAATGCTGTCAATCAAACAGCGCGAGTTTATCAGTGACTGACACTGACACTAAATCTCTAAGTTATATCACGTTTGCACTGTTAGTGAAGATGAAAGCATTCGTTAGCATGCAGAAATTGAGTTGCAATGACGAGATCACTGCTTTCATGCGCTCAACATGTCTGTGATCGGCTACAATGTTCATCACTGCAACCTTTCATACCACAATCTAAATATAATGCCATAGATCTAAATGTAATGCAACACTTTTCACGATTAGTTAACCTTGAGAGCTGTAATAGTAAAAACGCGCTAAAAGAGAGAGTGATTTCAAATGGAAAGATTTCAGCCAATCACAGCAGTGGGCGTTTACACTGAAGTCTCACAGCAGACACGTCCCTTAAAACAGATAAATGCCTTTTATTTCTAAATCAGGACAATTTTTGATGTAAAAAACATACTAACATTATAAGTGCACCCCAGGAAACATTATAAAACAATAAAGCAACGCAGATCATGACCCCTTTAATTAAATATACACTAACGTTCAAAAGTTTGGGGTCAGTACGATTTTTTAAAATAAATTTATACTTTTATTCAGGAATCATGCATTAATCTTGCCATCTTAAAAACGTGGCACTTATGATGCAAAATGCCATGCTAAAGACACCCACTTGCATGTCTATATAGACAAATAATAAAAAAAAATTTAAAAAGGACAATTTGAACAGCATTGAACTGACTGACAAACACAATTGTACAATGGATCGCTGTAACTAGTGGCAGGCTTATGTTTAATGATATGGAAATAATCAGCACATTGAATTTATGTGCAACTTTTTCTAAAGGCTATTCACTTATTTACTCATCTGCCCTAATATGATTACTTAAATTTGTATTAATTGGGGGCTTTTATCAGCAAATACATGTGACTAATAAATTATATACTAATGGTCAATATAAGATTTGAATGTTTTTGAAAAAAGTCTCCACACCAAAGCTTCGGTCAAAGATACAGTAAAAACAGTTATAAATGTTTATATATGTGACCCGTGCTGGAAAAATGAGTCGGATTGCGCATGGGCTAATTTCGATCTATAGGCAAAACATGTGAAAAATGTCAATTTTGGTAGAAATTGAGGTTTTCACAAAAATGAGTTCATTAATCCCTCATCTAGTGATCCCAATGCTCCAAATAGCAATTAAACATCTAAAAGTATCTTTATTTGTACGTTTTCTGAGAGGAGTACCTTTCCTTTGACCATTTAAAAATGCAGTTTTTCTCTCCTCGCTTCTCGACCACTGACGCTTCCCCTACACTCTAAAAACTGCTGGGTTAAATATGGACAAAACCAGGGATTGGGTTGTTTTCACCCAGCCATTTTTTCAACCAATTTTGGATTTATTTTTTTAGCCAGCAATATAGTAATATAGTAAAAGGCGTGTTTTTGCTCACCCCCAAATAGGGGCAAATTTGTGGGGTATTTTAAGCTGAAACTTGACCAGACCAGAGACTTATATTACATCATGTGAAAGAGGGCATAATAGGTGCCTTTTAACCCAACCTGCTGGGTTTGTCCATATTTTACCCAGCTTGGGTTTTTTTAACCCAGCATTTTTTAGAGTGTAGCACAAGTTTGGTATCGTGCACAGCATTCCAACTTTGAGAATATTCATAACACATTTTCGAAGGCATGAATCTGAACCAATGAAATGTGATTTTCAAACTTATGCTGATGTAAACAAAACGATCGTACTCACGCTGACTGACAGATCCGAAGCACGTGCAGCCGTGCACAATGACGCCTCATGCAAACATGATCTGTTATGTCTTAAGTGAATGTTTGGCTGACTGTTGGGGAAAAACATCTGATGTGTAACATTATATTAGATCCATGTGATACAGTAGGTCTTAATATACTTTTTTCTGAATTATTTGATGAATAGAAAGCTCAAAAGAACAGCATTTACTTGGAATAGAAATCTTTTGTAACATTGTAAATGTCTTTACTGTCATGTTTGATCAGTTTAATGTGCCCTTGCTGAACAAAAGTATTCATTCATTCAATTATTTCTTTTTATTTTGACTTGAATATTTTTTTACACCAAAATACATCAATTAATAACACAATAAATTATTTCATCAGAAACAAATGAATTAAATTATACAAGTAAGTGCAATTAGTTCCTCTCCCAGTTTATACTGTTAGCCCTGTATGGGTTCTATAGCTGGTCTCCAGTAAACAGGAGAATCGGCTGATGCCATATCGACTGGATTAGCTGACATGCACAACTGATCCTCTTTTCTGGTGTGGTGCTGTAGGTAACTCATATCCTTGAATATGTCTGATGCTGCAAGGTTTAACCGCAGAGGAGAGAGTGCAGGAACCTTGCCATTTGAGACAAACCACTGTGTCTTTACCACTTCTGTCAGGCACACATGAACAACAGACCACATGAATAACTCTAGCATTAGAGATGGATATGCATCCTTTCACATCCCTTTACTTGGGAATGATCTCTTCCAAGACCACTTTAAGAAGTTTTTTTTCCCCAATCCACTCTTCCATTAAAGTTTTCTCCTCCCCCTTAAGCCTTTTTACTACATGCAGGCTTAGACAATAAGCTTTACAAGAGCAAGCTGTGTTATAAATATAAAGCCGCTTCTCCAGTCCTGATCAACAGCACGAGGCGAGTCATTAATAAGGTAATGAAGCTTTTGAGAGAGACTGGCTGAGGCATTGATTCTGTGGAGGCAGACAGACATGGCATATTCAATTCAATTTTACTACCGCATATCCCACACCACATTAAAGATTTCTGATAAAAGAATGTCTCAAAGGCTTTCCGAGAAGTGCAGACCCCAATCCCTTTTTTCCAACCAAACACACCACAGTCAGGTAAGAGGTTTCCTAGATCCTTGGAAAATCAGATGGTTTGATACTACAATGTGAAATATAAGATAAATAAATTAATAAAAGGAATAGTTCACCCAAAAATGAAAATTATCCCATAATTTACTCACTCTCAAGCCATCCTAGGTGTATATGACTATGTTCTTTCAGCCAAACACAATCGGACTTACATTAAAAATATCCTGGCTCTTCCAAGCTTTATAATGGGAGTGAGTGGTGCAATTTTTTTTGAGCCCAAAAAAGCGCATCCATCCATCATAAAAGTAATCCACGCGGGGTTAATAAAGGCCTTCTGAATCGAAGCAATGCATTTTTGTAAGAAAAATATCAATAATTACGTATTGACGAACATGGAAGTGCATAGGATAGAGCAAAACAAAACACCGATCACGAATTAGAAGTCTAAAATGAGAATTTTTTAAATATAAATGTCAGAGGAGTTTGAGTTTTTTGTTTGTTGGATGTACTTTTTTGGGCTTCAAAAAAATGGCACCATTCACTCCCATTATAAAGCTTGGAAGAGCCAGGATATTTTTAAATATAACTTTGATTGTGTTTGGCTGAAAGGAGAAAGTAATATACACCTAGGATGGCTTGAGTGTGAGTAAATTATGGGATAATTTTCATTTTTGGGTGAGCTATCCCTTTAAGACATTTCAATAATGGGTTTCAGATGGGGACAAGGAACTGAAATCTAAATGACTGTGTGTCTACTGGCTGCATTTTAGTCAATATCAAAATCATTTACTTTCAAACCTCTTCTCCTGGATCAATGTCTTGTTTACAGAATGGGAAAAAATAGGGTGAATGGTTAAAATTAAGCACATTTGCAGCTGTGATGCAGCATGAACAATCAATATCCAGAGCTGCCAATGAGGATTCTCTCCAATAAGAAGCTTTTATTTCTTCTGTAGCCAATCTGTGCACCAGAGAAAGCACATTTCATATTTTAAACTGATTCTGCACTGAAATCATAACTGAGCTTAACATCATATATAATGACAGTACGGTACTATAAAATCTCAGTTGTTGAGGCTACAGAACAGCCACTAGCCCACTTTTATCCAGCACTCCATCATTTTACTACAGTGTTACTTTCCTGTCAATTATAGTTGTGCTGCTATATTGCTGCTTGCTTATTTTTTTCTATTTATTTTGCATTTATTGCTGCTTTGCAAGTAAATAGCACATCTGTCACTTTCCTGTACTGTCACTGTCGATTACAGTATTCACTATACCAACTATTTATAGAATTGCATTGCCCCTTTTTGTCCTCAAATTTGATTGGTCGAGCAATGTATTACAAATGGGCCCACACTTGTGGTCTTTGCACTTGACCACTTGTCTGGAGTCAGAGCTTTCTTTACAATACATTGCACTTTATAGTAGTCAATAGTACAGTGTTCAGTAGTCTCTATGTAACAGATTTAATTGTTGTACTTCTAATTGAGTGACTAAAGGTTTAACGTGCAAATGTTTAACAAAATACAAATACTCATCTCTGCACATGCTCTCAAATGGCCAAGACCACAAGTATGGATATTGGGACAGGCCCAGTGACTTTGAGTGAATCATTGAGTCATTTGCTCAGTCGATTAATTTAAAAGCACTGATTCATTCTGGAATTATTTGCTTGTTAAGTCTATGACATCACACGCCACTGTTTCAGGATCCAAACGCTCTATCAGATGGCAAAAGCAAACAACAACTGGTGCTAATACACTCGTGGTCTTCAGTAATGCTACCGATAAATCAAGATCCTAACCTTTATCTTCACACCGAAGTCTCACATGGTCAGACAGTGATTCATCTTTTATGAATCACATATACAACATAACATAACAGAACACAACCTTAACATTATGTAATGCTACACATGGCACGATTATGTTTCTTGTACTCTCTCAGTAAGTCATAATTACAATAAATCACAAACACACACTAGATAATCACAAACACAGCTGCATTTGATGTATTTGGCCAACAGTTTCTATGCTGGCTGTCTCAGAGGAGATAGCTCAAAGCAAATAATCATTGCTTAAAATCTCATCAACAGAGCTTGTCTGTGATAAACTGTTTCCTAATAAACACGGTGTTGGGCTAATTTACTTCCGATTTTAGTCGGATCAAAGAAATGTCTACTTCTCACTTCTTATTAAGTTTTCTGAGCAGTTTAATTTAGCCTAATCTAAAAATTTGCTTTCCTATTACAGTTAATTCTAACAGGAAGGTTTAAGAACAGTCTGGAGATAAGTAGGTAGAGAACATTGAGAAAAACCTTAAAGGTCGATTGTGTTTTTATGCCCAACTTCAGCATCAAAAACAGAAGTTGTTTAAGTGATCTGACTTTGTCGGACCATGGAGCAAATTATGATGGGGTTTGTTTAAAAAACAATGTTTTTTGCAAACATTAAGTTATTCAGAATGTGCTTAACAGACAAACCGCTCTCACGGTTCAAACAAATAGGGCTGGGCAACAAACTCAAGCTCGTCTGACATTTCTCTTTAAAAATTATCGTTTTAGATTTCCAATTCATGACCGGTGTTTTGTTTTGCTCTATCCTCTGTGCTTCCGTGTTCATCAATAAGTCATGCGTCAAGTTAAAGTTTAATCTTCCGCCGGAATCGACTTGCATACGGAAGCCAGTGAATGTAGTTTATAAAGTTATAAATATGGACATTTTTCTTACAAAAACACATTGCTTCACTTCAGAAGGCCTTTATTAACCCCATGGAGCAGAATGGATTACTTTTATAATGGATGGATGTGCTTTTTTGGGCTTCAAAATATCGATTACTATTGAGCCAGCACATTTTTTAATATTACTTTGATTGTGATAGACTGAAAAAAGAAAGTTATATACACCTAGAATGGCTTGAGAGTGAGTAAATTATGGGATAATTTTCATTTTTGGGTGAACTAACCCTTTAAGAAACATTTTTCAACATAATAAAATGTTTCTTGAGCATTAAATCAGCATATTAGAATGATTATGGCTGCTGAAAATTCAGCTTTGTCATCACATAAGTAAATTACATTTTAAATATACCAAATAGAAAACCGTAATTAATAATTATAATAATCCGAATAATATTTCAACAATATTTCAGTTTTTAATGTATTTTAAAAAAATAATTAAAAAATGCAGCCTTGGTAAGCATAAGAGACTTCTTTCGAAAACATTCCTCAGACCTGAATTTTTTTCCACTGAGCAAAACATTTTTTACCTTCTTGCTCTCCTTTAATGTAGCAATGAATCTAAAACAACATTTTTGCCAACTCTTTTTTCTATTAGATATTTTTACATGTAGACCACGAATGAAGCAACATAAAAATCCTCATATTTTAATCTTACTTATGAACTACAGTTCGTGAACTAGAGGTGAAATAGTGTTGAAGATTTTGAAAAGAACACATAGCCTACTGTAAGAATAAGGAATGCAATAAGAATGTAGAAAAAAGGTAAGATGATACGAATGATATGAAATTCTCAAAAAACTTGTTTGATTCTTTTTGGTGGTTGCAGTGGGTGGATCTGAGTATATGTGTATATGACTTTCTGGTTGTTTTGATGAATATATGATTGTGTGCATTATAGCATCAAGGCATCAGTGTGTGTGGAGGGTGTGTGAGTGTGTGTGAATGGTGTGTGCTGCTGTGTATTCTGTCACAGTTCCAGTCATTCCCGGAATCCATTCCCCATAATCCTCCCTGGCAATCACCTGCACTCACTTTACCAATCAGCAATCACCACACCCAGCTGCAGCGCATTACCTGGACTATTTAAGCCACTCACATCCTCACACCCATTGCGAGGTCTTGTATTACTACGGTTTGCATTTCTGAGCGTTTGTCATTGTGTTTGCCTGCCTGTTGTTGACCCTGTTTGATCCCCGTTCACGATTCTCTGCTGCCTGCCCTTTGGACTATTTGCTCTGTCTTGGACTTATGATTGATGTCTGCCTGCCCTGATCTCCTGTCTGCTCTCTGCTGTACCTGTCTGCTGTTGTTGTACCATTGCCTGTCTGACTACGAACACTGTCTAATAAAGCCTGCACATGGATCCCACGTTGTGTCACGACTCGTTACATATTCGTTCATCTCACATCTACTTTGGCTGTTTCTCACTAAAACCAATGAAAACTGGTTGACAGTTTATGGTCAATTTGAAGACATAAGTAATATTTAATTAACATTAATGTTCATAAAACATTAACATTCGAATTTATAGTTCTGTATTTTAGCCTTGACACAACTAAGTTATGAGGTTCTTGCTGATACCTTTCAAGACCTGACATTAAATTTAAAAAAATTCCAGTGTTCTGCAACTCTGAAAGATCTTCAAAATAATTTTGAATATTAACATACTGTTAAGTTTATAATAGGTGCAAGCTGATGAGGCTTAAATCTGCACACACAAGGTAAAAAGGGGGCTTCCTCCTACTACTATCTAGTTGGTTAGCTATGCCTGTCATTTGTGATGCCTGAAGCTCAATCTGTTAGGGGTCATATCTTCATTGTGATTGGTTTATCAGGGAACAAACAATGACCAGGCATTTCTCATATTATAAAAACATGAAATTGTATTGGTTTATACAAAAAAATCATGTGATGTCCATTCCAATGACCGAAGGGTCTGAAAACTTATCAGCCCTAAACTTTTGAATGGTAGTGTATATGTATGTATATTTAAACTTTTTAAGATTCTGATTGTTCTTACTGACACAAAAATTAAAGTCTTTAAAGTCAGCTACTGCCTCAAAGATGTAATATGTAACAACGTAAGTATTCAATTCTACCTCAAGTTTTATTTTCTAATGTTCTAATTATCTAATTATTAATTATCTAATTTGATGCTTAACACAAATGTCAGGTTTTTGGCTTGATGCGTGTATCACAAACAAACAAAAAATAAAACATGATGTTTTGCTACGAGCGGTTTGTCGGTCTCACATGCAGCTGATTAAAACAAAATTAAGAGCTTCAATTGACTATGACAAGTCAATATGGTAGAGTTTATTCAAATGTGTTTCACTAAATGTTACTAAAATAGAGAAGAAATGTTTTTATAATGCTAAATAATTGTAGTCTCATGCTTACAGTAAACAATAAAAGTGTCTGAAACATTTGTATTGGCTGCAAATCAGACAGAGAATGACAGATTTGGAAAGAACAAGCAAGCTGAGTCACACAACTAAAGACTATAGAGTGTCAAAGGCTGTCATGCCGTTACACTCTGTGCCAGGGGTATTGCCATTGCTCATCTACTCTTCCCACTAACCTTTTGCTTCAGATCACATTTGTGTGATCAGAGAGTAAAGACAGGGAGAAATGGCAGTGTTTCAGCAGGATAACGTGGACTCTTAGGCTCAAAACACCTTGCGAATGTCTGCCAACTGCAATGTAAGTCAGCCCCTTCAGGCTAGCAATTTATCTGCCTAGACTGGAGAAACGCTGCAACAATGCTTATGATAATTAATGTAGATATGTTTTCCTCTCGGTTTAATTACAAGATCATTAGTCTGAGCGTATAAAGCTACCCTGGCAGTCTCCTGCACAATAGCAGTGGCACTGGTGACACATTCAGCTGTATTTTTGATTTTGTATCAATTCCTATGGTGAATGAAACTCTGTGGATGAGTCATGTAATGTATTTGATAACCTCTAATCATTTAAACCTCTTTTGTTCCCTCCGTCTCTTAAATCATTAGTGACCGGATGCACATTTCAAAGGTGATCCTGATGCACAGTGAATCTGTGGCTGGTTTAAACTAGCCATGTTGTGCGCAGTGCACGCTAACACACTCGGTTATCTACATTTCCAGTTACAGGTCGTCCCCAGCGTGTTTGAACTCCTATTATTGCACTGCTCTTATCACAGCTGTTTGTAGGAGCAATCTGAACAAATGTTTACTGCTCTAATTGAGTTGTCGACCCCCTTGTTAGAATTATTCACTGTCTTTATCAGTAATGTGACGAGCGATACAGATGTTTAGCAGCTCTCAAATAACTTGTTTCATTATTCTTGCAAAGATATCATTACACCAGATACCCCAGGCTCATGTCTAGCACTGTTTTTCTAGTAAAATAGGGTTCTTTCCCTTGCAGACGGCATATAAGTTACTCTTATGACCACAGAGACTCTCACAGCACAGCTTACGTGGCAGTACTCTGTCTGTGAACACTTCTATTCTCTTTTATGCACGGCCACTGGTGTCTCATTGTCATGATTTAGACAGTGTTTCACTGCAGTCTCTCCAATTGCTTTATAATAATAGGTTAAACAATGCACATTGATGACTTTATCATTGCTGCTGAGCGTAAATGACAGTTACATTTTTGCCTACTGATGAGGTTGCTGTAAACAGTCATTAAATTGTTCTTCTCTGTTTCACCACGACATCACTTTGGGGATTTTAAACAAACACTTGTCAGAATAAATGTAGAGGAAGCATAAAATGAACCTAAAAATGAAAATTGTGCCAATATTAAAATTCTGGCTAATATAGACAATCTGAATAATCAAAAACTAAAATCAACCATTTTAAATGGTACAAGAGTATTTAGGCATCACAGTATTATAATGTTTTTGCTAAAGATTACATTTATCAATGTTAATACATTTTTAAATATTAACTTTACATGTGTTTTAGATGATGGCAACAGTAATCTAAGCAAAAAAGGGAAATGAGCATGCGACAGACAGACAGACAGACAGACAGACAGAATCTGGGGAAGTTATTTAGCAGTACTTTAAACAATTGTATGTCCTGAGTCAGGCTTCCTTCCAAATCACAGAACTACGGACCACATTTACACCCTACACACCCTAATAAATAAACATGTAAAACAGACCAAAAATGGAAAAATATTTGCATGTTTTGTTGATTTCAAAAAAGCATTTGATTCTATTTGACACAATGGATTATATTACAAACTCTTACAAAGTGGTGTTTATTATGACATTATAAAATCAATGTATTCGAACAACAAATGTGCAATACGAATTGGCAACAAACATACAGAATTCTTCACCCAGAAGAGAGGAGTGCAGCAGGGCTATAGACTGAGTCCAACGCTGTTCAACATTTACATTAATGAATTAGCGGTGCAGTTGGAACAGTCTTCAGCCCCTGGACTCACTCTACAAGACAAGAGGATCGAGCTCTTGCTGTATGCAGATGACCTGGTGCTGCAGTCACCCACTGCAGACAGACAGACAGACAGATACAATATAATAATAGATATAGTAATAGATATTTATATTATATATAATAATAATACAAGAGAAAAACAGTTTGATAAATCGGAAGCAAGTGATTCTCAGACTTTAGAGTCAGGGAGCCAGTTCATGAAATGCCCAATAAAAGAGCAAAAGAAATGTGGTATTTGGGGAATGCATACACAACCTATTACTGTTTAACCCATAACGTATGTGTACATTTCCTAAACCTTCACAAATCAGCTCCAGCTAAGCCTCCCTTTTCAGACATGGTCATAACTCATTCATGTTTCCTGCGCCGACTAAATCAACACTGTATCGCCATAGCTAGATGCAAATCATTTCTCAAGGGAAGTATTTGCAACAGTCGCACTGCTTTCTTCATAGCGCTCCCCTAGATATGTAAAAGTGTTTACTAACTGATGTGTATGATGATATAATTGATAGTGAATGACAAACTGCAATGCAAGATTACACAGCGCTCTCATCTGCAGGCATGGATATTTTAATAGTTGAGTAGGCAAAGCAGACTGTGGATACACTCAGCAGCGCTATAATACAGTTTCCCCATTGATTCTGCTGATGCATGATGGCAAATCAGAGATTATGCTATCACAGCTTAATTAGAATTTTTAAAGTTAAACGAGTTCACCATGGGTACTTGGAGATGAGATGAGGCCGCTGAGATGCCTTGAGATCTGACCTGAGCCATGAATCATGAAGTGTGTCCTAAATTAATTTGTGACCTTTGCGTACACACTTGCACCGATGATGGAACCATAGAAAGACTGAGAGGCATGAAGAAAAAAAGAAAAAAAAAAACAATTCCTCTGGCAGAAGTATCTGATAACTCTTATGGACTATAACCCCTCTATCACAGCCAACAAAATTGCCCTAATTCTTCACTTCAGCAGATAGCTTCAGTCGAATGGCAGCAATACTATTATCCTGCAAAGTTGTGGGCTGATAGTCACTTTATGTTTGACTGCGCAGTGTCGAAACCTCGGAATAGAGTAGCACTCTGACTTCACGTGTTATGGTGCAGTCAGTCAGTCAAGTCATTCAATCATCTTTTAAGCTGTTTGAATTCAAAAAATAAATACAGAAAAATATGAATGACTATATATACATATATATATATTTATCCATTTGTACAGATAAATTGAAAACTAAAAAAATGAAAACGAACTATAACAGAATATTGAGTTTTAATGACATCATTAATCAAAATTATACTTGGCTCTAAACAAACACAATGCCATTCTAACATGCTTACTGCTTACTCTGCTCTCCCCATGTGCAGAGGTTAACGCTGTAGACATTTATTTCCATAACTGTTGGGGCAGAGCTAATTTTCTCAAGGACAGCAGTCCTTGGCTGCTGTCTTATGCATTCCCTCATTAATGAGAAAGCACACTCTTATCATTGAGATATCATTTTCATTTTTACTCATGGCGCTCTGCTCTCACTATTCTCATCAAACGCACCAGTCAGTATGTTGTAATAATTTACTGGGCTCGGTTTATTTATTTGAAAGAAAGAAAGAAAGAAAGAAAGAAAGAAAGAAAGAAAGAAAGAAAGAAAGAAAGAAAGAAAGAAAGAAAGAAAGAAAGAAAGAAAGAAAGAAAGGTTTAATTACACAAGTAAATACCAAATAAAATTAGAGAGATATTATTTGGATTAATCGGGTACATTTATATTTAAAAAAAGGAAAGAAAGGAAAAAAAGAATATATTCATTGAGCAAAAAATAAGTACAAAACCTATGACAATGCAAGTCAATGCAATTAAGAAAGACAAAAAGCAATATATATTACCAAATTATTTACACTACACTTGCAAATGGAGATGTGTGGAGCTCAGATTGTTTTGAGAAAAACAGGACCATTGTTAACAAATTAAGAAGCAGCAGGAAACATATTGGGAGTTAATTGGACTACATTTCATCATGTTAATTACAGGCTAGAATGGAGGATTACAAGGGGAAAAAAAGCTGTATTTTTTCTTTGTGGATGCAAACAAGTACCTATTTGAACCATTTCCACCAAATGCTCAATCCACTTCATATTAGCCATCAATAAAGCCAATACTAAGCACTAAAGAGAATTTCTAAAAGGATGTTTTACATTAATTTTACATTGTTCTGACATTTAAACGTTGGTCTATCCTGACTGTGTAAACAGCTGAACTCATCTTCATTCTCCATGTAAAGGTGATGTAGTAGTCTATAACTTGACTCTTCAAACTAGTCAATCTGTCATAATATCAGATTTTCACTACAGGATTATCATGACCAAAAAAAAAAAAGCAAACAATTTCCCTTTCGGCTGTCTCAGCTACACAGTGTGTCATCTTCTTTACCACCACCAACTATGTTGGAGTGTCAATGACTTACTACCGCTGGATTATTCACAATGTTATCGTATGTGTAGTTTTAACATTATATCAATATTCCATTTTTTAAATACCATGGTCATCATCAATACTGGTACATTACGACACCCCTACTTCCCTCAAACACACCCCCCGGTCTGCCAAAAAAGACAGTCCAGTGCCAAACTCACAACATTGTTTGAGTTAGTGCAGCTGTGTCGGGTGGTCAAAATGCTTTTCTCCAAATTCAGGTCACTGCCCTCAGAACAGTTAATTCAGTGATCTGAACACTTTGTAATTGTCTTTAACAGATAGAGGGTGTAGGAAGAGGAGAAGGAGCAAGAAGAGTTGAAGGTGTTAGAAGAAGAGTAGGAGCAAGAAGAGTTGAGGCTGTAGGAAGAGGAGAAGGGGGAGGAGTAGAGGGAGAAGAGATGGGTAGATTAGATAGCAATGGTATAGTAAGGGAAGAACATGTAAGAAGACATGAACAAAGAGGAAGGGGTACAGCATGGTGGAAGAGGAGGGAAGAGAGGTAAAGGGTAAAGACGGGTTTCAAATGAAATCAGAGCAACCCTGACTGACCATATAATAAATCATGGTCTTTCCTTGAGAGAAGCTGGCCAGATAGTTCAGCCGGCCAGATAGTTCAGCCAAATATAAACCTATCCACAGCAGCTTCAATCATCTGCACATTTCAGAAAACCGGTAACTATATCATTCTGGTTTTATGAGTCTAGTCTAGAATTTTGTCTGTTTCTAGTTCTAATTCTCTAGTGTAAATGTTCTAACTTGTTCAAAATTTTTCAGAATTGAAGTTCGAGAAACATTCAGGTGGACAAACAAGACTATTCTCAACTGAACAAGAACATGCCATTGTTGAAATGGTGGTCCAGAAAAACACCATCTCCCTCAAAAAATTCAGCAAAAAATAATACAGGACAATCAACAATTTCATAATATTCACCAATGAAGTCTTGCCACAATTGATCGTGTTCTAAGAAATGCCATCCTCTCAAAGTGCCCTTTGAGAGGAACTGTGATAGAGTGAAGTTGCGATTCCAGTTTGTTCAGGTACGTGAAAGCCACAGAATTACTGCACTTCTACTGTACAAAGATATGTATTTCCTGGACAGTATATGTGCATATACTGTAACAATCTGGAAAAAAATCAGGCATAGTACTGTGTCAAAGTGAAAACTCAAAGTTCGGCAACAATTACAGTGTCAAGTTTACAATCAATGCCATTACTGTAAAAACAAACAACAAACTGTACTCTGTTTTTTTACACTAGAGGATTTTGGAGTTGGATAGCAGTGCAACTCATTATGAGTACCTGTAAGCAAAACAATATATTTCAGACCTAGTGGAGTAATAATAATAATATATCACTAGGTCTGAATTTAAATATATATATTATACGTTTTAATGGATCACGCTACAAACATAATGATCTTATAATACATGATGCATTGCTGTGTCTGTTATTGCATAATTCACACTTTTGGACACTTTTGCTTTAACAGACATTAGACAACACTGCAAAATCATGCTGTTATATTCATATATTTATTGTCCAACATTCCCAATTTTTTTGATGCATGCCCTTAATTTGATTTCATATGTTGTATTAATTCAGTGTTTATAATGCTAATAATTGAACTTCAAAGAATTTTACCCAAAACTGAAAAGTGTGTAAAATAAACTGTAAAAAGGATTTGATGATCACTAGTGATAGTATTTTATTCTGTGTTGCCATCATTCAAGTTGGATTTCAGCTTTAATGTAAGTTTTTTTTAACAAAGCAGCTGATATTGCCATAGAAACTAGTGGACTGCCGATCGCTTTGCCCACAAAATGGCGGAAATGCAGGGCCGCTGCTGGGCGCCGGTGTTGCAATGGAACATTCTATTAAGTGTTGCTTCTTGTTAGTGTATATTCTTTGCTGTAAATTGATAAAGCTGGCTTTAATCTCAACAAAAAAAAAAGGAAATGAAGGAGGAATGTGATTGGACATTGTGCCACAGTCAATGTCCCTGGCCAATGAGGAGGCAACATCACCATGTGTCCCAATTTCAACCAATGCTGTCTTGGGCCCATACAACATAGAAAGGCTCCTACATTTTTTAAACTCCTTCAGTGAAATCCTCTTTCCGCAGGTCGATCAGGAGCAAATGGAGCGAAATTTCGTAGTTGTTTGGACAATGTCCAAGTTCACCATTCAGCACTGGTACGAGAGTGGTTTGAAGATCACCCACATTTCATAATGGTGTTCCTACCACCATATTCTCCTTTCCTGAATCCAATTGAGGAGGTCTTCTCCTCATGGAGATGGAAAGTGTATGCTCACAACCCTTACAACCAAGTAAGTCTTCTTCAAGCAATAGAAGAGGCCTGTTGAGATGTTGAGGCAGAAGTTTGTCAAGGATGAATTCAACATTCACACCTTTTTCCCATGATGCATGGCTCGTAAGACTACATGTTGTGATGTAGATGAAATTCTCTGGCCAGATGTAATTGAGAGACATCATCAATAAAGTTCATTGATTCAATGATTGCAGTACATTTTTTTTTTATTTACTCATTTTTAGACGAAAACTCGTCGTTATACAACTAAACTTTGTCATTAAAGAACTTTGAAGAACACGATTAAAGAACACGAAAAATATTTTCATTCATGTATTTGTGTATCTACAGCTGAATTTGTCATTAAATCAACAGTGAACACACTTGTAGTTTTGTTGTTAGTATTTATTCTTTGATAAATGCATTAATCGAATAAACTGCAGAGCTTCATTATGCAGTGAATATTGAACTGTTTTGCCAACATAAGAGTGTGTTTAGTTTGCTGTGTTAATTGTTTTGAGAGTAACTACATTCATTTGGAGAAATGTGTCAAATAAATTGAGAAAAACTGTAATTTATGTGCCCTCATAATCTTTAATCAAAATAACTTCCTCTCCCAATTGCACTGATATCTCTTCTCTTCTCTAATGATGTGTTTTTCGGAGCAATGGCAGGAGAACTTATTTATTTGGCAGATGCTTTTATCCAGAGCAATCTAAAAATGAGGAATTCTACACACAATGTTCAATAAGTTATAGTCCAATGTTCCGTAGCTAACACATTTTGATTGTACACAGTGATTTCAAATCACACACTGTGACAGTACTAGACAGGACCGCATGTGACTTTGTGCCCCTGTATTTTCCTGCAGAGTGCCACTGACAGACCTGCATTTGTGCATATTAACATTGGTCGTCATGACGACCACTAAGGAAACTCGCTATTAACTTTTCTCTGTTGATAACGCAGGCTCGGGGCTCAGGGCTGAGCGGTGTTATTGAATAGGAAAGTACACTGATAATTCCCATTAGATATCTTGAAAGCAGTGAGTCACTGCCAAACCACACGGCTCCGTTACTGGTATCCACTCATAACGAAGAGATGTAAGATATATTATACATGATGGGCTATACGGGAACTGCCTCTTGACTCATCATGCAATTACATTGTAAATCAAAATTAAAGATTCAAGCTGAAATTGACACACTGATCCCTCTCCATATTTGAAGCTTGATGTTAAAACACTTTCTACTATACCGGTTTAAAAGACAACTATCCTGCCGAGATCTGGCTCCTTAAGGGGATTTCACACTGACAGTGACAAAGTGACCTGACATTGTTCATTTTTCAATAGAGCTGATGATACAAGCAATAGAAAAAGTTGGTAATGCAACTTTATGTAAATAAGCAGCAACATAATGGGCAGCAGCATCACTAAATCTAGCAAAGCTATTCATTTGACTATAATTCTCTGTAGCGAAATGACAGCATCAAACTATGCTGCTTTTATTAACGATTCGAGAATGAATAATTCTTTTGAGGTGGTTATTTTCAATGAGTCAATCAAACTGGTCTGAATAAAAAAAGTCATAAAGTTAGTTTGAGTTTGAACTTATCAGGGCTGCATTTCCGGTACAACACGCCATTTAAAGTAAATCATTGGAGAAATTAACTAGCTAGTCACAATCGTTTCCGGAACCGTATAGTAAAGTCTTTCACAAATCAGTCATTCTAACAACATTGCTAATTTATCATTTCAAGATTAAATTGATATCACATTATCTGACATCAATTCGATATGATATCGAATAGTTATCTAGTAACTCAGGGTACTAGAGCACATTCGCACTGTTTAAAACCAATGCTTTAGTTCTCTTTAAACACAACAATATTTGAAGGTCCAATGAATGTTTTATTTATTTATTTTTTCACTTTAAACATAGCTTAACAATTTTTTCTATAGTAGTCCGTAGCCTAGCTCAAAAACTACTAATAGGGTAGAGAGTGATTCACACCTGATAGTTGGATTCAACAGTATATAGGAATAGGAAAGTTTACTAAAAACTAACATCACAGAGAGTTGACAACCTCCAGCAATTTAATCAGGAAAAACAACAAAAAAAATGCCTATATATTCTGTTTTGTGGAACAGAAATTATACACTTCATGTTTTTTTTCCTCTCTGCCTGTATTTTAAAGCACCTCGCACCTCCCTGTCAATGCATGATTAGAGCTAATATGTGATCTGATGTAATTACTTATCCACTACAAACAAGTTCATTGACCTACTATTTTACTGTTTTTGCTGCAGCTCAAACTCAGCATCTACACAGCCAAAACCTGCTCCCATAAATACACCCGTGCCATGCTGACGTCCTTTCTGATGTCATCAGTCATGGTGCATCTGGAACACTGTCTCCGTGGATTCAGCCTCTCAAATCCCTCTTGAGAACACAGAGACAAAACAATATGACGTATCCCACAAGCTCCAATATTATATCCATCTGCTTTCTAGAGCTTTAGATGAACAAAAAGGGGCTTACACAAGCTTCTGCAGCCTTACAGCAATTTGATACCATAGCTTGCGCCGTTCAGAGACTGGTTGCAGTTTAATCTTTTTATAAAGCATAATTTAAATTATATGTATTTTTGTTTGTCTCTCTAAAAAACATGAGATTTTTTAGAGATAAATCACCGTTTGCAGCCAATTTAAATCAATGTTAGTAATGTGACACATTTTTGAGAGAACAAGGGTATTCAGCGAGAAAAAAAAATGTAGGATGGGACTTGATTTTATCCACTGGAAATGAATTTGATTACTAAAAGTGGGCACTAAATACCAGAATGGCTGAAATAAAACAGCCCAAAACAGCTAATTATGGCTATATAACTATATTGAATAATTTTTTGTTTTGTTTTTTTCTCTCTTAGTAATAACTTGTACAAATGAATCTCCCACAATAAGGATAGGAACATGTTTTAAGAAAGTAAACGGGGACAATTTTGATTTCATGTTGAGTGCTATATAAATCATACAGCACCCCTTTTACAAGAATAATTGTGATTTTATCCTCTCCGGTTCAACATAAACATAATTTTCTGCAGGAAACTGCATGCCACTTCTTAAGTCTCAAAGGAGTAACTGACTTGAGCAAAGAGCCAGAGACTTTCTGACAGCTGAATGAAACGCATTTGGTCATTTTCTAAATCCTTTAATTATTAAACATGGCCTCTGGAAAGAAGATAGCATCAGCTTTTAAAAAACAAGAAAGAAAATCCCATTTCTGCATTTTCCATAGGGAAGCAAAGAAAGAGATTAAAGGAAAGAACTGATCTTGGTGCATCTTAATTACCCTGATTTACAGGCACAGGAAATTTGTCTTAATAACCCTGTTCAACAGCTTTAAAACAAATGCATTGCACCCAGGCACGAAATATGACTGCTATCTTGTGGTTATGATGGAAATCACTTTATAAACGCTTACATGAAAATTTAGTATGCATTTTAAATGGCAAACTGTCATAACCTCCCACCCGACCTAACTTATCTCTGCTCGTAACACTGTTTACACTGTGTGCCATCTTAACCTTTGAAGGATGTGCCTTTCTGTGAAATATTAGAGTAGTAATCTTATTAGAGGCTCTTTGCTCACTCATACAACAATGCACACACACATACAATCACAAGTCATAAATACACAATCTTTATCATGCAGCAATCTTATTCAGGCCACAGAGTTCAAAGGGAATACTCAATTTTACCCACAAGGCCTGATTATGGGTTGTGCTTGGTTGTTATTTGTTAACTGGTCATAACAGAGTGAGAAATATGAAAGAGAAACTCTGAAATACTGTGGGTGCAAGCAAGGACCCCCATAACCCTTTCTTGCTTCTACTGTTTGCAGCATCATTTTTTGATTTAAAGACTGGTGTTGTTTTAGAAAAAAGAGACACATGCATTTCAGAACAAGAACAATCTTAAGACTAGTCATTGAATAAATAATCAGTAATCACCACACTATTTTTTTCATGTTTATTCAAGAATTAAACATTTCATCAGGGTGATAGTGACAAAGTCATACACATTTTAAACAATGACTTAATCATTTTAAACATGTGACTAATGGACTCAATTATCATATCATTATGTTGATCCTCTTAAAATGTTAATCTTTTATCATTGCCACAATCAGTAATTCTACAAAGAATTTTGTTACAGGTTAAATTAATCAAATATAGTGACGAACTTCATGAAATTTTAAGCTAACAAAAAAACTTATTTTTTTTCTAAATTCTTTTTAAAAAATACATGTCGGCCCAGTTTCACATACAGGTCTTAAGCCCGGGATACACTGCACGATTTTAGCAATCCTATAAGATCATTACAAATTACACTGTGCAACATGGATCTATTAAACTTGGGTACGACATGCATGTAGATTGTACGATGATGACACCTGTCGACTCGCAGGCTATGATGCAAGTTTCTATAGAAGAATAAAACGTCATGGGCATGTGCTAGTGGTAAAAAAAACACCATGTTTTTTTTGTTGTTTGTTTTTTTGTTTTTTTAACAAAACACCATGTTGAATCACACTTTGGCAGTTGTAGTTTTTATGTGTGCTGAAAAAAAAAGGAAGCGGCGAGAGAAGAAGGGAAATAAGCTTGAGGTAAGCAGTTTTAAGTTTTAGAGCCATGTCGCATTGATTTCATGTCGCATTTTTATTGGCTGGTCAGTAGACGTGGGTCGTAGCAGCAGATACACTGTGCGATGATCATGCTGAATTTCTGACACTGTCAGAAAATTATCGTAGGCTATCTTTGGTCGCAAGACCAGGGAAACGGCCGTCTTTGGACCTCTCACTGTACGACATAGGACCACCGATTAAGAGAGCCATGATCACAGAAATCGCCACGATTGTTTCACAATGGCAATCTTTCATCTGGGACAGCCAGAAATCGTGCAGTGTATCCCGGGCTTAGACAAAGCCAGGATTAGGTTTAAGTTCAATTAAGACACTTAAGTAGCTTTTATAAACGTACCTCACAGGCGTGCATCTTGGGACAAAACAATGGCACTGACATATTTTAAGATATGCCAGTGCAAGTTGCTTTCAGTTTAAACAGCCAAAACATGCATTTTAGTCTGGGACTAGCTTAAGCCTTGTCTGTGAAACCGGGGGGTAGTGTCTCAGGTTTCTAGAAAGGCACACTACTTTTAAAACGTTTCGTGTTTTTAAAACATTAAACATTTTTTGTTGTTGTTGTGTTAAAGAAAAAAATACTTTTATTCAGCAAGGATAGATTCATAATGTTACAAAAGATTTATATTCAAATAAATGCTGTTCTTTTGAACTTCTTATTCATCAAAGAATCCTGAAAAAATTTATTCAACAAAAATATTAAGCAGCACAACTGTTTTCAACATTGATAATAATAATAGTTTCTTGAGCACCAAATAAGCATTTCAGAATGATTTATGAAGGATCATGTGACACTGAAGACTGAAGTAATGCTGCTGAGAATTCAGCTTTGCCATGACAAGAATAAATTACATTTAAAAAAAATATTAAAAAGGAATAGTTATTTTAAATCATAATATTTCATAATACAGTTTTAAAACTGCATTTTTGATAAATAAAGCAGTGTATATCAACAATGTATTCAGTACAGATAGTTTTAGGGCTGTCAAAATCAATGTGTTAATTTTTATATTTAATGCAATATTTATGTATTTTAATATTTAACGCAATTTTACGCAGCATTCGTTTTTTTCCTGGCATCCTTTAGCTAACGTTACTGTAGGCTATATGATCACACTATCAAGGGCAATAAGACACAAAAGACAACTTAATTCAGTACTGGTGCACAGTCTGTGAAGAGGCTCTCTGTGAACACAGACATCCGACATGCACGCACAGAAAGCCACTTCAAAGAGCGTGCCAGTAGTGCATTCAGTTCTCTTTTGCGCTTGAACAAACAAAAACACACAAAATGATGTCAAAATGCCTGTTTTAGGTGAGTGTCTTAAATTAGTTAAAAAGTCTTAAATGACCATAAATAGTTGGGAGAAAATCAGATTCGTGTTAGATCCGCATCATGTGCTTAAAGTGACAGCAACCTAATAAACCTGCTGCAGTCTGCCATTGAAGTTGATTTAAAGAACAAAAGAAAAAGAGAATTCACTAACTGCTCTGCACTGATTAACTTTTATAGCTTGAATAAGGATTAATCTATTTTCTTAAATGAAAAGTTGTTATATTTTTTAAAGCCTTTAAATGTTACAAATAATGGCTTTCAATTATACTTTAATGTCGAATGACTATAATTAATGGCCAAAATTGAGGGAACAAATTCATTTAACAAATATATCAGTAGTAGTATTGGTATTGGTAATACCTCATTCAGAGAATATAGTGCCATTAAACACATATTTAAAGTATACCGTCTTTCTTTGTTTCTACATTCATTTGGAGATTCAATTTGAAATTCTGACAATATAAATATATTGTGAGTAATCACGATTACAGAAAGCGATTAATTAGTTTTTAAAAATTAATCGGCTGACAGCACTAATATTTTCATTTCAATGTCAATACTTCTGATCTATTTTTGTAACCACACCATGTTTGCCCTGTACTGTAGTTTACTCTGGTAGCTGTAAAGTTAGATGCAGCAAAGTTGTTTTGGTCTATTTACATTTAGATGGTGCAACTCTTCTCACATCCCTCACATATATCAGATAGAAAGTGACGGATAATGAAATGATTTATAGAGAGTCCAAGCACATCATTCACACGGTCTTTTTCAATAGACTGTGCATATACTGAGCCATATGCTTTACAGTAATAATCATCATAATAGTCATCTCTTAGTTTTGGCTTTCAGCAACTGTGCTAGGGGTGTGCGATATGTATCGTCTGCGATAACATCGTGATTGTTGTTTCAACGATATGCGATCTGAAATGATCGAGTATGTCCCTCACTTTACAAAAACACAGAGAGTTGCACACATACACTACGTGTTGAAGTCTAGTAGGTTAAACTTGTGTGCGCACGCTGGCACATTTATCACTGTGTGATATAGTCCATTAAAAATAATTTATAATGCACCCAACATTTAAGATAAGGGGGTAAAAGTAATCTGTATTTATTTTTATATTTGTATCATTTAATATAGTTAATCGATATCACATTTTCTCCAAATATCACAATGATTACAAATGTGATATTGATTTTACACAACAGTTCAATAAATAAGAAGTTAGTATTTAGTGACTTACATTTTGGACACAATATTGCCTGTTTTCGCTCTATTTCGCCTATGAAAATAGTTCCAAACAAAGCCACAGGACTGATTTGCGTCTCTTGTCAGCAAACGGTGGTGAATGAACGAATTGTTTGAATGAATGATTCAATGACTCACTCATTAAAACGGTCATATGCTTTGTTCCTGAATGAATCAGCCGTTTGAATGAATTGGTTGAATCTCAATGACTCACTCATTAACAGTGACTTGCTGCCACCTACTGGCGGTTTTAATTTCACATTTAAAGTATCTTTTTATTCTTTAAATAATTTCAAAATATCAATATTCAACATTTTATGTTTAAAACATCGAAACATTATTTATGCATTTGTAACTGCAGTTAAAATGCATATGTCAGCTCTGAGCTGCATTAAACAGTGTGTAAATGCATTTAAATGGCACTTCAGATGCAGATTCTGTGTTTCCTCTGCATTGCAAAGATTAATTTTGTTGATTCTGATTTCATTTGATTGGTAACAGCCCTATTGTGTCTTATTGTTCTAATTGAATTTATTGATTAAAGGTAAGAATTTGACACAAAAGATGAGGCATACATTTAATTAGGTTAAAAAATGGCTTTATAAAGGTAAAAATGCCCTTAAAAATGTAAAAATCTATTTAAACTTATTGAAAAAGATCATTTCAAGTCACTGCTGTGAACTAACCACTGCACAAAATATGAAGAATATCAAAAACTTTAAGAGTCAGCTGCCCACGGTAGCCCAAAACCTGCCAAGGTACCAACATAATAAACACACTCAGCAAAATATCGCCTAATTATCGTTATTGAGAAAATCCTGGAAAATATCGAGATATCATTTTTTGTCAGTATCGCACACCCCTAAACTGTACTGCTGTAAACAACATTAAACATTTGCATGTCAACACACTGTCCTATGGTCAGCTTGTCAAACAATGAAGCATGGCCAAGGTGGCACTCCAACACAACACCAGTTTTTTGGGGGGGTTATAAACCTTGTGTTTCAAAAAGACATTATGCCAAACAATTTTTTTTGTTTTATATATTCTGCAGGCTAAAAAATTTCCATTTCCATGAAGGCATTTTCAATAACGACTAATTTGACAATATGCTGAATGTCTGAACAGAGTTGGTGGTATTTTAATATTTTACAACACTAAAATACCTCCCAAGGTTTCTTACTCATCCTACCAAAACATTGTAGAGAGTTTTTCCTTGCCATAGCTCATCAGGAATTGTAAGGCACCATTCGTCAGAATAATTTTCATTTCCAAAAGCTCTATTGAGCTTATTTAACCCTGCCTCCCTTCAGCATTGCGCTCCTTGTGTTCTGTCTTGTGGTTTGTATTTCCACAGCATGGGTAAGATCTTACGGATTTATGAATGAACTGTTTGTTTTAAAATCTTCCCGGTCTACTGACATCTGTTATGAAGCTCATGATAACTTTTATTAACTAAACAACAAGTTAATCCACTTCACTATCTAATTACTCTTCGACAGCGATGCCATATAAATATAACGAGCTAGCGCAAAAACGGAAGTTCAAACACCAAATTCTTAAGATGGCTGTGGGCTTGTTTCTCTGACGCATAAGGTCTACATTTATGTTTTTTTGTTGTTGTTGTTTTGGGTTTTTTTTTTGTTGGCTGATATACTTCGACATAAAAACAGACCTATAGCCTAAGGGCCTTTTAAAGCCTTTTAACATTGTATCCTGTGTATTAGTTTCTGAAATGAAATAATTTGCTGAACTTTAGAATATTTAATTTGTTAAACACACTGTTTTTCTCCAGAAGACACTGCTGATCAGATCAGACAACCTTGAAGCCTAAGTGTCTTCCTCTATCTGCTCTCCATAATATGTTTCTAGCCATAAAAGAATGTTTGCCTTTCAGGTTCCTTTTGTTTTATACAGAAATCCTCATATTTCCAGGCTAAAGTTTCATTAACAGAAGTGTTTCATGCCTTAAAGTGTTAGTTCATGCAAAAAAAAAAGAAATCATCATTTACTCACACTCATGTCCTTTATATGATCAAAAACAATTACTTTATATGATGAACAGATTTATTCAGGCTTTTATTCACATATAAACATTCATCATTGCACACATCAATTATGGTAAATGGAAGGTCAATCATGCTTGTCTGACGTACGGGAAACAATGAGGTTCATTTTCGTGTGTTACATAGCACATTTGAACTTCTGCAAGAACCAATGAGGTTTGTTCTTATGCATCAAGCAAGTACGGATGAGCTTTGGTTTTTTCACTGATGAATGTTTATATGTAAAGCCGAAATTCAATCTGTTCATCATATAAAGCCATCAAGTCTCTTCTGAAAACTTGGACTAAACTGCTCAATTCACATGGATTAGTTTTACAATCTCTTTATGAACTTTTTGATGAGACAAATTGGTAGTTGTGTAGGCTGTAAGGAGGGAAAGAAAGCTCTCAGATTTCATTTAAAATATCTTAATTTGTGTTTCAAAGATGAAAGAAAGTCTTACATGTTTGGAAAAACATGAGGGTGAGTAATTGATGATAATTTGTTAATTTTTGGGTAAACTAACCATTTAATGTTGATACAAGCATACCAGCCTAGATGTGATAAATGGTGAGTTTAATTACTATATTAATTAATTTGAATTACTATTCCAGTTTCTGTTATAAATCCATAAAAAACCCTGTACTGACCTGAGCTAAAACCAGTAACTCATTGTAGAAACCCATTTGCTGAAACTGCAGCTGAAGATGTATTGCTAATATGGTCCAAGTCTGAAATAAGAAACACACAGCATTATTAAACAATGGCAATTCATCTTGCTGGGGGTTTTTTTTTTTCAATTATTATTAATTTTCATCTTTTTCCTCTGTAATTGTACAGATACCTATGTCAATGTTTTCAGTTATAAATAATTTTCCCCCTCATTCACTTATATTCGATGTGAGTGAGAACATTCCAGCTAACACACAAGGTTCTCAGAACTTTGGCTGCTGTTCTAGCTAGGTTCCCTCAAGGTTATGAGCAAACGTTCAAGTAATGTTAATAGAATGTTCTTTCAGAGTTATCTGGTCTTTAATAATGTAGCACAAAAACATTATTCATAAACACAGGCTCATTAGAAAAATATGCCTCTACCTACTATTTGCATATTTGCAAAACTCAAAAAATGTACCCATACATAAAAATTACTGCAGTTTCCAGCTAAAATATACAAACATAGGTACATTTTTCCAATGAGCCTGGGTTCATGGAACACTTTTTTTGCTGAAGCAGTTTAGTTACGTTCATCTAATGTTTTTAAATGTTAATATGTATTTCAGAACATTCCAAAGTAATGATCCCATAATGTTTGCAAAATGATAAAAAAAAAACTAAAAAAAAAACTAAAACTGGATGTTTTGAAATTTCAGAGAACATTCAGAAATACCGCTTTCATAACTTAATGGCAATGTTAGCAAAACTTTTTAGAACACATTTTTGTTAGCTGGGATGAAGCTAAAAATTATTTTAGGCAAGATTAGAAGGAATTTGCACCATGTGAATCTTCCACTTGCAGCCAAGCAGCATCCTGAAATACATGACTGTAAGTGCTAAACAATAACTTGAAAATTGAAAAATTAAATAATAAGGCAACAACGTACATCAAAATCCAGTGTTTACATAATATCCTGTCTGAAAGATACCTATTTCATTTGGAAACTGTTACAAAAAGTAAAAAAGTGGAGAAAACAAGCATAGCATTAGTTCTGGCAGGTCATGTTAGTCAAGCTTGCATCTGATTCACATCTACCTATAGGAATACAACGCCCATCACAGCTTCCCTATATATATATATATATAAGGTCCATTCAGTATTATCAGCAGTTTATCACATTGCTCAGGAGATAATTACCCTCCTTCATCCCCAGCTCCTCCTCTCGTCCAGTCAGGACTTGGCCTTCTGATTCCCATTCGCATCAGACTAATTCTCTAAATATGTTGTACATTAAATGATTGAACATTAATGATATCCACTCTCCTTGCTCTTATCCATGCTAGGCTGCATGGATGGGCAGGGTGTTCATACCCAGAACAGAATCATACTTCCAATCCAACCGCATGCTAAATGTCAGTATTTGATGATAGTGGACCTGACAGAAAGAAGCGTTGTAGTCTCTAAAAGTCTTTGCTTGGTTATATCGAAATCTCTCTTGAACTTTTTCTAGATCATTAGAAATGCCTTGGAAAAACATTGGAAACTAGTTTCCTTTAAAGGTGACATCACTGTCTGTTTTGACAGAGAATAGACAGCAAGGCAGGTGCATCAGGCCACATTCACAGCCTATATACATGGTGTTTAATTAACTACTAACTTAGAAAAAAAATTCTCCTCAAACAATTTCACAAAAGCTTTAAACAACAACATGTCAGTTGTTAGCTGTGGCAAGTGCAGTAAATACTGGCCTTGTATAAAATATTGATTTATCTGAAGTGTGGTGCAAAAGCACCCTTACAGTTGATCACAGGGTCACAGGGCTCTATGCAGAAACACCAACTAGCCACTGCTGCACCCGCAAATAAAGCCATTCCACAGGCAGTCCACTTTAAACTGAAAACTGAACATCTGAAAAATCATTCAAGTAAATGTAAGTATCTCTTGCCAAGCTGTTTCATGGCATGTTGCCCAGCTAGTTGAGAGAAGCCTGTGGCATCTCAAATTTGGAAAGCAAAGAATTTATCATGATTTTTACTTCACACTTCCCTTTGAGGAAAGGGTAAGGGAATCGGTCTTTAGCACACACAACACCTTTATCTGAGCTGCACCGTAGGAACATGCTCCCTCCTCCAGAGTGTTCTCCACAAGAGGAGGTCTAGCTTCTGGGTCCAGTAGCATTAGAGCCCAAAGCAGAGGATACATACGAGGTGAAGAGGTTACTGACTGAGCAATGCCCTCATCAACCTCATAGAGTTTCAAATAGCCTCTAGCTTTCATGAATAATATGGTCTACCACAGAGAATTTTACACATATGAATACATCATGCATAAACAAATTAACAAATAAGTAACATTTTAAATATGCAACATACATGTAACACCCACATACCCACTATTCTTTTACAACATATCTTATTTTTTCAACTGAAAGCTGTAAAATTCTCATCTCATAACTAATGAATATATACTGTTCAAAAGATTTTTGATCTTTTTGAAGAAGTCTCTTATGCTCACCTTAATTTGATCAAAAATATTTTAAAACAGTAATATTGTGAAATATTATTACAATTGAATATAACTTTTTTAATTATTATTATTTTTTTAATTAAAACATAAATTATTTCTGTGATGGAAAAGCTGAATTTTCAGCATCATTACTCCAGTCTTTAGTGTCACATGATCCTTCAGAAATCATTCTAATATGCTGATTTGGAGCTCAAGAAAGATTTCTTATTATTATATTGAAAATGTGTGCTGCTTGATATTTTTGTGGAAACCGTGATACTTTTTTTTTTTTTTCACGATTCTTCAATGAATTTGGATGTTTAAAAGAAGAGTATTTCATAGGGGTGTGATGAGACAGTTAGCCAACAAGATGAGATGAGACATGAGATTGAGTTCATGAGAATGAGACGAGACAAGATTTTTACATAGTATTTTTAAGAAATCCTCAATGACGAAATACATGAAAAATAGTCTGCAGGGGCATTTGAAATGTTTTAACTAATCATCTTGTATTTAATTCATTTTAGTTCTACTTTCTGAAAATGAATTATCATATGTAGTAAAAGACAATACTTAAAGGGTTAGTTCACCCAAAAATGAAAATTCTGTCATTTATTACTCACCCTCATGCCGTTACACACCCGTAAGACCTTCGTTAATCTTGGGAACACAAATTAAGATATTTTTGTTGAAATCCGATGGCTCCGTGAGGCCTGCATCGACAGCAAGGACATTTCCTCTCTCAAGATCCATTAATGTACTAAAAACATATTTAAATCAGTTCATGTGAGTACAGTGGTTCAATATTAATATTATAAAGTGATGAGAATATTTTTGGTGCGCCAAAAAAACAAAATAACGACTTATATAGTGATGGCCAATTTCAAAACACTGCTTCATGAAGCTTCGGAGCGTTATGAATCTTTTGTGTTGAATCAGCGGTTCGGAGCGCCAAAGTCACGTGATTTCAGCAGTTTGGCGGTTTGACAAGCGATCCGAATCAAGATTCGACACAAAAGATTCATAACGCTCCGAAGCTTAATGAAGCAGTGTTTCGAAATCGGCCATCACTATATAAGTTGTTATTTTGTTTTTTTGGCTCAATATTAATATGGAACCACTGTACTCACATGAACTGATTTAAATGTCTTTAGTACATTAATGGATCTTGAGAGAGGAAATGTCATTGCTGGCTATGCAGGCTTCACTGAGCCCTCGTATTTCAACAAAAATATCTTAATTTGTGTTCCGAAGATGAATGAAGGTCATGTGGTGTGTGGAACGGCATGAGGGTGAGTAATAAATGACATTATTTTCATTTTTGGGTGAACTAACCGTTTAAGCACTGTAGGTTTTGCAACAAACTCAACTGACTAGCTTCTCTCCTGTATGATTTCATATGAGTCTGTTCAGACCTTAGAACTTTACATGATTTATGAGCTATTACAACTTGTGACCTCCTAACTGAACTCTTTTCCACAAATTGATCATAGAAATAAAAACAGTATAAATAGTGCAAACAATAAGTGCAACCATATTCAAAGTCATCAAATAGAGACCAAATTTTCTTCTAGCATGATAAAGAGCATAGAGATGTTTACAACTACACAGACCAGCCTAAGATAGCATTCATATTGGGAGATATTTGCATGCATCAGGGAGCCGCTTTCAAAATTCGGGGTATTGAAATTGCATTTGAAAGCGCACTCGCATTTTACTTTCGATTTTCCGGTCACACAGAGCCACGTCCCGTCTCCGTTGATCGCCCAGAGCCACGTCCTGTCTCCGCTGATCGCCCAGAGCCACGTCGCGTCTCCGCTGATCGCCCAGAGTCACGTCATGTCTCCGCTGATCGCCCAGAGCCACGTCCCGTCTCCGTTGATCGCCCAGAGCCACGTCATGTCTCCGCTGATCGCCCAGAGCCACGTCGCGTCTCCGCTGATCACCCAGAGTCACGTCACGTCTCCGCTGTTCATCCAGAATTACGTCACGTCTCTGAACGGTTAGGGCCGTCGATGGATTATGGCACATTATGGTCATCTATAGACTCTGACCTACCGTGGCTGCGCAAGCCACCTGAACTGCCGTGGCTGCCTAAGCCACTTGACCTGCCGTGGCTGCTCAAGCCATCTGATCTGCCGTGGCTGCCCAAACCACCTGACCTGCCGTGGCTCCCCGAGCAGCCTGATCAACCGTGGATTCCTGACACTCCGGACCTACCCTGGCTACCCGTGGCACCTGATCCGCCATGGCTGCCCGTGGCACCTGACCTGCCATGGTTACCCATGGCACCTGATCCACCGTGGCTGCCCTGGAACCTGCATTGGATACCCTGTTCCCGCCGTAGCTCCAATGCACCCACCCCCCCCTCCCTATTCGTGCCATTTACGCCGCGAGGACGCGCCTTCCGGAAGGGGGGCGTTATGTCACGATCACCGTCAGTTCCTGTCACTTCCCGGACTCCAATTCCCATTATCCTCCCAGCCAGTCACATGCTCACACTCCACACCAATCACCTGTCGCCACATACAGCTTTGCACATCACTTGGACTATAAAGGACTCACGCACACATCGCGAAGTCTTGCTAACTCATGTTACAATTCCGAGCGTTTATTCCCTGTCTGCCTGTCTGTTCTCGACCTTGTCTGTTTTCCCGTTTATAATTCTCTGCCACATACCCTTGGACTGCGTATTGTTTCCTGGACTGTGAATGCTTTCTGCCTGCCTCGATCTACTGCCTGCACCTTGACTATGATTCTGCCTATCCCCTGCTGTCCTTGTTTGCTCCTGATTGACCCTGGCTGTACGACCACGCTCTTACTTCTAATAAAGCTTGCAAATGGATCTTACCCTGAGTCCCGATTCGTTACAGACACACACCTATTCTGTGAATAGGGAGCGGCAGTGCTGAGTGCGCATTCTACAAGATAAGACATTTGACAGACGCTTAGGATCTGTTGTGCAACAAATCCTCCGCCATGGTCTTGTCAGTTATCTCGTCACTTTCGTCATGTGATCAATGAATTCTGATTCCTGCTGCACTACGTACGACTCTGCAGCTTGTGTTGGATGAGCTTGATGGGATTGAAGCGATCGTTATCCAACTGAATTAAATGGTTTTTATTTCTATAAAAAGCAAAACGACAGTGGAGGCGTAATGTAAACGTCTGTAAAAAAAATTCACCCTCACAGTCATGGCAATATCGCGAGACAGCTTTTCACCTCAATGAGAAATCTCGTCAAATTTTAATCTCATGAGATCTCTTGGAATGAGATCTCGTCACACCCCTAGTATTTCATAATCAAATCAATCTTTTTTTACATAATGTCTTTTCTGTCACTTTTGATCAATTTAACATGTCCTTGCTGAATAAAATATTAATTTCTTTCAAGAAAAAAAAAAAAAAAAAACTTGTTAGATAAAATAGTACAGCTACAGCAGTCTCTGGAAAGATTCTGCTGCTATCTAAAAGTCCTATTGATAGGTATGTTTGGCTCCTCTCTGATGTTTCTTTTAATCTGTGATCATATCCTTGGTCTTGTTCAGAGAGATGTTGTTTTCCTGGCACCATACTGATAGGGTCTTAACCTCCTCTCTGTACTCAGCCTCCTCACCATCTGTGAGCAGACCAATGACTGTTACATTATTATTTGACAGTGTTTGAGTTACACAGACCGACCGACATACTTCATCTGTAAATAACATGCAACAAATACAACAGTGGAATTTTCTTTTATACATAACCAAGGTGCACTCAGCAACTTGTGTATCAACCTAAGATTGAGTCAAAAATAATATCTCAAGAACCTTCAAATTCATCTCAACTGTGGAACGAACATCAGAATATCCTTCTGTACCTTCAAAAAACCCAGAAAGACACAACTCTTCTGTGAGCAATTCACTGTTAATACACTTGACCTCCACAAAAACACTATTATTGACTTTCTGTTGTATCAGAGTGTCTGACCTAAATCTTTGTAAGATCATTCATATCTGACCAATTCTAGAACTGTAATGTTCAGTCAGAGAACACAGGCAGAGATATGGATCTAGGTGGAGAGTTGTTTAATAAATGAAGCAACCAGCAAACAAGAACACAGAGCACGAGGAACGGGAGCATTACATCAAACAACAACTGACAAAGTAACAAGGGAAACACTAGGGCTTATATACACACCAAAGGAACAAGCTTAACACGATAACAAGGGGGAGTGGCTAATTGGAAACACCTGGGGAAAACTAATCAACAAGAAAGAATACAAATATAGCACAGGAACCACTTCAACATTCAAGTCCAAGGACAGACACAGAGCACATGTGACAAGAACCTTGTCATGTTATTCGCTCCTTAGGATGAAAAACATTTGTTGTAGTACTTTGTAATTCACTTATGCTAAAAAAAAAAAGAAGAATTATTCAATCTCACAGCAAAATCAGTTATTTTCTTATTTTTGCATTTTTAGTTTGAACCAATAGAGATGATCACACTTAATGATTAACAATAAAAAAAACATATAGGCCTAATCCATATGATCCCCCCCAAAAAAGCTAGAGTTCTAGAGTATGTAAATATCCTGCTCAACAAATGCAAGCTACTAAATGCAGTAGCAACTGAAAAAAAAGACATCCGTTTTTTTATTGAATTTTGATTTAATATCCATTTCCACACTTATTGTAGTTTTTTTTTTTCTCACTCTGAGCAGTAAAATCTCTGTCAAAAGACAAATCACCATATCTGACTCAATTTAAGTCACCTTAGTTTTGACAAAATGGATAGGTACAACATGTTGCTTTTGCACAGTAATAGTTTTCGCTCAGTAAGTTTTTTATTTAATGAAAGAAAGTAATTCTTTAAATTCAGCAAGGATGCATCAAATGGATTCAAATAAATGCTTTTCTTTTTCAAGAACCCTGGGGAATGGGGGAATACATCACAGTTCCCACAAAAATAATCAGCACAACCGTTTTCAATATTGGTAACAATAACAAAAATGTTCATTGAGCACCAAATCAGCATATTTGAATGATTTCTGAAGGATCGCTAAAAATTCA
>RJVU01008231.1:62494-110483 GCA_003731715.1 Anabarilius grahami | reverse complement strand
CCCCCCCCCCCCTTTTAATCATATTTTTCTCTGTTATTAGTTGGTGGGCCATTATAATAATGGATAAAATGGATAAAAAATCTGAAGTATATAGACAACTGACTAATTTAAGTTTTTACGAGAAATTAACATGTAATCCAACAAAAAAGTTCCATGATGAACTACGGTTAATTCTTGATAACGCTGTATCAAGAATTGTATCAAGGTGATATCTAACATGAACTATCCATGGGCTGCACATTTTGTTGAGTCTAACCATCCCATTGCCTCTCTACGTTATGTAGGTATATCGAGCGAGTTCCTCTACTGAGGAGAGGTGGCGATCTTGATTGTATCTTACTCAAACGTGAAGCCTTATTGGATATATACATTAAGAACTCTTACTCCTTACGGTCTGAATGTCGACTTTGATCTAAGCTGTTTTTCTACTTTTTGATGTCGGTGATGTTTCTATTGACAAATGTTGAATGTGTATTTATTCTTGTCATGTATATTTGACAAAGTTTTTTAGAATGATTAATTGATTGATTGTATATTTAATTGGGATTAATTGTATGGACCTGTTGATGATTGTCTATTTATGCTCTCTTTACTCAGAGCGAAATTACACCTTGACAAAGGCTTTTTGCCGAAACGTTGGTGAATAAACTGTTTGCAAGTGAGTGTGCAGTCATAATTTTCATACACGTTTGGATTCTTCCTTCTTGGCTTGCACCTCAGACAGAGTGAGTTCGTTTTTTCTTTTATACCTTAAAGATCTTCCACAACTTGAATCAGATATAATCATGTGTACTCTTGATATTGAATCCCTTTATACTAATATTGATAGCAAAAAAGGACTTGAAGCTTTAGAATATTTTCTCAATAAAAGGACGGTCAAATTACATCCACAGCTTTTTTTGACTGAATTGGCTTCTTTTGTCCTGAAAATGATTTTTTTCTTTTTTGATGACATCCCATATCTCTAAATTTCAGGTACAGCAATGGGAACAAAAATGGCACCCAGTTTTGCTTGCCTTTTTGTAGGTTTACTTGAAGAAAGTGTTTTATATGAAAAGAACAACCTTTTTTTTTTTTTTTACCACATATTGTTTTGTGGAAAAGATAAATTGATATAGTTTCTGCTTTGGAAAGGGCAAGTTACCATTCTTCATGAATTTTTACAATTTCTGAACATGAATTTTGGTGGTTTCAAAATGTTCTTCAACTTTTAACATGGAACAAATTCATTTCTTGGATATACTTGTTAAAAAAAAAAGAGGAAAGAACCTCACTTCATCTTTATATACAAAACCAACAGATAAGAACACATTGTTACATGGTCAAAGTTTCCATCCTGTTTTTTTAAAAAGAAGTTTACCAATAAGTCAACTTACAAAAATAAAACGTATTTGTGAAAATAGCAAAGAATATGAAATGGAAACATGTCAAATGTTATCAATTTAAAGAGAGGGATTATAATTAAAAGTGGCTCTCATATGCAGAACAAAAAGTACAAGTTAGAGGTCATGAAGATTGTCTAAATTCTAACAAATGCAAGAAGACATCTTCAAGGTCAGGTATTATATCTTGCACTACATATGCTCCTAAAACTTTCAAAATACTGTAAGTAAGGTGGTGAAAAAAATATTGTTATATTTTACAAGACGATCCATCTCTAAAAGATAAATTTCAAGACCCTCCACTTATTGCTCTCAAAAGAGCCAGAAATATTAAGGACAAATTAGTTAGTCCCCAAAGAAACCGTCTCGGTTATGTATATAACCTTAGTTCCCTGAATAGGGAACGAGACGCTGCGTTGTCGCTATGGGAACGCCTCTGCGTGATGTCGTCATGAAGCACGTATGAAATCTGTCCAATCGGGAGACGGAACGTCATAGGCGGGTGACGTCACCGACCAGGAACTATAAAGCCGGCCCGAAAACACTCACATTCAGCTTCTGAAAACTGAAGCAAGTCGTTTATGGGCATGCCGGGAGTATGGCGGGGGCGACGCAGCGTCTCGTTCCCTATTCAGGGAACTAAGGTTATATACATAACCGAGACGTTCCCTTTCAAGGGAACTCGCGCTGCGTTGTCGCTATGGGAACGACCATACCAACGTCGCCATATGAGCAAGTGACCATTCGTGTGAAGCCGAAGCGCACAACTCACAGTAACACCTGCGCCCCTGGAGTGGAGCCGAGGTCTAATTCATAGAACCTCACAAATGTGTGCGGTGATGACCAGCCTGCCGCATCACAAATGTCAGTAAGGGAAACCCCCGAAATAAAAGCCTTAGAGGCAGCCATACTCCTAGTAGAGTGAGCCCGGACAGCCAAAGGTGAAGGCTGTCCAGACGCCTCATAAGCAAGTGAGATAGCCTCAACCACCCACTTGCTCATTCTCTGCTTAGATGCCGGTAGACCCTTTCTAGGTGCACCAAAACAAACAAACAGCTGTTCAGCTTTTCTCCACATGGCAGCTCTGTGGACATACGCATCTAATGCCCATACTGGACATAGCAGATTCAACTTTTCCTGGTCCGATGACGTGAATGGAGGAGGACAGAAGGCTTGCAGTCCTATAGGTCTCACCATATTAGTGAGAACCTTAGGAATATAACCCGGTCTAGGATGAAGAAATGCCTTCACATTGCCAGGCGCAAATTCCAAGCACGATGGAGAAACCGACAGAGCTTGAATGTCCCCAATTCTCTTGAGAGACGAGATAATGATAAGAAACACTGTCTTAAGTGTCAAAACTTTTCTGCCACCTCTTCGATAGGCTCGAAGGGGGCCATAGACAGGCCTTGTAACACAATGGCCAGATCCCATGTCGGAACTCTCGTGCGTACTGCAGGTCTCAGCCTCAGAGAAAGTGAAAGTGAAAGTGAAAGTGAAGTGACATGTGGCCAAGTATGGTGACCCATACTCGGAATTTGTGCTCTGCATTTAACCCATCCAAGTGCACACACACAGCAGTGAACACACACACCGTGAACACACACCCGGAGCAGTGGGCAGCCATTGCTGTGGCGCCCGGGGAGCAGTTGGGGGTACGGTGCCTTGCTCAAGGGTCTCACCTCAGTCGTGGTATTGAGGGTGGGGAGAGCGCTGGATATTCACTCCCCTCACCGACAATCCCTGCCGGACCTGAGACTCGAACCCATGACCTTTGGGTTACAAGTCCGACTCTCTATCCATTAGGCCACGACTGCCCCTGTGCCACGAAGGAAACGAGTCACATGCGGGTGTCTCCCCAAAGAGACTCCACTGAAAGGAGCGTGGTAAGCAGCTAAGGCCGCCACGTACACCTTTAGTGTGGAGGGGGATAACCCTGCAGAAAATCTCTCCTGTAGGAAATCCAGCACCGCGCTAACCGGGCAGTTAACTGGATCCCACTGATGATTTTCACACCAAGAAGTGAAAAATCTCCACTTCAAAGCATAGAGTTTCCTCGTGGATGGAGCTCTGGAATGGAGTATGGTCTCAACAACCTCAGTTGAGAGACCGGAATCTATGAGCTGTGCCCCCTCAGAGGCCACGCCCACAGCTTCCATAACTCCGGGCGGGGATGCAGTATTAGACCGCCCGCCTGAGAGAGAAGGTCCTTCCTGATCGAGATCTCCATCGGAGACCCGTCGAGGAGAGATACCAGGTCCGAGAAACAAACTCGGGCCGGCCAGAACGGGGCCACTAGCAAAAGACGGGCCCTGTCCCGGCGAACTCTCTCCAGAACTCCCGGGAGCAGTGCGATCGGGGGAAAAGCGTACAACGGTAGCCTCGGCCACGGCTGTACCATAGCATCCAGCCCAAGAGGTGCTGGGTTTGACATGGAGAACCACAGTGGACAGTGAGTCGTCTCTCGAGACGCAAACAGATCCACCTGGGCTGAGCCGTAGTTCTCCCATAAGAGCTTCACCGTCTCGGGGTGAAGTCTCCAATCCCCGGGCCTCGGCCCCTGCCTCGACAGGATGTCTGCTCCCACATTCAGGTACCCCGGGATGTAAACTGCTCTGAGTGAGAGCAGTTTCCCTTGGGACCACAGGAGGATCTGATTCGCCAGCTTGTACAAGGGGCGTGACCTCAGACCCCCCGATGATTTATATATGAGACCACCGATGTGTTGTCTGATCGAACTAACACATGATGGTCCCTGAGGTCTGGGAGGAAATATTTCAGTGCTAGAAATACCGCCATCATCTCCAGGCAGTTTATGTGCCACAAGAGATGATGGTCCTGCCACAGACCTCGAGCAGAGCGACCACTCATGATCGCCCCCCAGCCCGTGAGGGATGCATCTGTCGTTAGCGTGACGCGACGACTGAGAGCCCCCAGCACAGGTCCCTGGGATAGAAACCAAGGTTGCTTCCATATGACTAGAGCACGTAGGCATCGCCGCGTGACTCTGATCGTATGAAACGAATTCCCCCTCGGTGAGAACCCCTTGGTTTTGAGCCACCACTGAAGTGGCCTCATGTTCAGCAGGCCAAAAGGTGTCACGTTGGACGCTGCTGCCATAAGACCTAACAGTCTCTGAAACTGTTTGACAGTGAGTGACTGGCCTAGCTTTATGTCCGAGACGGCATTGAGGATTGATGTTATGCGAGCCGGGGATAGCCGGGCACACATAGTCACCGAATCCCATACCACGCCCAGATAAGTGGTCCTCTGAACTGGAGAAAGCACACTTTTCTTTGCGTTTAATCTCAACCCCAAGCTTCTCATGTGAGTGAGAACAACATCTCGATGTTGAACCGCCATCCGCTCTGATTGAGCCAGAATCAACCAATCGTCTATGTAGTTCAAAATGCGGATGCCCTGCATGCGCAAGGGCGTCAAAGCCGCGTCTACACATTTGGTGAAGGTGCGGGGTGACAGTGCTAGGCCGAAGGGAAGAACCCGATATTGGAATTTCCTGTGATGCGGGAGGATTGATACATGGAAGTATGCGTCTTTTAGATCTATCGTCACAAACCAGTCCTCGGACCTGATCTGTGACACGACGCAACCCCCCGTCTTTCTTTGGCACAATGAAATAGCGGCTGTAAAAACCTGACTCCCTGCTGGGAGGAGGGACCCTTTCTATAGCCTCCTTTCGCAAGAGCGCCTTTACTTCCTGTGCCAAGACCAGAGCCTGCTCGGGGCCTACCACCATGGGTAGGACCCCGCTGAATCGGGGTGGGCGTGTTCTGAACTGAATCACATACCCCTTTTCTATTGTGTGCAGGACCCATTGAGATACTTTTGACAGATTTTTCCACTGTGACAAAATATCTACTAAGGGAACCAGCCTCTCGAGGCTGGCCTCTGGTGGAGCATGAGCAGCCAGCACAGTGCCCTGAAGCGGCGGACCGGCAGGGAACAACTGGCGTGACTGCAGAGGAAGCGCGCCACCCTCGGGTGACACGCAGGGAACTACTGCGCCCCGGCATTGCGGCGGGGTTGGCAGAGCGCCCTCCTGAGGGCACCGAAGACACACAGGCACCATATAATAAGGTGAACACTGTCTGTCTCCGGAGGGGACCACCCTCAGAAAATGTATTTATATATATTTCTTTTTTTTTGGGGGGGGGAGGGGAACCAGCCTCTCAAGACTGGCTCCTGAAAGCAGCCAGCACAATGCCCTGAATCGGCGTACCGGCAGGGAACAATTGACTGGGCTACCATGAAGAACGCGAGCCACCCTTGGGTGACTCGCGGGGAACTACTGCGCCCCGGCGTTGCGGCGGGTCAGCAGAGCTCCCCTTGGGGACACCAAAAAGGCAGATAGCTACCATAAAATTGAGGTTAGCGCCATCTGACTGTTTGGAGAGAAAACACTAATCAGGAAACCAGCCTCTCGAGGCTGGGCCCTAATGTGTATTGTGCAGCCAGCACAATGCCCTGAATCGGCGCACCGGCAGGGAACAACTGGCCTGGCTGCCGCAGAGAATGCGAGCCACCCTCGAGTGACTCGCGAGGGATTACTGCACCCCGGCATTGCAGCGGGGTTGGCAGAGTGCCCCCTGAAGGTACCAAAGGCAGACGGGTACCATATAAAGAGGTAAACGCCGTCTGGCTTTGGAGGGAAACTACACAAGGAACCAGCCTCTCAAGGTTGGGCCCTGGTGAGTTTTGTGCAATCAGCACAATGCCCCGCGGGGGCACCAAAGGACAGACAGGCACCGTATGATGAGGTGAACACTGTCAGGCTTTGGTTCTGGCGAAGTTCTAACAGCAATGACGGTCCTCAGACCTGTCTTGCCTTAAAGAATTCACCAGCGAGCGTTGCCCCGCCTTCCAACTCCTCGGAGGGGAAATACGGATAGCAACGCTCTGTCTGGTGTTGTCTGCGCGAGAAGTTCATAGCTGGCCTCGGCTGCCCGCCAGCAGCCATATAACAGTGCTTTCTCATACCCACACATTTTGATGTAAAATATATAGTATGAGAAAAGTTTATTCCACAACCCCGACACCTCAGTGTGGAGGTTGGAAAAAACTGTAAACCTCTCGCGGGAGATTGAAGTGGCGAGTCTTCAGAATCTCCCATAGCCACGCTACAACATCCAGCTCCTCAGAACTAGACGCCATTAACATGACTGTATCCACCGGAGAGGAAGAAACCGCAATGCGTGCTTCCTGCCTCCGAAATAGATATATATATATATATTTTTTTTTTAGATGCAGCAGGTGAAGGCAAAGATAGGGCATGGCGCGTCTCAACACCCTCTGCTATATATATGCGAATCCCAAGACCTAAGGCGCCGAACTGCCTCAGCAGAAACGGGACCCAAGCCCTGAGAAACGCGAGCCGAGCCACCCTCCTCAAAGAGAGCTCGGCGGGAGCGCAGCGCTGCTCGCAATGCACACAGGCAGCCCCCTTGAGAGCTGCCTGGGCATGCTGCACTCCCAAACAAACAACACACATTCCATGTGTATCACTTCCCGGGATAAACTCGGGCAGGGATGAACACACTTCCTGAAATGTTGTTCGCTCGCCATAATCATAATAGATAGAACAGACAACAATAAATAGACAGGACAAATCACACGTAGCGCTTGCTGAAGACACAGAAGCTGAATGTGAGTGTTTTCGGGCCGGCTTTATAGTTCCTGGTCGGTGACGTCACCCGCCTATGACGTTCTGTCTCCCGATTGGACAGATTTCATACGTGCTTCATGACGACATCACGCAGAGGCCTTCCCATAGCGACAATGCAGCGCGAGTTCCCTTGAAAGGGAACCACTATTAAGACTTACAGGAACAATCCCTCTTGAAAATTTTAAATGTGGTAATTGCATTAATTGCCAATACACCAGGAATATAAAATGTTTTGAACACCCTATTTATAAAAACGATATACACATTAAAAGTTTTATTATGCAACACTAAAAATGTCATATATTTAATCCAGTGTCCTTGTAAAAAAGTCTATGTTGGAGAAACATCTCGTCGTCTAAGGGATCGCATTACAGAACAAAGGAGCTCCATGAAAAGACAAAACCAGTAGCAAAACATTTTAAAGAATGTAATCATCCTGTGTCTTCCTTTTTATTCTTTGGTACTGAACATATAACAATACCAGTAAGAGGAGGTGACATTGACTTAATTAGAAAAAGAAGAGAGGCATTTTGGATTTTCTATTTTAAAAGTCTGTTTCCTACTGGTATCAGTGAAGAAATGGTCTTAAAATTATTTTTATAGAAATATTTTTATAAAGGTTTTTCATAATGGTGTGCATTGTATTTGTTTCTTTTTTTTTTTTTTTAAGGGTATATATTGTATATGTTCACTAAAACTATATTTGTGATTGTTGTTATTTGTATACATTAAAAACTAATTTATACAAAGGTTTTTTTTTTATGTAAGGAAATGCATGATTATTTGCTTTAAAAGTCTTGTGATTGGTGGATGATATTATACTTAATTTTTCCAATGGTTCTTTGTAAGTTTGAATTTTTGTTTCTGTTTGCATTTAAAGGAACCTACACACATCTCTAACTTTTTAGCCCTGATGAAGGCCTGTGTGCCAAAAATAAAAAGCCTGTGTGCGCGTTGGCAAAATAAAATATTGATCTTTCAGCTCCTTCTTTTGTTTATTCTGACCCCTTGACACCACAAGTGTTGCTGGTATACATACTATACTTTGTAAAGAAAAACTACATGTAATACGGATGCGCATAACATCACCGTTTTCACAAATTTGTGTTTTTGTAGAAAAAAAAAAGCTTTCAGGTCTACTGACATGATAGCATCACATAATACTGCTGCAAATCTGCCTGTCCACCACATCTAAAAAATATTATTGGATTGAGATCTGGTGACTGTGGAGACTGCTGAAGTACACTGAATGCATTTTCATCTTCTTGGATCCAACTTGGGATGTGATGATTTTTCATATGGTGCATTATCCACCAGCTTGAACTGATAATAGAAGTCTGGATGGACTTATGGATTTGTTATTTACACCAACTTCACAGCCATCTATATGTACAGTATGATTCAGCAGAAATGAGATTCATCAGAACAGGCAATTTTTTTTAAATGTTGTGCACAGTATCCATTTTCAACAACTGTTTTGATTGTCATATGCTGTCCATCATTGCTGGTCGGAACACATCAGGATGGACTAGCGTTTACACTGCAAATGCAAAGTGATCAAATGTACTTGAATGTGATTGACTGGATCACACCATTTGACTCCATTTACATCTGTATTTAGCCTGTCCACTTGGGATCAGATCACCTGAAATGGATCTTCCAGGTGTAAACGAGGTGTTATTGTCATTATCTGTCAGTTTGAACAGGTCTGGCCATTCTCCTCTGACCTTTCTCATTAACAAGGTGTTTTCGCCCACAGAACTGCCGCTCACTGGATGTTTTTCTCACACTATTGTGTTGTGTAAATCCCAGGAGATCATTTGTTTCTGAGATACTTGCACCAATTAATCTACGGTCGATGTCAGTTTTCATCATATTTCTTTCACATTCTCATGTGTCCAGTTTGGAAAACATTAACTTTTGACTTAACTTGACTTTTGCCCCAAAATTGGCAGTGTATTCATAAACATGATCTATTTTTTATATAATTTTTATAATTTATTATACCATATTGTAAATGCCCATTTTTGAGTGGAAAGAAAAACATGCTGTTTTCATGCATATATCTTTAAATGCAAATGAGCTGCAGCTCCCCACCCCACTTTCCAGAAGAGGGTAGAGCCTGTACAGCTCGTGCACACACACAGAAAGCTGGCTGTCAAATGGCGAGTATTAAACTAAGTTCTCTTTCAAGTCTTACTGCGCTTAAACTGTCAAATACACAAAACAAAGGTTACATAAAGTTTAAATAACACAGTCGGTTATATCTGTGAATGTAAACAGCAGGGAAAGAAATCACATGTGTATATTAGATCTGTGTAAGCAGCGTAATATACAGTACCTACTGCTGTATATGTTGTTAATATGAATAAATCAACAAAAGAAAAACAAAATAAGTCACTGCTCTTGATTGAATAACTTAGTAGCTTTAATAAGAATACGTTTCTTATTTGAATGCTGTTGTTAAATGATCTAATGAGGAGATAAACATAGCGGACTGTGTACATTTCACTCAGGGTGGTGTCTATGCTAATAGGGCAGAGTCTGCCAGCAGTCATGGGCGGGACCTAAGCAAAGTGACATCACATTGCTAGAATCTGCAAACAGCTTGTTCTGACAAAGCTTATGATTTATGGAGATTAAAAAATAATTTTTTACCATTATTGGGTGGTTGTGTACACACACTGCTGACACATATTTATGCTCAAACACCATGTAAAAGTTAAAGGAACACTCCACTTTTTTTTAAAAGAGGCTCATTTTCCAACTCCCCTAGAGTTAAACAGTTGAGTTTTACCGTTTTCGAACTTTGCTGCCATACCATGGGTGCAGTAGGCGCAATGATATTACGCAGCGCCTCTCACAAATGTCTCCATGGTTGCAAGGCACGCTCCCTGTGCAAGCAGGGGGTCACAGCCGCTGCATAATCTCATTGCGCCTGCTGCACCCATGGCACAGCAGCAAAGTCCCTTGATTATTACGCCGGAATGAGAGTATAGTTCCTAGCCATATCGGCCTAGAAAATCACAACTTTTAATTTTCCGTCGGTCTTAGTACACGATGTAACTACAGAAGAGTCAAGTTTTAAATAGGAAAAATATTGAAACTCTTTGGTCATTTTTGAGCGAGATGCTAATGGTCTCATCAGATTCAATGAACTATGCTAAGCTATGCTAAAAGTGGTACCGCCAGACCCAGAGATCGGCTGAATGGATTCAAAAATGGTAAAACTCCACTGTTTAACCCTAGGGGAGTTGGAAAATGAGCCTATTTTCAAAAAAAAGTGGAGTGTTCCTTTAATTTTGCATAATAGGCCCCCTTTAACATGAAGTTTGTAAAAATATGATTGGCAAAGTGTGTGAGTCCGGTTCCAGGTGTCTGGTTTATATTAAGATGAAATAAGAATGGGCTACAGATGTCAGTAACAGTAAATATTTATGTATTCATAAATATATTCATGTGTATACCAGAGGTGCAAAACAGCCCTGCAGAGTTTAGCATCAACCCTAATTAAATGAGCACACCTGATCCAGCTATTCATGTCCTTCAGACTTATTTGAAAACTACAGGTATGTGTGTTGGAGCAAGGTTAGAATTAAACTCTGCAGGACTGAGGGCTTCCAGGAACTGAGTTTTGCAACTCTGGTCAGTGGGGGGACTGCTTATTCACCATGCTAAAATTAATGAATAATGAATATATGTATTTTGGACATAAACACAGAAATAGTGTTTAAAAAATAATGTTTTCATTAAATGTCTCATTTAGAAGGCTGCGCCTGCCAGCGTTCGCATTTGTCAGCCAAGCTGCATACATCACTGAAAAGCAAATTGAGTGAAATCAGGCTGATTGGTACACTTTTTCCCAGTCATCTTAATGGCAAAAAGTGTCCCAATCAACCTGAATATATATACAGGTGCTGGTCATATAATTAGAATATTGTGAAAAAGTTCATTTTTTCATTGTAAATTATTTAAAAAAATGAAACTCTCATTTATACTAGATTTCCTACATGTAAAGTAAAACATTTCAAAAGTTATTTTTTTTTAATTTGTTGATTAGAGCATACAGCTCATGAAAGTGCTGTGCTCAAAATATTAGAATATTTACATTTGAGTTTCATTAAATGACCATCCCTACAGTATAAATTCCGGGTATCTCTTGTTCTTTGAAACCACACTAATGGGGAAGACAGCTGACTTGGCAATGGTCCAGGAGACAATCATTGACACCCTCCACAAAGAGAGTAAGTCACAGAAGGTCATTACTGAATGGGGTGGCTGTTTACAGAGTGATGTATCAAAGCATATTAAATGCAAAGTTGACTGGAAGGAAGAAATTGGGTAGGCAAAGGTGCACAAGCAACAGGGATGACCACAAGCTTGAGAATACTGTCAAGTAAAGCCGATTCAGACACTTGGGAGAGCTTCACAATGAGTCAAATGAAGCCGGAGTCAGCGCATCAAGAGTCACCACACTCAGACATCTTCAGGAAAAGGACTACCAAGTCACTTCTGAAACAGAAACAACGTCAGAAGCATCTTACCTGGGCTAAGGAGAAAAAGAACTGGACAGTGAACAGTGGTCAAAAGTCCTCTTTTCAGATAAAAGTAAATTTTGCATTTCATGTTGAAATCATGGTCCCAGAGTCTGAAGGACGACTGGAGAGGCACAGAATCCAAGCTGCTTGAAGTCTAGTGTGAAGTTTCTGAAGTTAGTAATGATTTGGGGGGGCCGTGACGTCTGCTGGTGTTGGTCCATTGTGTTTTATCAAGTGCAAAGTCAATGCAGCCATCTTCCAGGAGATTTTGGAGCACTTTATGCTTCCATCTGCTGATAAGCTTTATGGAGATGCTGATTTCCTTTTCCAGCAGGACTTTAGCACCTGCCCATAGTGCAAAAACCACTTCCAAGTGGTTTGCTGACCATGATATTACTGTGTTTTATTGGCCAGCCAACATGCCTGACCCCTGAATCTATGGGATATTTTCAAAAGAAAGATGAGAAACAGTCGATCCAACAATATACAGATGATCTGAAGGCTCAATAGTGCCTCAGCAGTGCCACAGGCTGATCACTTCCATGCCACACTTTACTGATGCTGTAATTTGTGCTAGGAGCAAGTCATTTGCTGTAATATGTGCTGCCGACCAAGTATTGAGTGCACAAATGAACATACTTTAAAGAACTTGAACTTTTCTGTTTTGAAAATCCATTTTTTGATTGATCTTAGGAAATATTCTAATATTTTGAGATACTGGATTTTGGACTTTCATGAGCTGTACGCTCTAATCATCAAAATTAAAAAAAAAAACTTTTGAAATGTTTTACTTTACATGTAGGGAATCTAGAATATATGAAAGTTTCATTTTTAAAAATAATTTACAATAAAAAAATGAACTTTTTTACGATATTCTAATTATATGACCAGCACCTGTATATCACTGGTGTGTGGTGGTGTTTTAAAATGAGGAGGCAAAGTCCTTGATTTTTTTTATATCAAATCTAAAGTTATGTCACTGTTACACAATTTTCCTGGTTAAATAAATATTGCATATAAAGAGAGACCAAATACAAATCTAATTTGTATTTTTACACTATGTAATGTTCTATTTACTAAAACCAATTATAAATTTCATCAAGTTAGTTTTTACGCATGCTTACATTTATTCCCAAATAATAGGCTAACTAAAGGCAGTAACAATTTAAACTATATATATATATATACATACATATACACACACTACCAGTCAAAAGTTTGGAAACGGTAAGATTTTTTATGTTTTTAAAAGAAGTTTCGTCTGCTCACCAAGGCTGCATTTATCTAATTAAAAATACAGTAAAAACAGTGATATTGTGAAATATTATTACAATTTAAAATAACTTTTCTATTTGAAAATATTTTAAAATGTAATTTATTCTTGTGATGGCAAAGCTGAATTTTCAGCATCATTACTCCAGTCTTCAGTGTCACATGATCCTTCAGAAATCATTCTAATATGATATCATTCTCTGTTAATTTGCTGCTCAAAAAACATTTATTATTATTATCAATGTTGAAAACAGTTGTGTACATTTTTTTTCAGGATTCCTTGATTAATAGATAGTTCAAAAGAACAGCATTTATCTGAAATACAAAGGTTTTGTAACATTATACACAAAAGTTTGGGGTCAGTAAGGATTTTTATTTTTATTTTTATTTTTTTGAAAAGAAATTAAAGAAATTAATACTTTTATTAAGCAAGGTTGCATTAAATCGATCAAAAGTGACAGTAAAGACATTTATAATGTTACAAACTTGCACACACTGGTCAGTGGTCACAGACACGAAGATGTACCTTTAATACTACAATGATTGCTCACTAAAAACCCTGCAGTCATCATGTTTTCTGCCATTTCAAGTTTGCTTTTGATGTGACAATGCAGTAAGGGGGTGAGCTGTTTACTTACTTTTCAATTAGTCTTCCCATTAACGCCATCGGTGTCTTCATTCAGGCCGATTCGACGAGAACGCATTTTTGTATTATTTGTATTACAGTTTTTCTCAGATGCTTTGGTACATTTCTCGAATTATCCTTGACATTTGCAAAACAGTAAGTGCATTTCTCAAAACAACTCGTACAAACAGCAAAACACCATGGATTACCTGCAAAAGTCAGTCTCTTGTTTAAAATCCTTAGTTCATCTCTAAAAAATAAATATCTGTATCAATGAACATGTCAGTGCCATCAGAATGACAAGTCCTTGTGTCATTGTGTACGGATCAAGACAGTCAAATTGTTTAGTCATGTTGTCAATATAACAGTGTACTCTGGAGGGATGTTCTGATGTAAACTATGGCTACAGTTTTGATGACAATTATTGTAAATTGTAGGTTACAACTTAGTGTATGTGGGAGTTTGATTGCAAGAGACTGGACAAGATTCACATTTACGCTTTTACTGTTTGTACTGTAATTTGTTGACAGACCATGTCATTGCGATACAGAAAGGAAAAGACAGCACTGCATAGCACAAAGAAAAAAACAAAAAAACTAAAGTAGAAATGTGAACATAGGACAATCTCCTTAGGGAAAACTGTACATGCAGTGCTGTAGGAATTACAGTGCAGTCTTCCTACACCTCCTGACGTTCCTGTCTGTTGGGCCACAAATTCTCATCCACATCACAACGAATATCTTCTCTTGTGATGTACTATGGAAATAATCTTTTAGAGTGTCTTATCCAGCCTCTGCAGGCATCTGCTGTGATGTCATCACACGCTGCATCCATGGCAGCCAGAAGGGTCATCTGTGTATGTGGCTAGCGATCATATACTTTCCATCTCCATGCTGAGAAAAATTCCTCAGTGGGGTAAAGGAATGGAGAGTAGGGTGAGAGGAACTCCATCAGCATCCTGTTGTGGGCTGCAAACCATTGCCTGATGATGTTGGAGAGATGGAAACTGACATTGTCCCAAACTATCACGTACTTTGGCAGGTCATCTCCAATCTGACCCCTCTCTTGTTCAGGGATGAGATCCCTGTAGAGAGTGCCTAAAACGGTGACGCTCTGTATTGTATGGCCCAATAATGGGAATATGCGTTAGCACACCAATCTCAGCGATAGCAGCACCCATGGTTATGTTCCCGCCCCGTTGGCCTGGCACATCAACTGAAGCTCTGTGGCCGATGATATTTCGACCACGCCGTCTGCGTTTCGTTAGGTTGAAGCCAGCCTCATTTTGCATGTAAAGACTTATGCTATGAACTAATGCCTAAATGTGGTGGGGGGTGAGACTATTCAACAGAGACCCATTATAATACATTTTGATTAACATGACATAAGCAATTGATAATGTAGGAAACAGCAGAGAATTGTACATAATCATTTGCATTGATGTACCAAAGCATTTGCTACTTGTTCAAAGAAATGAGAAACTGCTTTTTTGATGTGCACAAGTGACACAATGATGTGAAGATTGAACAGGTAGTTTTGAGAATTTCAATTCTGATCTGAGAAATGTACCAAAGCGACTGAGAAAAACTGTATTATTTTTTTATTAAATTTTGTTTTTTGTTTTTGTAATATCGATTATTTTCTCATGCAGTTTTTCTGAGGAGGCACTGCCTCCCTTGCCTCCTCGGAGGAAACGCCCCATATATATATATATATATATATAAAATGGTAGCTCTTCTGAAATTAGACAGCTCCAATGTGGTCGACAAATGCGACCTCCTTTGGCTTTAAAATTAGGCACAGGCCGTGTAAAGGCAGCTTGAGAGTCAAATGAGGCCTCCCTCCTTAGCACCAGATAAGACATTTCACCTTAAAGGTATGAGAATGATCCAAGAGGATTATGTAATGATCTCAAAATTATGTAAATTAGAGAGAGATTGTCTAGAATTAAGATTTTATAATTTAGAAGCATCTGATTGTATCAACAAAAAGACAAATTTAATGAAATTAGTTTTTTTTAAAGGTGCCCTCGAATGAAAAATTGAATTTACCTTGGCATAGTTAAATAACAAGAGTTCAGTACATGGAAATGACATACAGTGAGTCTCAAACTCCATTGTTTCCTCCTTCTTATATAAATCTCATTTGTTTAAACGACCTCCGAAGAACAGGCGAATCTCAACATAACACCGACTGTTACGTAACAGTCGGGGTGTACGCCCCCAATATTTGCATAATGCCAGCCCATGTTCAAGGGATTACACAAGCCAGTATTAACGTCTGGATCTGCACAGCCGAATCATCAGACTAGGTAAGCAAGCAAGAACAACAGCGAAAAATGGCAGATGGAGCAATAATAACTGACATAATCCATGATAGCATGATATTTTTACTGATATTTGTGAATTGTCTTTCTAAATGTTTCGTTAGCATGTTGCTAATGTACTGTTAAATGTGGTTAAAGTTACCATCGTTTCTTACTGTATTCACGGAGACAAGAACCGTCGCTATTTTCATTTTTAAACACTCGCAGTCTGTATAATGCATAAACACAACTTCATTCTTTATAAATCTCTCCAACAGTGTAGCATTAGCCATTAGCCACGGAGCGCAGCCTCAAATTCACTCAGAATAAAACGTTAACATCCAAATAAATATTTTACTCACATAATTCGAAGCATGCGTACAGCATGCATGACGAACATCTAGTAAAGATCCATTTGAGGGTTATATTAGCTGTGTGAACTTAGTAAATGCGCTGTAATATAGTCGAGAGCTCGTTTGGCAGGGAGCATGCGATTTAAAGGGGCGGCGCCGAGTGTAAATCAGTGCATTGTTAATGATGCCCCAAAATAGGCAGTTAAAAAAATTTATAAAAAAAAATCTATGGGGTATTTTGAGCTGAAACTTCACAGACACATTCAGGAGACACCTTAGACTTATATTACATCTTGTGAAAAAGCATTCTTAGGCACCTTTAAGAAAATTATACAATTACTAAAAGGTACAAATATAAACTTATCAGTTCATACTATATAAACATATAATATATAATGAAACTAAGTGTGACAATGTATAGCAGCATTATGCAATAAGGTGAAGAACCAAAAAAAAAAAAACATTTAAGTCATCAAGCTAATAAAAGTTTTACAATATCAAAAGCATGATAGATAACCATTTACTGACAACACTGATTAATGTCAAGGTGTCTGGAAAGAGGTTCAGTGAGTGATATTTCCATTCTACAGGTCAGGCTTGGACACGTTGCAGTGGTAAAGGAACTGGACTCCATTTAAACAGCCTTGAACATGACATGCAAGAAAATTCTGAACTCCTGGAGCATTAAAAGAGTCTTTACAGTGTGAATCATGCAGCTGAAGGAGCTGTAAGGGTCAGGCACTGACCGCTGGTGCAGAAAGTCCTTAACAGTCTGGAGCACGCAGCTGAAGGAACCTTGGAGGGAAGGTCTTTTCGTGAGGGAATAACCTTGTTGCAGGTGTTTCAGTTAATGTCTCCTACTCGTACTTTTTTGGCTAGAAACTCAGAATGCGGATGTTTCTGTTATTGTCTACTTCTCTGGGAGAACAAGGTGAGTCTGTTGAGAATGTACCTTTATCTCTTCCTGATGAGGAGATCTTAACCCCTTTTTTTCTCCAAATGCAAACTAGTATGCAGTTAAAGGATTAGATCACTTTAAAATGAAAATTACCCCAAGCTTTATTCACCCTCAAGCCATCCTAGGTGTATATGACTTTCTTGGAATGGAATGAATGGGAAACAACGAGTATGAAGCTCAAGAAAGTGCATCCATCCAAAATGTGCTCAACGCGGGGGGGGGGAAGAAAAATATCCATATTTATCATGTTATAAAGTAAAATATCTAGCTTCCACCAGACCGCCTTCCGTATTCAACTTAGGAACTTAGAGTTTTACACTTTCTTTGTAAGTTGAATACAGAAGCCGTTCTGGCGGAAGCTAGATATTTCAGAGCAGGCAATGTTTTATATTATTGATTATCAAATGCTGTCCATCATTGCTGGTCAGAACACATCAGGATGGATTAGCGTTTACACTGCAAATGCAAAGTGGTCAAATGTACTTGAATGTGATTGACTGGATCACTGGATCATTTGACCCTATTTACACCTGTATTTAGCCTGTCCACTTGGGATCAGATCACCTGAAATGGATCTTCCAGGTGTAAACAAGGTGTTATTGTCATTATCTGTCAGTTTGAACAGGTCTGGCCATTCTCCTCTGACCTTTCTCATTAACAAGGTGTTTTCCCCAGAGAACTGCCACTCACTGGATGTTTTTCTCACACTATTGTGTTGTGTAAATCCCAGGAGATCATTGGTTTCTGAGATACTAGCAACATCCCGTCTAAAATCGACAATCTAAGGCCAATGTCAGTTTTCATCATATTTCTTTCACATTCTCATGTGTCCGAAAGAAAAACTACTTTTTTCTTAAGTTGTAAACGGAAGGAGTAGGATGTAGCGTACTGTAAGTGTTTTGAACTGCGAGAGTTTTACACTTTCTTTGTAAGTTTGTTTGGCGGAAGCTAGATATTTGACTTTATAACCTGTTAAATATGGATATTTTTCCTACACAAATGCATCGCTTCGCTTCATAAGGTTTTTATTAACCCCCCGGAGCCATTGTGGAGTACATTTATGATGGATGGATGTGGATGGATGCACTTTCTTGAGCTTCATACTCGTTGTTTCCCGTTCAATGCCATTTTAAAGCTTGGATGCGTCAGGTTATTTATTAATATAACTCAGATTGTGTACATCAGAAAGAAGAAAGTCATATACACCTAGAATGGCTTGAGGGTGAGTAAAGCTTGGGGTAATTTTCATTTTAAAGTGAACTAATCCTTTAAGCAATCCAGATTTTCTTGTTCTTTTGCCTGTTGACTATTTTTGTCACACTGGATTGTGTAGCAGTATCAGCAAATATGATCTGCTTTTATCTCACTGGAAGGACAGTTTTTTGTTGTTGCCCTGTGAAAAAAAAAAAAAAAATCTGGCTGCTCTTTATAAACATTCTAATCAAAAGTTCATAACGCTGTCCACTCCAGAAGTTGAAAGGGACACTGCTGTGATGTGGAGGTCTGGAAAGGTCAAGTGTGTAATTGTTGATATTAAATCACTAAATGTGCTGAGATAACTAGTCCTAATTATTTAAGTCACGGTTTGACTTTCCAAAGAGTGCAAACACTGTGGCACTTTCAAAGCATTGTTCTGTTTGTTTGAGTGGTCCAAAATGCCCACTTCTGACATAATTACTGACCGAAAATTGCTTCATATTTTGTTAATATTCCTTGTTATTTCATGTTCTTTATCCTGACTAAACTTCCAAGAGTAAACAACACCATACCATCAACACAATGCACAGGGATTTGGCAAAAATTCAAAACTAATTCATCAATTGAATGTTGAATTTACAGTCTCTATATTGTCCCTGTATAGCACTTTAATATTTAAATTTTGCCGTACTGGGAATACAAATGAATTGTCCTTAAATTGTATAAACACACAAGAGACCAGCCTGGTGAATACACAAATTTGCTACAGAATATGTATTTGGAAGTTTGCCAGTCTCCACATCCATTATTTTTCATAATAAATGCCTATGGAGCACATCACACGCAGCTATAGACGTAAAGATCTCTAAAATGCTATGTCAAATGAGCTGAATCATACCAGGTATTCATTTGGTAGCACTATTATTATCTATCTCAACTTAATGGAATCAATTTTGTTAATTGTGGCTCCCACTGAAGGTAATTCTTTAAAAGGTAACTTACAAGGAGAAATCCTGCCCAGTTGTTGTTTCCTCTGAACACTGAGGAAAATATAATCACATCTGAAATTAAACAAGCAAGAACAATTTTCTGCTTTTGTAAAGTTTTGTAAAAAAAAAGAAAAAAAGAAAAAAGTCACTCTTTATCTCATCACATCCCATCATATTCCAGTAACTAGAGTCATATCAAAGTTTTGTCTAAGGTCTATACTGATGTGTATGGTTCACTGAAAGAACCAACTCATAAGAATATTTCGCTCAGTTGATAGACTACACCGTTTGGGCTGTATGTATGTGCATCCGATTCGCTAAAATAAGAGTCATTCGCTCTGTTGTCGGAGTACATTAGTTGTGCTGTATGTTTTTGGTTTATTAAAAACCAGTGATCCTGCAGTCTGTTTCGCACTGTCTAGTAGATTCAGTCTAGATGTTGCAGCGCTGTTGAATAAGTATTGCAGGAAACTACAATATAATACTACTGTAAACAGCTTTCCTGTAGCTCAGTGGTTAGAGCATGGCACTAGCAATGCCAAGGTCATGGGTTCGATCCCAGGGATTGCACATACTCAGATACAAAAATGTATAGTATAATGCAATGTAAGTCGCTTTGGATAAAAGCGTCTGCCAAATGCATAAAAGTAAATGTAAATGTAAATATAGTGCGGTATTCTATCCACGTTGAAGTTCACATTCACTTCCAGTATTTTTTTTAAATGAAACCAGTTCGGATTAAGAACTGGTTCAAGGTTCCCAACCCAGATACCCTTAAAAATAAAGGTTCCAAAACTGGGTTTTTACAGTGATGCCTTAGAAGAACAATTTTTGATTCCTCAAAGGCCCTTTCAGTGAACAGTTAAAATAACTTATCTTAGTGTGATGAACATTTTAAAAATCTAGAGAACCTTTTTCCACTCTAAAGAACCTGTTATTTGGACATTCAAAATGTCCAGTTTTTTAAATGTTTTAAAAATGTTTTTTCATTGTTATGCAAATGTTAAGAAAACATTCCATGTTGCAAACATTATGGGAACGTTACTTTTGATTGTTCTCTGAACATTTTGAAACAAGCAGGAACATTTTAAAATGTTAGATCAAAGTCCAACTAAAACATTTCAGAAAAATGTATATCGTCATTATGCTAACTGTCACGATCACCAGCTTGGGTGTCTTTGATGGACACTCCAACCCAGACTATTGTCATTCCCTCACAAACTACGGCTGTGTCCAAAAACTGAAAAATGCTGCCTTTGGAGGACCCGTTTCAAGGGCTGCATTCCAGTTCGTTTTTTTTATGCCATTCCCTCGCTAAATTCCCTTAGTCTCGTTAACTCGGATGTACGTCATTGCTTACCTGAACAATTGTTTCCTGAGATACTTTCATCTGATTGATTTTTGAAGGCAGCATAGATGTATCCTTCACTGCTTTTGATATCCCACAATCCTGTGTGTTCCATTCTGTGACAGTTGAGCTAAAGATGCTGTCTGAAATTTGCATTTTCTGGTCAGTTTGTGTGTAAATATACGTTTTTGACCAACATTTTCCACTTTTTGTCATTTCTAGCTAGAAATTACTACTGTAGTAATTAAATATTTGTTTAGTTCTTACCAAAGTTTGTCTGTGTTCCTGTGCCCTGTACGGTTTGGACTGCTTACCCTGTATTTATGACCTTTTGCCTCTTTTTGACAACGGTTGTGGATTACCCTTTCAATAAACTACTGCGTTTGGATTCTCAATCTTTGTGTCTCAGAGCAGTTCATGACACTAACACCTTAAGAACATTATTAAAGACCCGATAACTTTGAACAAACATTCTATTAATGTTACCAGAAGAACATCTGTTCATAAATTTGAGAACCTTGCGGGAAATATTCTGAGAATGTTCTCTGTTTAGCTGGGAACCTTTTGTGGAATGGAAAGGTTCTTCATGGAACCATAGATGCCAATAAAGAACCTTTATTTTTAAAAGTGAAGGTCTGTTTAATATCATTCAGGACACACAGAGCTGGTGTTTAACATGCCTCTAGGTCCATCAGCTTTTTGGGGCACAGTGGAATTGCAGTTTTTCAGCACCTGTCGGTAATAGATTCTACAAACACATTCACAAATCCCCCTAAAGCTTACCGTGATTGTTTCAGAGAACATAAGGTAACAGAGGTAAACGCTTATACATATGTAGAAGGTCATTTTGATAGACCTATTATATTTAAGGTGTTTGTAATGGAATGGTGGGATAAATTTGAACAGAAACACAAACAATCATCTGGGAGACTGCTGTGCTGTGTCATGTAAATGAAGTTGGTTTAAGACATTCCAGGGTCACAACACACAGTGGCCCTGTTGTGGTACTATCCATGACTGCGCCCAGAGATAGATGACTCACTTGTTCTTTCAATATTTATCATTCAGACACAGAACAACATTTCAGGTGCACTTAGTGGATGCCAGGGCTAAATTGGAGGGAGTCCAAATGCTGTAAAAACTCTGAATGTATACAGGAAGAGCACCCTGTGGCGACATGAGTGGACAAAACTAAAAACATAGCAAATAATATGAATCATCCTGATTCTTTTTAGGCTTTCCAGAAAAGAGTCTTGAATATGTCAGCAATCTCTTAAATGACTTTTCAGATATAATTCTATATCTGTAACTAATGCACTAATGGTCCAAGTGCATGTTTCGATAGTTATTTTTGCCATTATCTAACAGAAAGTATTATTTGTTATATAAACCACAAATTTAATAAAATAAAATAAGTTCAGATTTGGTTAAGGCTTAGACATCACATTACAATGTATGATGGTTATAAAAAGCAATAATTGCCCAACGCTATATGGTTAGACTATAATGTGGGGAAATGCAATCAATAATTGCTATAGTAAGAAGTTCTGACTTCAGATTTACTGGCATACCGCATTATGCTTTGTAGGTTTTACTCATATTGACTTACAGTATGGAAGGTATTTTTAAAGTTAGTCACAAGAGGCTTTCAAGAGAGTCCAAGAAAAGTTTGAGAAAAAAAAAAAGAAAAGATTTTTAAACTGCAGCTAAAACAGCACTGGAATAACACGTATTGTTCTAACAATCTAACATAACTTGTGTGGGGGAAAACAATACATTTAAACAAATTCAATTAAAATCAATCATTTAATTTTGCAAACAACATGTCTTTACATTATATCACACTTTTACAATATCACAGTATATAAATGGATCTTTCTACATGAAAATATTTAGTTGGCTGCCATTATCTTTTAGTAAGGGAGTCCATTGCAAGGAAATCATTATTATTTGGGAGACTTTTGGAATGGAATAACTTAATGAAAAAAAAATAAGAATCATGATAACGCTGTGAGTCTAAATCTCAGTTTCTTTCCAACCCACTTAATTGCAACTCCGATTTTGATACATCAATCTACACAACAGGACCACACATGGAAAATTATGCTACAATGCCACAAACATGATGAATTTCAAATCTAAAAGTCCAAAATTCCAAATCCATATTCAAAAATAGTCAGTCACAAGAGAACAGAACAATTTATGCAACCCAGACACATAAAACTAACAGGTAAGCACAGAATCTGCAGCAAGATTAATAAAGACAGAATGCTGGAATCTGCAGATGTTGCAAGAAACACAAAGTAAAAATAGTGTGCAACAAAGAGCGAACACAAAATAGGTGAAGAGAAATAATATAAAAGGTAAAAGACCCTTATTAGTGAGGAGAATGTGAGCAACACTTGCAGGTCTTGCGGGGCGTAACATGTACACTTGTTCACCCCAACCGCCGCCATATTACAGCCTGTGTTTTCAACTTTCAGACATCCCATATGAAGTAATTAAACTACGTAATGGATGATGACAGTTTTCACCGAGTATTTTTCCAGCACTGATAGCACTAATGATGATTTATGATGTTGGACCTTTAATGAACATGAAATGATTTATTATTACCAGAAAGCTGCAAGCTAGCAGTTACAGATTGTGAGACTCATATTTTAATTCATTGCATAGTTTAAACATATTAATTTTTGTTTTCTCTTAGCCAAATATGTATGCATTGTATGCAAGTTTCTGTCTGCCGAGTGCACAATTACTTCATTTATTTAACATCATCATACTTTTATCTAAATTATTAAAAACTTGGTTTGGAATATATATTATGCAGGAAACTGAGGTCTCTTAAAATGCTTTCTTTTGAAATCATGCTCAATATCCATGTTAAATGTTTTCTTTACAACGGATTCTTAATACTTAGCAATATATTTTTCTTCTCTTTGCTTTTGTTTCTTTGTGTTTAACTCATTTGCTTGTTTATCCCTTTAGCATTTTTAAATTAGTTATAAGATCAACTCACTAAATAAATGTGGCCTACATTCACTTTATATAAGAAAACATTTTCTGTGCTATGCATTGAGAGGCTGGTTAGAGTATCTCTGAATACTCTGATTATCTCTGTTTATCTCTGAGAATTGGGTGTTGGGCACCCAAGGCTGATCGATGAACCAGGGCAACGAAGGCTATCCCATCTGGTCCGAACCAACAGAAGCTCTACTGTGGCACAAGTCACAGTAAATTTGAATAGTTATGGGAGGAATGTGTCACAAGACACAAGCTGCAGAAAAATCTGAGTGCCTATGATGACCCGTCCACCGCCAAAAGCACCTACAATGGGTAAACGAGCATCGGAACTGGACCTTGGAGCAGTGGAAGAAGGTCGCAATGTACATGTGCACCATTTACCTGGCAAAGTGATGGCACACGGATCAGTGCTGCCAATTTAGCGATTTTGTTGCTAGATTTCGCAAATTTAGCGAAAAGCCTAGCGACAAATCTAGCAACTTCTTGGACAAACCTTATCTAGATTCGGTGACTCACCCACTGGTCTATATTTATATTAATATAGATCAGTGGACTCGCCAGTATGACATAATCTAGCGACATTTAGCGACCAATTTTAGCTACTTTCAACTGAAAGCAATTGGCAACACTGACCAGGATGCACTGTGGGATGACGACAAGCCAGTGGAGCAAGTGTGATTATCTGGGCAATGTTCTGATAGGAAACCCTGGGTCTGTAGGTGTGGACGTAAATTTGACATGTGCCCTCTACCTAAACATTGCAGACCAGGTACAGCCCTTCATGACAATAGTGTTCACTGGTAGAAGTGGCCTCTTTTAGCAGGATAATGCACCCTGCCACAAAACACACATTGTTCAAGAATGGTTTGAGGAACATGATGAAGAGTTCAAATTGTTGCCCTGGCCTCTAAATTTCCCAGATCTCTATCAAATTGAGCAACTGTGTGATGTGCTGGACCAACAAGTTCAATCCATGGAGGCTCCACCTTGCAACCTACAGGACTTGAAGGATCTGCTGCTGTCTTGGTGCAAGATACCAGATACCACAGGACACCTTCAGGGCTAATAAAATGGGCCAAGCCCAAAATGGCTAAACACTAAGCATTTAATTGTCTTAACCACAAATTATTTAACCATTTCTGTCTCAGAAAAACACCAAAGACAAAGTTTTTGGCAGAATATGGGAAGTTGTGTGTGGAGTGATGAATCACAATGAAACACGAGTTGCATGGTGATACTCCAGAGAGATACGTTCAAAAATCTGATGAGAAATATAATATGCATCTCTAGCACAGTGAAGCATGGAGGAAGAGGTGTCATTGTGTGGGGAGCCTTTTTAGCTTCTGGTATTGGTGAACTACAGTACTTCACTGTTAAAAGTTATTTACAGCTGTGGAGTACAGGAGAATATTACTGAATGGATTGCTTCCCACATATAAAAAGTTGTTATCTAAAGAGCAATGATCAGATGTAATTTTTTCAACAAGACAATGCTCTTGCCCAAGCTGCAAAGACAAACAAGAAGCGGTTTGAGAACAAGTCCATCAGGCTCATGTTTTGGCCTGGTCAGAGTTCAGATTTGATCCCTATAGTGAATATTTGGTCTCACATTAAACTCAAACAAACTGTTAGACATTTTTCAACTGCTCGTAAACTGTTTGAAGCCATTAACATTGAGTGGAACAACACTGACTCTTCTTACTGTAATTCATAAGTTCACACTTACAAATAATCAGATAGAGTAAAAGAAGTATGTGTATTTGGAGTGAGGAGAGGGCTCAGAGCTCGGTATTTTGGCCCAAACCCAGAGTACTCCCCCCGTATCCCTAGCTGTGATAGGAACCAGCCAAGAGTGAGGAGTTGGAGTGGTGGAGGGATGCTGAAAACTGTCGAGGAACATAGGTGTGTCAGCTACATAAATATAGGCCTCCTCTCATGCTGACTGGATAGATTATTTGAACGTGTTCCTCCCGAACTTTGTTTATAAAACATCATAAAGCCATCTGCAAGTTGGGGCAGGCTATTCCATGCAAAGTTACTTTATCTACAGTATTTGTGCAAATCTTGCTAATTTCCAGAGCAGTGATTTGTGATTAAAATGGTTAAGACCATTAATATACCACTAAATATTTAGCCATTTTTGGCTTGGCCCATTTCTTTTCCCCAGGAGTGTGTGTGTGTGTGTTATATATTTATATTAGGGCTGTCAATGTTAATGCATTAATGTATATGATTAATTCAAAATTCTTTAATGCATTAAAATAATTTAACTCAAATAAATACTGAAGCACATGAAAATTATATTAATAATGTAATTTACGTCACTCAGTTACGTGATCTTAAAAGTCGGGAGTTTATCACAATAAGCATCTGCAATGGCACAAGCATCTGTAACCCTGGTGAAAATTTCTATTCTAACCCTTCAGACCATTTTAAGCCGCTAAACTCCAGGAAAGTTTTCAGTCCAATTATCCAGTAAGCGAATGCATCAACAATCAGTCCAAAACAGTGGTAATGTAAAGAAAACAAGGCAGGGATGGCAGAGAGAACAGTGACTCGTGGCCAATTTTCAGTGAATTATTCATTCCAGTGTCTGTTTAGCTTTAAAACACAAGCTCTGTCATATTTTTTGTGATTGATTCTGAAGAGCGCCAGCCCTCACACATCGTGCTGTGTGAAAAACAGATGGCTCAGCTGAATAAAACAAACCAACGTCTCGCTAGTAAAGTTTTGATGTACGCGGATTGTAATCAAGGTAAATACGATTGTGGTGACATACAGCAGTCGTACAGTAAGCATGCGTCAGTCTGTTATATTGATGTGCAAACAAACACTGTATGTGCGCTCTCAACGCACTGATCGCACATTGTATTTATGCACAGACACATTTCAGTACATTCAGTACATTGTTTCCACACACATTCAGGATATTTTATCGTCATGTGTATGTTGCTGTGTTTAGTAATTCTGAATGCATTCGTGTACTGTAGTACGTATATGCAGTCAGGTCAAGGTGGTTGGTTTAGGTTTTTTTGTTGTTGTTTTGGCATCTCCATGTGGTTCTGCTCACTATCGCAACTTGATGTCTAAAATGTAAACAAGCTCTAAACAAGCTCTTTTGTGTCCATACACTTATGAATTATATGTACTCCTTATATAATTAGGTTATTTAGTGTCCTTTTGGATTCTCCAAGTGTCCTTTTTTTTCTTTTCTTTTTTTTTTTGGAAAGGCACCTACATTTACCTTGAAAAAAGCTGTAGAAAATTCAGTTTTATGAGAATCACCCTTCAATCTGATAGTAGTTTACTTTGCTGATATAGTAAAAGATGACAAAATAAACATGTTAAACAAGACAAATGATGTATGCTGAACTACTATGTTAATAGTAACATCTCATGCAATGAGAATGCAAAGTGTAAACCGATTCCCACAAAGAAATGGGAATATTTTGAACATTCCCAAGTCACTCTTGTCACCTATAGCGGAATAAAAATACTGTGGCAGTAAAATGTGTATGGAAACTATCCATGGGTGCAGTACATGCATTCAGGTGATTCCTATCACCCATACCATCACTAAATTGCACTGAATGCACTGTGGTGACCTTTAATACCAAACTAATGCTGGCGACTCAGACTCACACTGTAACATCCTCAACTATAATTATTAGAGCATGGAAAGAGACGTGGGGTCGAGACAGTCACAATTCCTAGGTATAGATTTAACAGTTCCAAGGCCACAACAGTAAAGGAGTTAATGGTCGTATATGTTAATCGGGGGTGTAAAGGTAATTTTCTTGTCAGAGTAATCAGAGAGCAATAATGGCTGAAGGGTGTGGACGTTTTTCCATCCACTGCGTGAGGCAGCTGTCTGAGAGTTACACAGAAATATGTTGCCATGAAAACTCTTTTATGAGAGTTTCTCTCAAAGGTAGGCTAAGTGCAGACAGGGCTATGGCTGATCCTTTTACAACATCTGAACATTTGACCAACAGAAAGACTAATCTACAGTATTTTTAAAGATGATGTTTTAAAGGTTTTAGAAAGGCTGTGGTGGTTCTTGACTAGAACATTTAAAATGTGTATAGATATTATTCTCTTGATTATGCTCTCCAAGGCTGCATTTATTTGATAAAAAATACAATAATATTATTATTACAATTTTAAATAACTAAAAGACCAGGATACTTTAATGAATAGAAAGTTCAAAAGAAAAGCATTTATTGGATATATTATTTTTTTTGTAACAATGCAAGTCTTTTTATATAATTTTAGAAAGAGGACCCTCGCAAAAGGGGTCAACATGCCATTATGGAGGTCGTGGGCATCAAAAACTTTAAAAATCCATTTTAGAATATCAATTGCTATACCATGATACACTGATGAATTGCACAATGAAACAATGATCTATAAAATAAAAAGAGTCTGATCATAAAAGCATCAAACCTATGAGATTGTTCTCTATTAAGTAGTACAACTACATTGAAATATACTGTACCTACTCAAGTGGTAAAATATTCACAAACGTTTTACATTTTATTATATTCACAACATTTAAATAATAATAAAAAAAAACAGACATTGGATTTGGTGTTGCTGAAGTAGATCGACCATTCAAGTTAAGCTTGTTGACATGCTTAGAACTGCCCCTGCAGAAAAGTAAAAAATTGCTGATTCTTTCTAAAAGTTGCAGTCAGAAAATCTTACAAAGACTAGAGCCAGTATATGACAAAATGACATCTGGTCATCTCGGTTTTAACTCTGAAAATAACACACCATCATTGTGTAATTAGTCCACTGGACTATTTTAGGCCAAAACAAAGCTGCCCTTTATTTGGTCAGTACTTTCAATCTCACTATGGAGCATTATATTCTTCCCAATGACATCTTGCCAAGACCAGCTCATAAAGATCAAGCGTTTGCTCTGCCAAACTCAATTATTCATGGCAGTGCATTCCTCCCATGACAGCGATCATGTCCACCTTATGGAAGAAACCTAATGTCAGGAGACGCCAGTGTCTTCATAAATACAGAGATTGGACTTGTGCTGTTCTTACAGATATTACATAAGTCAGTCGATGTTATATATAATGTTGTGGAAATAACATGGATTTTACCCTGAAGCTAGCTTGCAATTAGATGATGTGCCATTTCACAACTACATCCATGTGCTCTAAACAGATCCTGTCTTTAAATGCTAAAATCAGCTCACCTGATCTATTGTGCTTTATGATTAAAATGGTGCCAGAGGCAAATTATTTTAATTATATATATATATATATATATATATATGTGTGTGTGTGTGTGTGTTTGTGTGTGTGTGTATTATTTTTAAATCTGTTTGAAATCACATTTAACACCTCGTGAAATCGTGGAGTTCTGTGGCTTTTAGTCCATGTCTATTAGGTTTGCAGTTATCTACTTCTATAAAAGTTGAAAGTAAATAAATTACCAAACATATACATTTAAATTTCACAGTCTTTATCAGAACTATTGATGATTGAACTTGCACTACACAGATTTCTGCTGAGCCTCTAAAGGGACATGGTGATGGGGGGAAAAAAACAAAAACAAAAAACGTTTGCATTCCCCAGAGAAACTTTGCGAAGGAATGCAAAGATTTTGCGAGCGAGCACAAAGTTTCCAGGGGGAATTGCGAGAGAATGCAAAAACACCATGTCTCTTTAGGGGCTCCGTAGATTTCTGTCCAATTAAATACCGCAATGCCACCTGCCACTGCCTAGCAAGTAGTGAGACAAGAAACATAGTAAGTCTGAGTAAGAGACGTAGGAGGCCTATTAGAGTCAACTGTCAAAAGTCAATAAAAGCTGCACTAAATTATTTAACCCCTAAAGATGACATGCTAGAGGATGCCTGTCAGTGTTACGATTACCTTTAATAAACAAGTGTCCTGCACCTATGCTTCTGCTCCATTAGCACTGCAAATTTGCCACCAGCATTCCCACACTGCCACTGCAGCAGCTTCTAATGAATCAATGTATCTGCTCTTGGGAATGCACTGAGCACTTACCATCAGCAGCTTTATTTCCAGAAACTGGGTCCTTTGGATTCCAGCTCAAGGGAAGTCACTGCCAGGGGATTTAGCCGATCTGCGATTAGAGGGCTGGGAAAAGATCAATGTTTACCTTTGCCTTCTCTTAGTCTGTGATTGCCATGCTGTCACCTATGTCAATGTAATGTTGCAATTTTCAATAAAAAAACATACAAACTCTATCATATTTTTAAACATATTAAATGTGTAATTAAAACTAAAATCTAGCAGCAAGCAGCAAACCTCAGGGTTCAAAGACCAATAGCTCATGTAGATGAATCAGTGATATAATTGCCACATTTTCTACCAAATATAATCTGTCTTTAAGTTTTCCTTTGTATAAATATTATTCAGTATTTGTAACTTGACAAATGTCTTTTCAATCTAAACTCAGGAGATAAAGTGTTCCATGAATTTATAAATTAATTTCTATGCATTTCTATTACATGTGAAGCTACTGAACCATTTACACTAGCTGTGTTTTCATGGACCCTTATAATCTGATTGTAATCAAACTAGTAGCGCAGCCAGAATAAAAAAGTCACATGTAACCACGTTGGTCTAAATGAATTGGCCAAGCATTTAGATTGTAAGGGGTGGTTTAAATCTTTTTTAATCCAATTGAGAAGACATGCAAACATTTAAGCCAATACTTAATAACCCAACAATGTGCAAGGTCTGGTAAACGGTAGTATTGAGTTACTGTGGCAAACATGGCGGGGCTGGGAGCCGTGGGAACGGAACAAGGCCAGTGGCGCGAGTGCTAATGAGCGTCACCTGCGCATCTTGAGTCCCATGGAGAAGCACCAAAAGGATAAAAGGAGGAGTGACAACAGTGAAGGATGAGAAAGGACCAGGCCCGATACATTATGTTGTTGTTTTGTTTTAGTTTCTGCACCTTTCGTCCATGAGGGGTTGACGCTTTACTTTCGTTTTGTTGTTTATGTTTATTTTATTTTTTAAGTTGTGTTTAACATTTGCCGCCTTATCAACAAACCTTGTTACAATTACCCACTTGGATATGACCTTCAACACAGATTCAATGGTTCCCGAAGGTAAAATATATGTTGGGAAAAAAAATATACGTATAAAATATGTTGACTGTCTAATTACTTGTAGTGAAAGTAATCCTTGCAAGGAATTTGCATGAAAATGCTCCACTAATGAAAAATTAACTACTGACATACTGTGCATGAACATAAATCATGTATATTGATGTATATTGTTGAATTTAAATAACTCGCTGTTTGCGTTCGGTGATGGAAGATCATAACTAACAAAGAAATGTCAAGAGAACAGTTGGAGACAATGGGAAACTGAGCTGAGAAGTGTACATTTTTAAGAAATAATTTTATGGTTTAAATCTCCATTCTTATTTACAGCAAATCTTTTTTTACACTATAAGCCACTTTAGCTTCATACTTGATTTTCAGGGACATATACTGTTCACATTAAATCAGTTATGGGCTTGATTTTTTTCCCCAGGTCAGCAAACCCTTCACCCTTACAGTCTGATGATAAATGGCCATCCATCCAACCAAAATGAGAACCCTTATGAAGAAATAAAGTAATTTAAGAAAGAAAGAAAGAAAGAAAGAAAGAAAGAAAGAAAGAAAGAAAGAAAGAAAGAAAGAAAGAAAGAAAGAAAGAAAGAAAGAAAGAAAGAAAGAAAAGAAAAGAAAGAACAATGGCATGATAACGTAGAAACATGGACTAATACTATTGGTGCAAAAAAAAGTCTCTCATATCACCAGCAGGATTTTTGTTGTTGTTGTTGGCGTCGTTTTCATTCCCCAAATGGTTTCACTACAATAAACACAAAGATAGGTCCTTACTTGCATGTCCCTTCACAACTAGGGTGGTAAACCCTGAAAAACAGTCACCAATTGTAAAATGGGACTGGGCAACAGACATAATGTGACAAAGCGACAGTCTTAAAATCTTTGTATACAAATACAAATCAAAATTAATGCAGTGACAGCATCAGATTGGAAATGGATTATACTAAATACAACTAGAATTATACATATGTAACAAACTAAATAACTCAAACTTCAAAATATAAACCTAAATTATATACTAAAACATCCTACAGAATCAGTGATTCTGTAAATAAAAAGTAATCCATTTAATTTTAGGACCGGGGGCTCCTTAGAGGCCGTTCACATGTCGTATAGACGCATGGAAAGAGTCTCCTTCTTTCCAAAGTGCTCAAGCTGAATTCACACAGGGCGTCGACGCTTCTCGGAGGGCTTGTCTGAAAACTTGTTGCTGACGCGACATAGTGACAACAGTCAATCACATTACTTTCCAGTATTGCATGACACGCAATTGGCTAGCGCCTGTGGTATGGTATTTGCATAAGGCGATCTGACTGGCGTTGGCACTTGAAAAGTTTAATATTTTTCAACTTCTGCCGCGAGCAACACCAGTGACGTGATGCAACCCATGATTCAGTTCGGCAATGCATGATGTCACCCATTCAAAGTAAATGAGAAGCATTAACGGTGACGCCCCGTGTGAATGTGACTCCGGTGGTGTCTGATGTTGTTATGCACCCTCATACTGCGCTGTCCACGACGACTACTCCACTACTACTAGATATATTTATGGAGAAATAAAAACTCACCCTGTACAGCTATGATCAGCTGTTCGGCTGAGCTTTCAATGTTGTTATAGTGTCATGAGAAATCGGGTCTCCTTTAGGACCCAGGCGGTAATGCCTGATCAAAAGTTATGATGTCTTGACTAATTATAAACTATATCACTATTGTATGCTGTTTATTAAGCTAAGCTAAGCTAAGCTTGTAGGCTAATCGGGTAGATGTATGCTATGTTAGTACATAAGCTAACTAAAAACAGTAAGAACGAGAAATGCTTGATTTCACAACTATTAGCTTCAGTTATCTACTAGTATATAAACCATGTAATTTAAAAAACATTAAAGGTCATTATAACGTATTTTAAACAGTATAAATCGTAACGTGATTTTGCAGGAATCATAATCAGGCACTAAAAATACTACCCATTAAAAGTCAGTCTGACCAATTGGATCACTCTGGGTCCTAAAGGAGACCTGATTCCTGGGGGGGACTCGATTTCTCACCACAACGGAAAGGCCGAAGCTGATCTGTTGGTTCTTGTCACATGACCTGCGATGCGTTTGAGGCATTTTGAAAATATGAGATTTTTCATCTCGCTACGCTTGTAAAAAGCGAGTGCGTTGCACTTTATGCGATTCGCAATCGCACCGCTTCTATTATGTGTGTGCTTGCCGCGTCTACATTTGAAATAACGAACTTGAGCGTGCAAAAGACGCAACGTGAATGTCTCCTTAGTCTTTTTTGTTGTTGTTTTTTTGTTTTTGTCTTGAGCCTTGGGAAGCATTCTTTTATTTATATTGTGGCCAACAAACTCTTTTGGCATAAAATATTTGGGTTTTGAATGTTCAGGATCAATCTGAATCCGCTACACAACAATAAAGGCAACATCTGTACCTTAATATCGACGCCTGTTCTTTTTTCTTACAGAATTCAATAAATGCTCCCAGCGGGGGTCTGCACACTTCTGTAAGGCTCAGATACATCTTTGTCCCACTGCAGGGGTATTACAGTGTTTCTGGGGAGCAGATCTCATAGACCCACACTTTGTCTCTACAACCCATGCCAACCTCTGACAAATGGCCTCTGGGCTCTGGGAAGTTGCACACAGTAGGGGATTGAAAGTCGAAGGACATAGAGGTCCACATGGACTCCACTGGAGTGACTGTGCAGAGAGTGCAAATAATAATACTGAATGCCATCGAGAGAATTCAACTATGAGAGTTAATTGCTTCCACTTCTATGCCCTCTCTTAATTACTTTTAATTTGAACATTTGATTTGATCATTAATCTTCCTGTTTTGTTTTTTTTGAGCAGCTCCGACAAAGACCATTAGTCAAACAATGACGATATGTGATCCCCTAGAAAAGGCTTGTCATATTTCTTCGCTCAGTGCTAATATTAAAGCTCAATGTTTCTGATGGCGGGTCCTGTTGGAAGCAAGCGATGATGGAAGAAGTCATTTTCACTGCTTAAAGTGCTATCACTGTATTTTAAGTGCCACCCTTAAAATGAGGAATGAGGTATGGCATGGTGAGGAACTGATTCGAGGTGTTTTAAGTACTGAGACAAGAATGGACCCAGGTGTTCTCATATTCCTATTATAGCTATCGTCCAATCCTTCAGTGTGGATGTAATATTTTATAACTGCTGTACGCTATTGAAGAGGTGCTGTGAAGCTTTAAATGAATTGTCTGTAAGGGTCACCTTACATCAGAACTTGATATTACAACCTTAAAGTTAAACTTTATGTGAGGACTAAGCTGGAATACATGAAATGACAACTTCTACGAGCTGCCAAAAAGTCTCAATGTGGTTTTCATTGCATAAATCCAATGCCGGAGCTATAAAAATGTGACGGCAGTTACGTAGTTGTCTGTGATGCATAAATTGTGCGTTCTTACAAAGGATTCAGTTGTAATATCTCAAAGCACCTATACTGGAGAGTGGTTTTCTTTTATAGATTCAATTATTATTTAACGTATATACTGAAGTACTGGGTACTGAACGATTAGCACAGCAAGGGATAGTGCTCTTAATGCATTGCTTTTAAGGTTAATGCTAGTCTTGGAGGTAGCAAACACTTTGTTCCATTATCATTATTTTTCATAATGACAGTTGTCATAAGGCATCATGTATGCATTTACTAAATGTAGCTTTGTGCACTAACTGCTGGGTCAGAGTACAAAGCACAGCTGCATGTACTGTACATTTATCCTACTAAAGAAAAATAAAGGAAAACTACCCTTTTACCCTTGTATATTGCCCTCAGTTAAAAAGTTGTTTATGAATGGAGTTGACTTTGTGCTCCTAGTTTGTAAAAGTTCTGAAAAATATTGTTTCTAAATTCTTCTAAAGTAAATATTTACAAAAAATATATATAACATTGTAAAATATTATAAAGTAATGAAAACAAGATAAATAATTATTTTAGTAAATACTTTAAAAACATTTAATAAAGTAAAATAAAAAGTGGTGAAAACCACTATATAAATAATATTTTTAGTAAATATTTACAAAACATCAGAATATAATAAAATATTATTATATATTTGTATTAATATTTAGAAAATCACTGTGCTCATGTCACATTTTGCCTGTGTTTTGGTTTCGCTTTTGAGGACTTTTAGTTTGCTTCTCTTTGTTTTCAGTTTCATTTGTTCCTGCTTGCACTTGGTTGTCATGGTAATTCATTATGTTATTGATTAGAGCTCATCTCTTTAGTATTGTGTTCATTATCTTGTTTATAGATTCTTGTGTATAGACTCAGTTCTTTGTATGGTGTTGTTTTACACACTGTTTTGTTGTGTTTACTCTTCGGCTTTGTTTTGTTTAGATAAAGTTACGCAGCTATTTGATTCGCTACACATCTCTTTATCATCTTTGAGGACATAAAATGTTACAGAAAACCAGACCACAAAAATGATAATGGATTATGCAGCAAAGTTCACTCCAACCCAGTATAATGATTTTGATGTCCCATCATCAAAATGTGTGCTTGGTCAGCTAGCAAAAGCGTGCTGTATATTCTAATATAGGGAGCCCTTCACGGGCGCGGGTGATGAACAATGCACTTACTGTGTGTACATACATGTTACATTGTACTTATATTTAAAAAAAAATACCTGAATGTAATTACAGCGGTAATTAATTCCTGTTATTACAGCACATCTATTATTACACTGTTGACCCTTCCCTAACACGTTACTGTTAGGTTAGGGACAGATTTGGTGGTATGGTAAGGTTTAAGGGTAGTCAATACATATTCACAAGTCTGAGCTGTAATGTTTTAGGTTCATGAAGATGATGAAGAGATGCGTAGCAGATCAAATATTTAAACAAAACAAAAGCAAGTACACCAAAGAGAAAAACACATCGAAACTGTGGAAGGCACAAACAACATGAGACAAATAACTGAGAAAACTGAAGGTCTTACAGTAAATATACAAGATCATGAACATAATACTAAACAGGTGAGCTCTAATCAACAAACATAATGAATTACTATGACAACCAAGGACAAGCAGGAACATAGAAACAAAGGAAAAAGGAAAGAGAGTAAGTACACACAGTAAGTGAATTGTATCAAATGATTTATCTAAATTTTAATACAAACTATAGTAGTTAAAGATACTTAATATAAAATAGGGCCATATTTTTAGTCAATATTTAAAAACAATATAAAATATATATTTGGAAAAATACTAAAATATTTACTAAACATATAATATTGTAAAAGAGTAGGTGAAAATCACTGTGTAGCCCTAGCCTACACTGATGAGCCAAAACATTATAACAATCACAGGTAAAGTGAATATCGTTGATTATTTCCTAACAAGGCCATTTATTAAGGTCTGGGTAGATTAGATGGTAAGCAAATAGCCAGTTCTTATAATTAGCATGTTGGGTGCAGGAGAAATGGGCAGAAATAAAGATCTGAGCGACTTAGACAACAAGGGCCAAATTGTTGTTGCAAGACAACTGGGTCAGAGTATCTCTGAAACGGCAAGGCTTGTGGGTTGTTCCCAGTCAACAGTGGTGATAATTTACCAACAGTGGTCCGAGAAGGGATAAAACAACGAAACGGCAACAGGGTGTTGGGCGCCCAAGGCTCATTGATGCACAAGGGCACAAAAGGCTATACCATCTGATCCAAGCCAACAGAAGGTCTACTGTGGCAAACACAGTCTACTGCTGTGTACGGGGCTACGTAGCCGCAGACCAATCAGAGTGCCTATGATGTCCACCATCAAAAGCACCTACAATGGGCATGCGAGTGTTGGAACTGGACCTTGGAGCAGTAGAAGAAGGTTGCCTGGTCCGATGAGTCTCGTTTTCTTTTACATTACATGAACGGCCATGTACATCTATGCCGTTTACCTGGGGAAGTGATAATAACAATTTGTTACATTTATATAGCGTTTTTCTTGGTACTCAAAGTGCTTTACATATGGAAGGGGGAATCTCCTCAACCACTACCAATGTGCAGCATCCACCTGGATGATGCGACGGCAGTCATTTTGCACCAGAACGCCCACCACACACCAGCTTATTGATGGAGAGGAGACAGAGTGATGAAGCCAATCAGTAAATGGGGATGATTAGGAGGCCATGAGACTAATGGGCAAATTTGACCAGGATACCAGGGTTACGCCACCACTCTTTTTGAAGGACATCCTGGGATTTTTAATGACCACAAAAAGTCAGGACCTCGGTTTAATGTCTCATCTGAAGGATAGTTTTTGACAGTGTGCCCATCGCTATGCTGGGGCGTTAAGACCCACACAGACCACAGGGTGAGCACCTCCTGCTGGCCTCACTAACACCTCTTCCAGCAGCAACCTAGTTCTCCTAGGAGGTCTCCCATCCAGGTTCTAACCAGGCTCAGCCCTGCTTAACTTCAGAGGGCAACCAGTCTTGGGCTACAGGGTGATATGGCTGCTGGCCACCAGGCACCAGGATGCACTGTGGGATGACAACAAGCCGGTGGAGGGAGTGTGATGCTCTGGGCAATGTTCTTCTGAGAAACCCTGGGTCCGGCCATTCATGTGGATGTCAATTTGAAACGTGCCGCCTTCCTAAACATTGTTGCAAACCAGATACACCCCTTCATGACAATGTTTTTTCCTGTTGGAAGTGGCCTCTTTCAGCAGGATAATGCACCCTGCCACACTGCACACATTGTTCAGGAATGATTTTGGGAACATGATGAAGAGTTCAAGATGTTGCCCTGGCCTCCAAATTCCCCAGATTTCAATCCAATTGAGAATCTGTGGGATGTGCTGGACCAACAAGTTCCACCTCATAACCTATGGGACTTGAAGGATCTGCTGTTAACCTCTTGGTGCCAGATACCACAGGACACCTCAAGGGGTCTTGTAGAGTCCATGTGTTTTGGCACCAAGCGTTTTGGCAGCATGCGGACTACCAAAAGCATATTAGGCAGGTGGTCATACAGTAATGTTTTGGCTCATCAGTGTATATATTTCACATTGTTGTATTCAGTTCAATATTGACTCCAGTAGAAATTGAATAAATGTACTGTATAAACTAGTTGTGAAACTATTTTGAGCAGTGGTGAATCAAGTCACATAGAGAGTCAGCGTTTTCTGGTGTGGTGCGAGGCGTTGTGTGTGGAGACATCTCTCAGACGCCCTCTCCAGTTTCACAGGATTCCACCCACTCTCTTTTCCTCTCTCACTGAAAATGAATTAAGTGGGTAACTTTTCCCTAGCAGCTCCCTGTGCCACCCCCTCTCACTTTCACTGTTATCTGTCTGCACCATAGAAATAGGATAAGTGGTCCGTCCATAGAAAAAGTCTCTTTACCTGCTAAAAGCCAAACATGGGGGAGGAATGATGACTAAGTACAGTATACAGTACAGTACAGTACAGGTCAAGATAAGCAAATCACAAAATAAAACGTGCCCCTCTCATATTATATAGATTCACAGTTGCTATTTTCCTTTTTTAATAAAATAAATGTTCACCAGCTACTCATAAAAACAGAAATAATAAGAGAGCAGAAAAAAAATACAGAAGACAATGAGAAGTCAGTCCAAACTTTATGAACAATCTCATACGGTAATCACTTCATACAGAGGGATATCTATATGTTGTTTGTTTTCTCCTCTCAAAGATTAACATTAATCAACTCCATACACACAGAAGATAAATACAGAATAATATCAGTGTTCAAAATGGCAGAAAATCAAAATAATTTATATTCAGTTGATTCTGTATTGCAATGATTCTTCCGCTAGCTTATAAAGATTATAAATGCGGGACTCAGGTGCATCTTAATAAATTAGAATATCATGAAAAAGTTTTTTTTTTTTTCTGTAAAAAGTAAAACTTAAATTTATTCTAGATTTATTAGACAAAGTAAAATATTTCCAGACTTTTTTGTTTTCATTTTGATGATTACAGCTTGATGCTCATCAAAATCAAAAAATCAGTATCTCAAATTATTAGAATATTTAATTTCAAGTTCTATTAAATTACCATTCTCAGGGTATAAATACTGGGTTTAGGTCAGTAATCCCAACAGCAGTCATGGGGAAGTCTGCTGACTTGACAGTTGTCCAGAAGACGATCATCAAGACCCTCTACAATGAGGGTAAGCCACAGAGGGTCATTGCTGAAAGAGTTGGCTGTTCGCAGAGTGCTGTCCTAAAGCATATTCTTGGAAAGTTGACTGGAAGGAAAAAGTGTGGTAGGAAAAGGTGTACAAGTGAAAGGAATGACCGCAGGCTTGAGAAGATTGTCAGGCGAAGCCGATTTAAAGGTGCCCTAGATTCAAAAATTGACTTTACCTCGGCATAGTTAAATAACAAGAGTTCAGTACATGGAAAAGACATACAGTGAGTCTCAAACTCCATTGTTTCCTCCTTCTTATATAAATCTCATTTGTTTAAAAGACCTCAGAAGAACAGGCGAATCTCAACATAACACCGACTGTTACGTAACAGTCGGGGTGTACGCCCCAATATTTGCATATGCCAGCCCATGTTCCCAACATTATGAAAGGCATTAGACAAGAGCAGGATGTCTGGATGTGCACAGCTGAATCATCAGACTAGGTAAGCAAGCAAGGACAATAGCAAAAAATGGCAGATGGAGCAATAATAACTGACATGATTCATGATTACATGATATTTTTAGTGATATTTGTAAATTGTCTTTCTAAATGTTTCGTTAGCATGTTGCTAATGTACTGTTAAATGTGGTTAAAGTTACCATCGTTTCTTACTGTATTCACAGAGACAAGAGCCGTCGCTATTTTCATTTTTAAACACTTGCAGTCTGTATAATGCATAAACACAACTTCATTCTTTATAAATTTCTCCAACAGTGTAGTATTAGCCGTTAGCCACGGAGCATAGCCTCAAACTCATTCAGAATCAATGTAAACATCAAAATAAACACTGTACTTACGCGATTAGACATGCTGCATGACGAACACTTTGTAAAGATCCATTTTAAGGGTTATAAGCTGTTTGAACTTTTTTTATGTTGTTCAAGGCAAGCGCGAGCTCTTGGGGCGTGGAGCACGAGATTTAAAGGGCCACACACCCTGAATCGGCTCATTTATAATGATGCCCCAAAATAGGCAGTTAAAAAAATGAATAAAAAAAAATATATGGGGTATTTTGAGCTGAAACTTCACAGACACATATTACATCTTTAAAAAAAAATTCTAGGCACCTTTAAGAACTTAGGAGAGCTTCAAAAGGAGTGGACTGAAGCTGGAGTCAGTGCATCAAGAGCCACCGCAGACGTCTTCAGGAAATGGGCTACAACTGCCACATTCCACGTACCAAGCCAGTTCTGAACCAAAGACAACATCAGAAGCGTCTTACCTGGGCAAAGGAGAAAAAGAACTGGACTGTTGCTCAGTGGTCCAAAGTCCTCTTTTCAGATGAAAGTAAATTTTGCATTTCATTTGGAAATCAAGGTCCCAGAGTCTAGAGGAAGAGTGGAGCGGCACAGAAACCATGTTGCTTGAAGACCAATGTGAAGTTTCCACAGTCAGTGATGATTTGGGCTGCCATATCATCTGCTGGTGTTGGTCCACTGTATTTTCTGAAGTCCACAGTCGACGCAGCCATCTACCAGGACATTTTATAGCACTTCATGCTTCCTTCTGCTGACAAGCTTTATGGAGATGCTGATTTCATTTTCCAGCAGGATTTGGCACCTGCCCACACTGCCAAAGGTACCAAAGGTTCAATGACCATGGTGTTACTGTGCTTGATTGGCCAGCAAACTCGCCTGACCTGAACCCCATAGAGAATCTATGGGGTATTGTCAAGAGGAAGATGGGAGACACCAGACCCAACAATGCAGATGACCTGAAGGCCGCTATCAAAGCAACCTGGTCTTCCATTAAATGTGAGCCAAAATCATCACAATTAAAAGAACCAAAGACTTAAAGTACTTCAAGTCTGTGTGCACTGAATTTGTTTAATACACGAGTTCCACAATTTGAGTTGAATTACTGAAATAAATGAACTTTTCCACGACATTCTAATTTATTGAGATGCACCTGTATTAGCAGACTCGTTATGTGCTATTGCACAGACACAGTCTGATACTCTTTTACACTGACACAGTTTAAAATACATTGACCTCATTGAAACAGCCTTCATTATTTGCCTGAAAGCTGCTAAAGAAGTATGAATGAAGGCGATGGAGAGAAGACTATATGTGCTAATGTAGTATTTACAGTACAATGGGGTCCATAAATCTGAGACCACCAGTGAAAATGCTTCAGTTTTGCATTTTTCTAATTAAATTTTTCCTTTACAAATTTAATATTATTAGCATAACAATTGATGCAAAATTAACGATTTACATGCATTTCAGAATTTCTTATATTTCATTTTATGTAAAAATGTACAAAATATCATCTTGAGTTTCAATGGATTGGTGTGACTGACAGCACTGAAGAAGGAACATGGACATGGGTCAATAGAACCACGGTGATCTCTGGGTGAGAAAACACTACACATGACTGATTATTACCCAATAACTTATTCACACCTTCAGTGTCATATCAGAAAGCAGCACTGGGATTCTAATGCTGTTTTTTTTTTCTTTTGCAATTTTAAAGCAGTGATCACAACTGTGTTGTGAATCATTCAGTATGGTGGGTTTAATATAAGTAAAACTACTGTTGAACAACTTTGTGTTTTATCCAAATTAATTTACACTAAAATAAATATAGTGTAAATTAAAAAATTGTACTAAATTATTAAAAGTATAAAGTATTTTAGCATATTTATTTAAAGTATATTATAAAAAAGATTTTTAGAAAGTTTTTAATGTGCACATTTGTATTTATTTACACTTGTGTTTGACAATAAATACATTCATAAATAGATACAAATGTCTGCATCTGTTGTTGTCCCTCAATGTGAGAACCATGGAGGAAGGAGGTGTGATCCCAGTCATGTACACTGTAATTAATACTGTAAAATGTAATTAAAGGACAAACTCTGCACTTGCAGTTCATTTAAAAGTCACTTAAAATACACTTAAAGATTCAACAGTGATGTCCATTTCAACTTATATATATATATCTATAGACAGCAATATGTAAAGAGGAAATAGATATATTAAATCATCCTTAAATTACTAGTCTCTCAGTGCAGAACTGATTGTGCATAAAAAATGCATGAAAATAAAGTAATAAGTCCAAGCGCCCATCAGTGATTTTACCACATTTAGAATGTATGTAAAATGAATCATGCTCACTACAGCATTCTTTAAATGCAATATACTCAAATAAAAATATTCTGCACTAAGTTCACCCGTTTTCTGAGTTCAATGTAATGCAGAGTCCACTGAATACTAATGTGTGTTCAAATGCTCTAAAATTATTAAATGTTGCCCTTGTCATGTTTTTCCAAACAATTTTCCACACTGTAATGACTACAGTATGCTGCTTGTCACAGAAACCCCATATCTTAGCTTAGTGCCAACAACAAGAGCATCCTATAAATATAATTAAGCCAGCTGAATAGGGCACAAATTAAACTGCAAGGACCAATGGAACAAACTGAGATAAAGACTTCAGAAATTTTCCAGGTCATTAAACAAGTTCCTAACCTTCACAATTAATGAGACTAGCAGAATGAAACGAAGCCGTGTTCAAGCCTCAGATAGGTAATTATATATTAATATCTATATCACCGCTCCTCCTCAAATGTAAACATGTAATTGCAGATTAGTAATATCTCTGACTTGCTTGCTTTCAGCTTAGACTTTACAGTGCCACAACTCTTTCCGACCTGAGTAATTACAACAGAAGTTGCTGAACTCTGCTGTAAGCTAAATTTACAATAAAAATGCTCCAGACTTATGATGATTTAAAAAAAGAAAAAAAAGTTAAACTGGGGAAAACTTTTCAGTGACTCTTTCTGTAGGTTTACATACACCAGTAGTTGGAACAAAGAGTAAGTCATTTAGGAACAAAACAATGGACGCTTTTCACATTTATGGGTTTCGAAGTCCTCATAGTTGGGTAAACTTCTATAGTGGTTAATGGGAGACGACAGCAAATATCATTTTTGCATTCTCATTTGCAAACAGCAAAAATCCATTCTAGCGTTTCCACGACTTTACAAACGACAGAAAAAATATAGAGAGATTGATTACATTGGTTAGAAGAGAGAAAGATTTCTAATTTGCCGTCATTCCATCAGTCGTTGTATAAGAAACATCTTCGCATCATCTGTGAAAAGGGTCCATTGTCTTTATGAGTGTCATTGAATCATTCACCCAAACGAATCATTCAAAAACACATTCATTCAGGAACACCACTACTATGTTACACTGAGAACCACAAAGGTTAATTTCCATTACTCAATAAAGTGATAAATGCACAACTTATGCATAAATTATGAAAATTATTATTTAGTGCAGAAAATTTTTTTTTTTTTAGTAATCATAGTCTAAAATGTGGCTCTTCCGACACGTCATTTATTTGTGACTCTCTCAGTGGTCTGTAATGGTAAAGGCCTCAGACAGATACTACTGCCCTGTTCATTCAGGGTTCTGATGAGTAAATAGGCAATTACTCCTTATCTTGCACTCTCAGGGGCTGGGATGGAATACCGGAATTGTACTCAACATTGTTCCTCACCACAACTACATTGCAGCTTCGCTTTGACTCATTGCCACAGAAAAAAATTTAAGTCCGGATAACATCGCTTTGACCTAATTCATCCACATTCTGGAAATGGGCATTTTGTGATTTCAACATCTCTGAGGTTTACAAAGCATACAATCACCTCTGGCATGGATCCATAAGAGATTGCACTACTCCAAAGACAGGACAATGACCTAGAGGTGTTGAAACAGACTAGCTTTTCTTTTCCCACAATGGCCATTAAGATATGGTAGGATCAGTGGATTGCTTGGCAGCTGACGCTGAGCTTGTGATTTCCTTCCTGTCCTAACCCAAGCACTCAGCTCAGATGCCAGAATAATCAGTCTTCATTTCTTTCGAGACCTTGAGCTGAAGTGACACACACAAGACCCTCACAATACAGTCTGACAGACTGGGGTGAGTATGCAGGGTACATGGTGGCAGTCGCAGATAAATCAAACCCCAAGCATTAAAACCAACCGTAGTTCACGATCAACCTACCTCTCTCTGAATATAAGCAATATGCTGACAGTCCTCAGTATTTCAGCAGGGACTTTCGGGTGACAGAACAACTGAAACCTGATATTTTACAGCTATTAGTACAGTATTAGCTCTTAGTATTGTACAGTAACCGTGTGCGATGAGGTCAACGTAAATTAAAAATATGGAAAATAGGCACACAAATGCATTGTACACAATTACAATGTGATTCACTCTCAAACCTTTTAACACAATTATATGAAAAACATGTACTGGGATGTTTTAACATTCATAAACCCAAGTAATTAGCAGCAGATTGGCAAAAAAAAAAAATGATTATGTGAAATTGTCACAGTATCAGAGTGGCTTTAAAACATGCACAGCACAGAAGATTCAAGGAAATCTTTAATAAACTAAACGATCAATCAGGAAAACTACAGGAGAAATAGCCTTACCACATTTAAAGAACTGAATGAACTGAAGGCTTATATATACAAGGGAGGATAATCAATCAGTGAACAGGTGTGTAACTCATGACTTACTATAGAAACTTCAGTGAACAACTGACACAGTATTTACATATTCATAAACTTTTGTCTATCAACCAATCAGGATTTCGTAAAAAACAGCACCATTACGGTTGTCTTAAAAGTTTTAAATGACCTTGTAGTGTCCCTAGATGAAAACACCACAGTGCATGCCTTTTTATTGATTTAACTAAAGTTTTTGACACAGTGGACCATGAGATTTTGTTAGATAGGCTTAGAAGTGTTGGTTTATCAGACAATGTAGTCTTGTGGTTTAATGCTTGTTTAAAGGGAAGAACTCAGTGTGTGTGTGCAAGTGGAAGTTATCAAATCAGACTTAATGGAAGTAGTAAAGGGAGTCCCCCAAGGATCTGTACTGGGCCATTGCTATTTACTATATATATAAATGCAAGATTCCACTTTTATGCAGACGACACTATCATCTATTGCTCTGCTCCTACAAAACAATAAGGTCTGGGTGATTTACAATCAGCATTTGATATTAATCAAGCAAAGTTTTTTTTTTTACTTTAAAGCTGGTTTTAAATGTTGAGAAAACAAAATTGATGTGGTTATTAAATTCTAGAAATTCTTTAGATATTCTATTGCTAATTCTATTGCACTTCGAACTTTGCAAGGCAAACTGATCACATTAGTGTCAGAGTATAAATACCTGGGCATTATAATTGATGATGACACACTACATTTTAATTCACACATTAATTACTTGAAACAAAAATTAAAGAAGGAGCTAGGATTTTAGAAATATCTCTATTCATATAATGCAAAGAAGAAGCTTGTGTCTTTAACTTTCTTCCCGATTCATGACTATGGGGATTGTAGTATCAGCATGCTCCTTCTTACCTTCTTGCCTCCCGATGCTGTATCATGGTGTCTTAAGATTTATTACGGATTGTATATTCTCTACACATAATTGTGCATTATATAATAGAGTTGCCTGGTCTTCTCTTGCTGTTCAAAGGAAAATGCATTGGTACTTACTGATTTATAAAGCAATTTGGGGGTTTTTACCAACTTATCTCTGTTGTTTGATTCAACAAAAAGCAGCTGGTAACTATTCATTGCGTTCACAGTCTTATTACAATCTCCATGTACCTCCAGCTTTATAATCTAGGTGAAACTGCTTTGAATATGCTGCACCTTCAGACTGGGACTCTCTTCAAATGAAATTGAGGCTAAATCATTTGGTATCTTTCAGTAATTTTAAAACACTTATGTGTGCACTAGAAAATGATTTAGTCATTTGCAAATGCTTCTAAGGTTGTACTTTTAATGATATTTTATTGTTTGTTAAATGTGTATTTGTATAACTGGGCCACCTATCTTGGCCAGGACACTCCTATAAAAGAGATTTTTAATCTCAGTGAGGTTCTCTCCTGTTAAATAAATGTTATTTTTTCTCTTGTTATTTTTTTAAATAAAAAAATAAATAAAAAAGGAACACAGTCGGGCAGACAGGCAAACAGGCAAACAGGGAAGCCAAAACAGAATGACAATAAAACAGAACTACACAGAACATAACCAGTACAGTAATAGACTGCTGGAGAATTTATTGTACGATCGCCTATTGATTGTAAACCTGTATATCTTGCTCACTATTATTTTTTTGCTGTTGTTGCCTCCAGGGATCTAACATGCAAAACGAGATCTTAAGATGAATTTTCTGCCATGCCTTATCTGATGAATTTCCATTCGGTGATGTGTTTTGCCATTCCACCTTCAAATATAAAAGTAAAGTCATAAATTATGTGTCAGAGTTACATACAAGCAGGTGTCAGATCCAACTTTAATTCCCTTGCTTCATCTGTCAAAGAAACACTTCACTTAAAGATGTACCACTGCTGTAACACAGCCCTCCTGACAAACTTAACCCACATTTGGGGCTCCTGCAGGATGTCTGGAGCAGCTCAGGACCTTGACTGCACTGTTTTGAGGGCACCGCTGCCGTGGGAAACCTGGGGGCAAGCAACCCCCAGGGCAGAAGAGCAAGTCCCTCCACGCAGCCATCGGCTGATGGATGGCAGAGTCATTACAGTTCAATTAGGCTTCATTTAAGTCTTCCACCAGCACAACCACAGCTATCATTACACAGTCAATTGCACAGATGATGGCAGTAATATGAAATAAGTGCCAATGAAGGAGACAAGCCCAGTGTGTGCTGGTCCCCTGGAAGCGCCTCTTGAGTGAGGTGCTTCTGCCAAAACCTATTCCTTTTTTATTCTCTTCTTTTATCCATCTGTGTTTGCCGGCATTCTCAAAACAGCACGTTGTGTAATGTGTGTCTATGTTTAATGCTCTGTGCCACATGCAAATAAAGAAATGGAGACCAAAGACATTTGATGCCTTTCAGTGTAAATGTGAATAAATATGAAAGAGCCATACATCCTTTACATGGAATGGGTCTTAAAAAATGTGTTCTGCAAAAGCAGGGCCCTTTCATTGGGAATTATTCCACATATATTGTGGCCTCTTGCAAAACAAATTTAACATTATACACACTACCATTCGAAAGGTTGGGGTCAGTAAGAATTTTGTAGTGTTTTTGAAAGAAGTCTCTTATCAAAGCCGCATTTATTTGATCAATTATATATATATATATATATATAATTTATTCAAGTGAAGGCAAAGCTGAATTTTGAGCAGCTATTAAACCAGTCTTCAGTGTCACATGATCCTTCAGAAATTGTAATATACGAAAGGAATAATTGACGATGGGTCATTGAATTGGTGGTAATGCGGCCACGACGTGAAGCATTATTTTCTAAGAATTCAATGGCCCGGAGTCAATTATACCGCTTATAGAGAGCTTATAGAGAGGGAGATAGAGAATAAGCAGCATATGTGAATTAGCCTACCTGAGTCTGTTCGCTATCTGTGCTAATAGTGAAACTATAAGTTTATGTACCTCAAGAACCTCATAGTTCGCTGGTGAGTCATGTATCTTTTAAGTTGCTAAACTATTTTACTGACTAATTCATCAGAGCAGCGCTGACAAAACATTTCTGTGCAAGTGTGTGTCAGTTCAGTACATGTGTACGTTTTAAAGAGAGAGAGCGCAAGAGTATGCGTTTTCAGGACAAACGAATAAAACATATAATTTGTCGTTTTCATCCTATTGTTTACTATATTTATTTGCTTGGTCGGTGTCGATGCGGGTTTTGTTTCTTTTGCGGTTGTAGGCTGTAAGGACCATTTGAAATAACTGAAAACACTTGGTGAAGTGATATGGAACTGCAATGCGGTCAAGACCTGCTAGAACTACTTTAGTCGTGTGTTTCCCTGAAAAAAATTGCACACCTTAGAATGTTGGTCAACCAATCAGATTCAAAAATTCAACAGCCCCGTATTATAATAATTAATATACTAATTATACATTGAAAACAATTGTGATTTTGTACATATAAAGTTCAAAGAACAACATGTATTTGATAATATATATATATATATATTTATATATATATATATATTTATATATATTAT